>JBBCBC010000036.1:7612996-7973249 GCA_037126765.1 Stenogyne calaminthoides | reverse complement strand
TCCAACTTTCTCTCTCCCTAATCATCCTTGAAATTCCCCCCAAACTGTCATCCTCCAATCAGCACTATTTATATCCTTTCACGAAAATTGCAAAAAATAATACTGTTCCATTATTGAAGAGGAATTTTCAGACCTCTGTTCAGGTATTTAGATTTAAACTTCTTACCAATTTTTATTTTTATCTGTATGGCTTACGAGGACAAAATGGAGACTTTTAAGTTAGAAGTTTTCTATTTCCATCCTCACGAGGTTATTCACTTTTTGAAATCATGTTTCATTGTTTTTCCGAAACAAAAATCACTAACAAAAGGTGCGTTTGTTTTTCATGATGTCGTTTTTGGATCAGGTGGTGGAAAGTGAAATTCGTGTTCCTGATTAGACACAACCTCCGGATAGCGACTGAAAATTCAAAGCTGGTGAGCGGTTTTCCTAAATTTCTGCGCACTACTATTGCCTTGTAACATTTAATACACAATTATGTGATATGGATTTCATTTGCATATTTAAATTTTTAGGAAAATTGCGAGCGGATATGGGTTCCGATAATCTCAATTCAATTTACGAATCCGATAATTTGGGGAGAAATTGGAGGCCAGAAAAATCTCCGTTTCCGATCACGTAAACTGTTTGCAGCATTCAATCACTAAATCTGATAGCGCTTCGTGAGTGGATATGGAACATTTTCTCATCTTATAGAAAGAGATTAATTCAAATCGAGAGTTACAGTAAAATTAATTTCCTCTGTTTTCCAAAAATTACTGAAATTGATTTAATTCCAAAATTTTATGTTATCGCAATCTTTCCTATCTTTGAAAAGTGGCTAATTGATTTAATTCCATTTTCATATCCAGATGATTTAAAATTTTAAAAAACGATGAGGAGTAATTAAAAAGATGTCCCACTTTATTATTACTACAATCGTCTTAATCTGGTGTCGCTTACGTTTTGGTGTTATCCCATCGGAAAGAGACACCTTTTCAGTTCTGCTTTTTCCTTCTTTGCATTTTAAAATAATCTATTTATAGAAAAGGGGGAAAGAAAATATTCGATTTTGTTTAATAACACACATACTTTCTGGTGCATAAAAAAGTTGCAGAGGAGCAGAAAAAGGATCTATGCGTAACGGAGAAAGGAAAAGCAGTGGCAACGAAAGAGAGACTAGTATGCTTGCAATTTCGCAAGAGGTACTTGATCACTTATTTTTTCGTTTTTCTGCAGTTATCTTTTGGTGTTTTTGGAATCATATCAAATTATCGATCAGTTAGATGCTTCATTTTGAATAATCAATATTGTATTATATGTCATTATTTTCTGCATAAGATTCAGATTCATATAAAGGAAATAGAATGTCATGTGATAAAGCTTCTTTTGTTTATTGAACTCTTACTAGGAAATGGATCCTCTGCATTTTCATTTTTTTTTTTTAATTTTGGAGAAAAAAAAACATATATATAATCTCCATTAATCCTTAGATAGTACACTTTCACTTTGATACTGATTAATAAAATACTATTATTGTCTTTGAAATTCTGGATTTTTCTATAAAATTCACAATATACTTTTTGTTTATTGAATACATAAACAATGGTAATGAATCTCAATGGTGTTTTAAACCATATACACTTTCAATGAGATGAAGGGAGTAATAATTAACAAAAATACTACCTCCCTACCACAAATATGGTCCCCTTTCACTTTTCAACCAAACCAACGACACATTATTTATTATGTTTGAAATTTTAGATTTACCGATAAAATTCTTAATATACCTTTTATTTATTTATTAAAAAAACAATGTTTATCTCAATGAACATTAAATATATATATTTTAAGCTATTTACAAACTTTTTTAATAAATAAGTGAACTATAATTTAGAAAAGAAAAAAGAAAGTAAATCATATTTGTGGGATGGACACAATATTAGCGAAAATGCATAAAAAGTGAAACTAATATATTTTCTATTACGACTCTTTTTTCCCACACGGAGATGTAGAGAATCCAAATCCGGTTAATTAAATGTATTCTCAATTAATGGCATCATTATGTTTTTTCCATATACTACATTTCGATGAAGAATTAAATAGAAAAAGGAGTTGTAAAGATTCAGATATTAATTGAGGCTAAAGTTTATGTTAGTCCCTGCATTTAATCGGTTGTTTTCGAGTCGTTTCGTATCTATGCATTTGGTACATTTTGTCTGTAGGGGACAACATATCTATAGGCATGTCCCAACCACTCCGAGTCACGGTTGAGAGTGGAAGCCCTTTTCTATAGTCCAACCATCTCTGTATTCACATGCTAATTAATTGCGTATTACTATTATTATTAATAATTTAGTTGTGGTTACAATAGCTAATGCCATATTATTATTTGTATTTTATTAAACATATAGTTTTAGACCTCGATCGTGCTACAACCTGCTCACCTATCTTAGGTAAAACACCACAATCAAATCATAAACCGTCTGTGAAGTAGCTGTACCGTTGCTGTCCCTGTTGTAGCTGTGTCTTTTCCCTGATGAGTTAGTACTTCGATTAAAATATATAAAAACACTATGATTAGTTGAGAGCATCTCGTACGGCGTGTTAGAAGAATTTTTGTAGCAGGGTCTTGAAATGGCCTGATAGTCCATATACTGATATTTGACTATTTCTAAATAAATTAAATATAAAGAGTGGGGCTCATATGAACCATTAACTCTTTTTATCAAGGCGTCGTCTAGAATACTAAGTATCACATTTTAGTACTTTAAAAATGTTTAATTTATGTTTTATTACTAAACAGTATTGTATTGACTATTACGGTGTTACTTTAGGGTGAGTTTGGTCATTTAGCAGTGTCCTTCTTGTATATGAGTGAAAAATGTGATGAAGTTGATGTGAATGCAAATTACTCGTTTGAAAAAAGTTTCACTATCAACAATACATACTATTAAGCTCGTACATGCACAGTTTGTACATTGGAATGTAGGAAAAATATATTTGACACGGCACAAGTCTTATACGGCCCAGCTGTAGCACATACAAAACACAAATTTATTTTGCATCCGTGATCTACGGAATTCGAGTCACTACAAAAAAGGCAACTCGTGAACAAAAATAGCACAACATTTCCTGCATATATTAATGGTCCCTTAATTCTTTCGGCTTATAGTTACATTACTTAGAAACTCGACATATAATTATATCTCTCTCTCGTTTTTCCTATTATGTGTGTCTACTCTTCTTTGCCTGGTAAGAAAATGTGCAGCTATTTTTAATGGAAGCAGCAGCGTGCCTGAAAAGGTAACGGTAGTGGCGTCGGTGGGCCAGGATCCAGCCGAGCAATCATCACCACCATCAAATCACCATCAGCACCGCCGCTGCTGAAGTTAAAACCCTCGGAAAAAGACCCAGTTTCCGGCGTTCTTCTTCCTCTCCTTTGCTATTAATCCTAGAAGACCATTTTCTTCTTTTTTGCAACCTGTAAGATTACCGCATCATTCACTACAAGAAAATCGACATTTAATCACAACAATTCTGTTACTGAAGACTTTTACCTAGATAAATTTTAATGATAAGATTATTGTCATTAAAAAAGTCGATTTTTTTATTACTGCAGGTCATGCATGGGGACTATTCTGCTGATCTATTTCACCTTGTCTATTGGCAAGATAAATGGAGACAACGAGATCGAGGCTGCAGCTCTGAATTGAGCAACTTTTGAGCATGCAGAGTATATAGCTAGAGTTGATGCTTTAATTAATTTAATGATGGTTGATTTGGCTTTGTGTGAGTGTGAGGGCACGTGAAAAGATGCAAAACAAGAAGAAGAAGAAGAAACATAGAATCACAACTTTTGGCAGAAAGGTACGAGGGTGGATTAGACAACGTTAGTAGTTTCAACTTTTCTATAAACTATAAAGACAAGAGAAGGTGGCACTGAGAAAGGGATATGGAGAATATTCAGTTTTATTAGAAAACTACATGATGTGTATACCTTTTTTGTGTTAATTTAGTCTATCTTTTTGCACGAATTATGTGGAAAAGCTGTAAAAAGTCCTTCCGCTTTTCTTTCTCTCTCTCTCTCTTTGTAGCCCTACTGCTCACGTCTCCAGTTTAGGAACCCTGCTGCATATGCGCTAATAAATTAAAATAAGATAAGCAAATGTAACTTGAGGGGAGACTCATGGCTTGTGCATATCTTTAAATATAATAAGAAGACTTGAAATGGTAGTTGAGATCAACTTTTGCCTTTTATATTGATCACGATCGATTGGGGTTCAGATGGGTTCAGAGACTCAGAGGATGAACAGCCAACTGACACTCAATTCGATTTGATCATCAATTCAATTATAAAACATTGATGTAATCAAATTAACAGGTCAGTTTAAAAATATTTGTTTGCATTCATTTAAAAATCTAAAATCATCCTATTATTTTTTACCATTTTTTAGAAAATCTCGTATCCTTTGGATGATGAATTAAATTACTATTTAAGTTGACTTATTTCAGCCCGATTTAAGTCTTAAATTGCCGGGAATTGTAAAAAACGACGTTGTTTGAACAAATTAGGGCTTTGTTATAGGGTTTTTTGTTCCAGCGTTCAGTTTGGGAGTTTTGTTTATTTTAAAAATCCGGAATTTTTATAATGCGTTTTTTAATACATGCACATCCCAAATAATTCAAGCAAGTAACGCTGTCATGTGGGCCGTGCGCAACGGGCCGTAATTTATCAATTATCTATTACATAAAATAAGTAATGGGCCGTGCGTAACATTATAAAAATAAGTAATTTGTATGCGTTTTCTTTGTATGTCATGTGGGCAGTGTAACGGGCCACTGCTCACTGCTCAATTTAAGAACCCTGCTGCATGTTATTACATAAAAATAAGAGAAGCAAATGTAATTGAGACATAAAATAAGAGAAGCAAATGTAATTTGAGGAGAAAAACATTGCTTGTGCATAACTTTAAATATAATACGTGCGGATTAAATTAAATAGTAGTTTCTTACTAGAAATGTCATTTTTAGTATCGGAAAATTATTATCGATTTATTTTGGATCTTAAATCTTACTTTTATATCAACTCAATTACTTATGATCTACTTTTTTCGTGAGGCGATGAATATTTAGTATCGTAAATTTATTTTTTTGATACCATTGATTTATTACCATCTATTGTTTTACGATACTAATGACTTTTTGGTATTAGTAATTTATTTATTGATACTACTTGGTTTTAGTATTACATATTTTTAGGATACTAATTATCTTTGGTATCATGAATTTATTTTTTTAGATACTATTTATTTTGTAATATCGATCATTTATTTGATACTATTGTTATTTTAGTATTAATAAATTATTTATTGATACAATTTATTTTTTTGCATCAAATGTTATTTTTGATACTATTTATGATTGGTATCGAAATTAAACTTCAATACTATTAATTTTATACAATCCATAATTATTATGATACTAATGATTTTTGGTATTAGTAATTTATTTGTTGATATCACTTACTTTTAACATCAAAATTAAACTTTTCGATACCAAAAGGTATTTGGAAATTGTTTTTGACAAATGATCGATCAATTTTTCGATACCAATGCCTCATTTATATGGATATGTTTCATCTCTCTTACGCCCAATAAACTTACCCACTGCCAAAAACTAAACTTAAAATAAAAAAATGTTACTAATATTAGACATTAAAACAAGTAAATTAAATATGTGTAATTTTTTAAATTAATTAATTACTTCAAAAACAACATCTCGTAACTAAAACTTTTACTCTATCAATTGCTTCGCTAAGCAAATGCATTATCTATAGCATCCTTTTTTTTTTTTTGATAGCATTGTTATTTTGGTATTAGTATTTTATTTATTGATACCATTTATTTTTGTAATAAATATTTATTCTTTGATATTAATTGTGATTGGTATCGAAAATTCAATTTCTAATACTACAAAATATGTACTTAAATTGGTATCATATAACTCCTTCTAATATAATAAAAGATTTATATTTATACAAAACATATAAAAGTTCCACACACGCGTTCTTTCTCGAACGTTCTTCCAAACTCAATGCCGCCAAAATGCGTTTTTCGATTCGGCTCCAACAATTCAATCGTTGAATCTCGTGTTAATTTTCCATCCAAAATCAACCGTCGTAGATCGTCTTCCCTATAATACTGCGCATTCAGCAATTCCTCGTCCGCCGTCAGTGCGGTTCTTCACGCGCAGCTGAAAACAATTTGGCGAAAGGATACTACACTAAGGGCGCGGAGTTAATTGATTCGGTGCTCGATGTTGCTCGGAAAAAAATTCGGGAACTATGATTGCTTACAAGGTTTGTGAAATTTGATTTATATCTCCATTTCTTTGTAATTTGGTTTTAGGTTTATGGTACATTGCTTGTGTGGGTCATGGTCGTTTGTGTTCTGCATGATTGCTACTTGCTTATACGCATTTAGAATTTAAGTTTATGAGGTTTAGTATCCTATGCTACAAGTGTTTCATTTAGTTATTTTTTTTCCTCTGTTTATTATTATCTGTTGATTTTTTAAAAAAATTCTTCACTGTTTCATCGTTCTTAGAGGTTATGTGAAAATTTTGCTCATTAAACATTCATTTCCTTGCTCTTTTTTTTCCTTGTGATGGTCATTGTTAGGTTCATAGTTTTGAGAGCATTATATTATTTAGTTTTGTGAGATCCGGAATGATCTTTTCACTAATCATTAGATACCTTAATGAATTACAATTTCTTTGCTCTAGAAGATGCCAAAATGGGATTATTACCTTAATGAATCACAATTTCTTTTTGCTCTAGAAAAATACAAGGGGAAATTTTACAATGGGAGTTTTTTAGGCGTTCTGAGGTTCTGATTACGCTAACGAGGTTTGACTCTTTTCTTGTTATTTCTGTTATCTTCAATCTAACTTGTTCTTTTTTATTTCCCTCTTCAATAATTTGCTTGAATGGTTAATTTGGTAACTCTATTGTTCTTTCTCGATATCCTCTTCAATGAATCCCCCATTTTACCCATGACTTTGCTTGAATGTTCTATGCGTATTCGATTTACTTAATTGGGGATAGGACTGACTAAAAACTGTGATGATGAATAATGATTTGTTCTTAAGAGTTAGGACTAGTGTTAATTATTTGAAGCCATTAGTAGCTCTAGTTTGAAATTCTTTTGTAAAAAGATCAGAGTCTCATATATCCCATGAAACTTCAATTGCGCTATTTGTTGTCTTTTGTTTATCTTGTTTGGATCTTGTTAGTAGAAGATCATTTAGATGTATTTTTGACTATTAACCAATAATTCTACCATTTCTAATGAATAGTTTACCCTGTATAAATTGGTTTGTTTCATCCGGAGAAGTTAAAAGACTTGCAAGATGTTAAATACATTAATTATTTAGTTATAGAATTTGTTCATTGTTTCTTCATACAAAATGTTTACAAATCAATATGGCACCTTAGAAAAGTAAGATGTGTAATGAATTTGAGAGTTTATTTAATGGTTTCCGTTTGGTGATAGGTATTTATTTCTTTCATCATCTAAAATTATGTACTCTTTTCAGGTGTTTGACCTTTTTTTTTGTAATTCACTATTCAGCAATTGAGTTTTGATATTTGATTTCTCTAACATATTTTGAACCTATAATCTATAATATTTGCACTATCTTTTAACTTATCATTAAAGGGTTTATTAATACTAAACTTCGTGATCATTTCTTTCAACGGGTTGTAATTGAAGTTATCCTTTTCTTTGTTTTATTTCTCAAATATTTATTAGGAATGCATCGAGCTTATTCAAGTTGATTTGTTCTTTGGACTCGACTTGAGCTCAAGCTTTTATTATTATATATGTGTAGATATTGCAAGAGCTCATTAAAAATATTGCAGTATGATCTTAATAAGGTTCCAACTATTTTTATCTAGCCAAATATGTGTTATTTGAATTTGGTGAAGTCTTGCTTGATTTTTTGATCATTTTGGGTCTCTAATTGCATATTTGGTGTCTTCATCTCTTCGTGAGTTAGCAAATGGTGCTTTGAACTTATTGCAAAGGAAAGAAAAACAACTAATCATTGAATGGAGTTGGAATCTAACTTAAAGATGTTATACCTAAAATGTCAATTTTCATTTGTTTTCGTGTTTCTTGGGGCCCTATAACTAACCAATCTTCTTGAACTTGTGATCATTTCTTCCATCGGGCGGAAAATATTGCTTAAACAGTGACAATTTCTTGAGTAAGTCTTCTTATCTTGTGAGTATTGATTTTAATATGTATTTTTTAGATTTAGAGCACATGGAAAAACATGTTGATGTGATACTATATGTGATTGTTATGTTCAATAAAATTAATGTAGGAAATTGTAGCATGGAATCGTGAAAAGAATGGGTTTCTATCTTAGAAATAGTAATGAATATATGGAAGGAGTGAAAAACTTTATAAAGTCATCGATATCTTCTTCATTGTTAAATGGAAAAATAAAATGTCCATGTAAGAAGTGTGGTCTTCTTGTCTATCTTGATCCCAAGGAAGTTCATGACCATTTACAAAGGATAGGTTTCGATAAAATTATTACAGACGTAAATGGATTTTCCACGGAAAGCGCTTATCACCATCTTCTTTATCATATGATGAAATATTTATTGATGAGGATAGTGATGAAGAGACTAATGAGATGCATGAGCTCTTGCATGATGCATTTGGTGGTCAAATTTTAATGCTACTGACTAAGTCTTCACAAAATGATAAGAATCGATGAATTTAGGAGATGAAAAAAATATCCTGAAGTTAATGGAAGATGCTAAAAAGCAAGATATCCGGGATGCCAAAAGTTTACCACTTTATCATGTATAATTAAGTCTTTTATCATATGAAATGCATGTATCGTTGAGTGATACTTCTTTGAATGATCTATTGCAATTTTTTGATTGAGCTTCTTCCTTCACGAAGGTGCAAACCTCCTAGAAATATTTACTATATGAAGAAAATCATAAATGATCTAGGACTTGGATACACAAAAATTGATGCATATCCTAATGATTGCATGTTATTTTGGAAAGAAATGGATAAATATGAGAAATGTGTTGTATGCGATAGTTCAAGATGGAAGAACCCAGTGGTTGGAAAGAAGGGTGGACCAGCTAAGATCTTACGCCATTTTCCTGTAATACCACGTTTAAAAAGACTTTTCATGTCATCAAAAACATCACAATTGATGAGGTGGCATGAGAAGGGATTTAGTAATAGTGATGGGAAACTGAGGCATCCCGTTGACTCCCTTTGCTTGGAAGAGTTTTGATAGCAAATATCCCGAGTTTGGTAAAAGATGCTCGAAAATGTCGTGCATATCTTTTAAAAAGAAATACAACATTCCATAAAGTCATGTTGTTTGAATAAAATGTATTTTCACAAAACTACATAAATCAATTTTATGTATTTTCGTCTCAATACATCACTATTACTATAAATAACATTTATGCTCCTTATTAACTAGCTACCTCATTTTATTTAAAAACGTATTCCTATTTTATTTATCACACTACAAAAAAATAGAGGGTTGCCTACACAATATTCTAAAAAATAGAGGATTGCCTTCAAATAATATTTCAATTTGCCTAGGCATTTTTATTCATAAAATAAATTTGCCCTACGGAATGTAATTAAATAAAGTAAATTTATTTGTAAGTCATTCTAAACCACAAATATAATTGCCTACAAAAATGTAAGTTACCTAGGGAATTATCTTTTGTAGTTAATTAGTTTGCCTCCTAAAATTAGGAATGTGTAGATAGTTTCATGGTAGGTAATTTGTTTGCCTATGAAATTATTTTACGAGGTAACTTTTCATAGATTTTTTCTAAAAATTGGTAGGCAAATCTGAACTGCAATAGTCACTTTTAAGGACCAAATTATTTTTAGGAAAATTTTATAGGCATTTGAAAATTTTGGTAGGTAATTCTTCATTTTCTTGTAGTGTCACTGCGTTAATACTACAATAAATTTACTATTTTTCTTCCAAACAACACCCTAACAAATATTAATAATCATATTTCTTAAATATGATAAATATTACTTTCCCCGTCCCACAAAGATAGATCATTTACTATATTGTTATTTATAAAATATCATTAAATGTTCATTCCATCTTTTACCTCCACTTAATGTATATCTTGCTAATAATTATCTTGGAAAACTAATAGGCATAGGGGTAGGGGTAAAATTAAAAAAAAAAAAGCAATAATTTAATATTCCAATTATAATATTTTTTATTTCTTAAACTGTAAAAATAACTACATGCCTATATTTGTGGGACGGAGTAACTAAGAGTATAAGAGCTTTAATACTATAACTAATAAGGTACATAAATAAAACAAAAATTCATATGAGACAGTCTCATATATGAGACGGGGTACAACTTAACACAAATCACACTCATTCCTTCCAAAGTGTTAAAGCGTCAATGTCTAACTTATGTTACGTCTCACCGTGAGACCGTCTCATATAAGCGTGTCTCCATAAATAAATATATAAGTTAAAGTTTGTCATTTAATATGTAATTGAAAAGCCAATAAAAATTAAAACTCATAGAAATATAATTTTCAAAGAATTTATATATATATCAATATATTCCCTCCATCCCTCAGAGATAGCGATGTTTAATTATTTTGAATGTCCAAATAATAGCCATATTTTATATTTTGCTTAAATAATACTCTCCCCAACCCCACCCCCCACCCCCCAAACAAAAAAATTCTAAATATCAATATATTTTCTCCGTCCTTCAAAAATAGTCACATTTAACTTTTATATTTTTTACATAATAAATGTAATTTTGATATTTTCTTCTCCATTGTCTCATATATACCCTGCTAATTAGTATTCATGCTATTAAATTTTCAATTTTCATATAAAAACCTACTAAATCTAGCATGTTTAACAAATAAAGAGACTTTGAAAGTGTATTAATTAACTCGGCTAGTCTATTAGTCTATTAAAAATATCCAATCAGACCAGATCTTTTAAAGTGTTTTGTACAATTCTTCAAATTCGAGCTTTTAAAAATATAAAATTTGTTCGTGGTATTAGAGTTTTTAGGTCAAGCTCATGTTCTTGTCTCAAATCCCAACTATATTGAATTGTTTCACCCTAAGTTGAATAGTTATCAATAATTTCATCATCTCCTATAACGTTAGTTACTAACACATGTCATAATAATTAACCAATATATATATACCCACATATATTTATACCACGATTCGCATGGTAGATCGGAATTAAACTGCATAGGACAAACAACATATTAATTAGTAGTTGGTCATGAGGGTCATGTCATGACTACTTGAATGAATCTGTTGTGGAAATTAATTATATACCTGAGGGTGTTGGCGGTGGGAGAAGCTGTCAATATATCAGTGAGCTGCACATGAAAAGCTTCGACCATGATAACTGCTTCAGACTAGTAGCCGAAGGCGTTCCCCATCGATAACTGCCTGCTCTCAAGTTCAAATCTTTGCAGCTTTTCTTGTCGTTAAACGGCTTCTTCAACACTTTCGATTACGTCCCTCGAAATTCCGTGGTTTATAACCTGGAAGAAACCCCATTCCCGCGAAGCTCCAACTATTTGTTTCTTGCATGCTTCACTCTGCATATCACCCAGCCGTAACTGTTTCAGCCGTAATTTGAATAGATCATATCAATTTAAAATTCATTCATTCATTTCGAATCACTATGTCCAAGAACAAATTTTGACGGATTTTTTATTTCTCTAGGAAAAAAAAAAACTATAGGCTTACATGGTTCACACCGACATGCTCTGAGTTGTAAGCAGACATCACCTTCTCACTAGTTTCTTTCTGCAAAGATCTTGTCTTTAGGGCTTGTTCCTGCACTTTAATTATAGAGCAAAAATTGATGAAATTAAAGCTTGGCAATTAACATCATAATTAAGTAATTAAATTGATCATGACTAACCTTTTTCGCTTGGCAACACTTAGCTCTCCAAATATATGATCAGCTCAAGCACTAGTTCGACTATATATATCCGATCAATTGTCACGTCAATCATCGAATTAATTAAAGGACATAAATTAATATAATATGTCCATATGTACACAGTTACACATATATTTCATGCGTGTATGAGAAAAGTAATGGCCGAGATTCGGAGGGATAAAGAGCTTATGCACGTATAAAGAGCTAGAGGGTGAATGTATAGAAAGGATCATCTCTACTTATCAGCATTGAACCTATCTGAAAATATTAAATTAAAATTGTAGTAACGAAGAAAAGGGGGAGTGATAATGTATTGAGATTCTACTATTATGATGAAAATGATTAATTTTTTTGACTTTTCTTCAATTAAGAATTTAATAATTAGTAGCCTACAGTGGACAATAGGTTCTATATATATCTAGATCCTCTAGGGTTATATGTTACTCCCTCCAACTTAAAATATTTGTCTTTTTAGAGTTTTTTTTTTCCACTCAGTATTTATGTCATTTTATAATAACTATCTATGAAAATTAAATACTTTATTTTTTAATTATATTTATATTATAATTTACATTATATGAATGTAAAAATGACAATAAGAGTATTTAAAAGGGTAAAAATGTCATTTTATATACATATATTTATTGTTCACAAATTCTACTGTAAACTTATTTATACTAGTATAAAATTGATATCATTACATTTATAAATTGATATCAATATTTCTATAAAATAATATGTATAGCATTTAATGTTATGATTTCAGTTTATAAGTGTAATAGTATCAGTTAATAAGTATTGTAATACTATTAATTTATAAATATAGTGATATAAAATGTATATTATGAACAAATTTTATCGGTGACCTATTAATATTATTATTTAATATTTTTTAATTCATGTAAAATATATTTAAACGATAAACATTTTGGACTGTTGGAGTAGAGTATTATGTGTGGGGATGATTGAGAGAAATAGTTGACAACCAATGGCGAAAATATTCCACTATAAAAATCAGAAGATGAAATGTCATTTTCATAATAGAAATATCTCCTAAACTGTTTCCAAAAATGGGTGATCTTTAAGGATGTACAAACATAATTAAAAGCTTTCAAAATATTTTTCTTTTTCTTTTAAAAAGCCGTGATAATTGTCTAATTCCATTTGAATGGATGGATTTGGACCTATAAATTTGTAAATTCATTGTCAAATCTTTTATGGCGTTTGGATGCAAAATAAAATATATAAATTTATAAATCCTTCTTTTTAAATACATTGATTACGAATTCATGAATTTTGAGATCTTAAATTTTACATATAAATGAGAGGATTTACAAATTCATTCACAATTAGTGTCATTTGACAAATTCACTCTCACTCCACTCTCTTTTTTTTGTGTGGTTGTCTCTTGCAAAAAAATATTATTATTATAATTATTTTAATATATAGTTTTTCTTTAATTTCTTTAAATTTTTTGAAAAAAAAAATCGAAAATAAGAAAATTTTATTTTTTCGAAAATAAAAAATTATTTTTTTTCGAAAAATTATGCTACTATTTTTTTTGAAAATAATTTTTTTTCCGAAATAAATTATTTTTTCGAAAATAAATTAATTATATTTTTAGAGGTAATCGTGTGTTAGATATTAGCACAACTTTTAGGTATATTTGTTTTATAAATAGAAAATTTGTTATTCATATCACCATTATATATTAAAAGAAGAGGTTTTTTTTTTATGTGTCCCGGTTAATCTTAAAAAAAAAAAAAATTATAAGGTTAGTGTAGTCCATATGTCTTATGTCTTTTTTTGTTTGAACAACAAACAAAATTTAATAAGAGAAGTGTACAACGATTATTCCAACTCATTCTACACAAGTACAACATAATTCAATTACGGTAGCTATAATTTGATTAACTCCTGGATGAAGATGAGATCTTTAATAATAATAGAAGTTTGAATGCCACCTAGTGTTTAGATCTTTTATTTATTAATCATTTAATTAAGTTTTTTTTGTATGTCGTTCTTAGTTAATGTAATTGATAGATTGAAATAAAATAAAAACGCGTTTTGGGTTTATCCCTTCTTCGCTTTTTATCGTTGTTCTTTCAGTAATCAACGGAATTAAACATTAATCACGTTTACGTATTCATTCGGATATTTTAAAAATCAACGGATAATACTTTTATATGTTTCCGTTGGCTGGATCAACCCTCCTCGTTTTCAACCAATTCAACTACCTAACGCATTATGAGGTTACTAATTTCATCGAAGATAATAATTTGATCTCTAAAAAAGTGACATTGACATTATTTCTCAACTTCCATATTCCCCCAAAGCGTGAACCATAAAGAAAAGAAAATCACTTAACTAAATGAAAAACGTTAAAAAGTTATTATCAGCAGACCCTATGACCTCATGGATGAAAGAGAGCAAATCAACCACTTTACTACCTTTTGCAATTCAAACATATTTTTAAATGATATCAGGTGTTTTGCTAAAAAGGTATTGATTAATTAAATATTAATTATTTTTATTAAATAAAATTAATTGTGCACCCAAATGTAACTCTTAGATAAATATTTTTTTTAGAGGGAGTCTTGTGTGAGATGAATTCATGTACTAGACGAGACTTCACTTTATTATTTGGATTTCATTTTTGTTTTAAAACATGATTCTGATAGGCTCATGGGTTCATGGTTCATATAAAATAATATGTGATAGGAACTCGTCTTATGTACGAAACTGTCTCGTACAAAAAAAATTTACGCAATTGTCTCATACAATTGTAACTTTTAAAGAAGTATTTTTATTATTTATCAATTATTTTTTGTTTTAATGTTTTACTAAAATCGTATTTAAGTACTATATTACCCTTTTAAATATTTCAGAATTTCAGCGGACCCGATGCCCCCTTAGCCCTCGTGGACGTCTGTTCCTAACACCAATTATGTGCTATAGTTGATGTTTCTAAGTATTACTCCATATTGAAAAAATTAAATAAATAAATAAATTTCATAATTCTCTATATGTATGAATTTTAGATGAGATAAAATTATTCCATCGCAACTCCACTCATAATAAAATTATTCACTCATTGTGACTCCTATTCAAATGGTAGAATTGAGAATCCGACTTATAAGAATTAAAGAGTGAGTGTTGAGAAAATCAAACTAATTAATTAATTATACATTTTTTTATAAATACGCACTATTAGATGATAAAAAAGTTCACTCCATTATTAAATATGCATAGTCCGTGACATTTATTCAAAATGCAAAATTAAATTTGAAAGGAACATTTTAATATCAACAGTCCGATCGTTTATATGCGTGGTGTATTTTTTTTCATAATATAAATATTTAAAATTCATGTAATCTCAATATTAATTAAACATGTATGATGTACATCTAAATAATGAAACATGACAATAATGAAGTTTTTTGGTTGAGATTCTGTCTCCCAACTTGCGCCCAATATTTGATGCCCTGATTGGAACGCCAAAAGCTGGTGATTTGACCTGAGTCCTGTGTTATTAAAAATTTACAACAATTATATATAACACACACGATGTGGAATTCATCCATAAGTGCGGGTCAAAATTTTTAAAAAACAATTTATTCACGTTCGGTAAAATTCTTAGATTTTCAAATTTTTAGGATACGATCTGATTAAAGAATCGAATTTTTTTAATTTAATTATATATATCAATTTAATAATATTAAAAATTTACAACAATTATATATAATGCACATGTAGTAATATCAAGAGTATTTAAAATACAAAATATTATTGAGCCAGATAGAATATACTAATATATCAAGTAATTCATCTCATAAGAATAAAATAACAATTAAATCAAATATCATTAACCCAAACGACAAGTCATAAATCATAATAAAAGATTAATAAATTTTAATATTTAATAAGTTTTTATCCCAAATTATTCAATTGTGTGTCTTCAAATTATTAGTAAGTTTTTATTTTTACAAAAGAAAAACTTCAAAATTTAATAAATTTTACAAAAAAAACATCCTAAAACACTGATAATAAACGTGTCGACAAAGAAATATCATGTAAAAGATTAAATTTCTTAAATATAAATTCTCCTAAACCGAACACGTATCCGATAATAAAAAAAGGGATTAAATGCGTTTGCGAATCGGTCTAAATCCCACCCGGATAGTGAATTGCATCTCACGCGAAATTAATTTGATCGAAATCTTTTTTGCATCTTGTTAATTTTTTAGACCGTCAAACTCAAACATAGGAGGTTTGTTGACCCAAGGAAGAAACGTGTTTAAATATTATTGGGCCAGATAGAATATCGAAATTAACATATATCCAAATTCAAATATGTCGACAGTAATTTCCTGCACTGACACGTGGCTATATGAAAACAAAATAGTCCTAGTCACTTGCAAATACGGTCCAGGTATAGTTTGTTGACTTGCTGTTTAAGACGAGCCGATCAATTTGAGCATTTATCCGGACGAGCTCATTCGTTTATATTGATCAGCTTGAAATAAAATTTGATTCGAGTCAAGTCTAATGCGACTAACCAGCCAAATAAAATCACAAGAAAATCACTAAATATTGATCCTAATAAAATTACAATAAATTATATTCTTATTATCCAAATTCTCTTTATTCACAGTTTATTTTTTTTTTCTTATGTGTTTTTTAAAGATTAACAAGATATTGTTTATTAATATTTAAAATAATAAGTTATGGCTTGGTGGTTGGCAAGATTTTAAGAAATTTGTGATAGATCTACATCTACTCTATTATATATCTCCTTAAAAATTACTTTATTATTTTAAATACTAATAAAAAAACATCTTGCTAAAATACTAGAAAATAATAAACGTGAACAAAGAGTTGGGACGGATGTAGTACTAAATTTCTTAAATATAAATTCTAACAAGTTTTTACGAGTTCAAAACTATGATTAGTTAATTAATTGAGTATTTCACAATCTCGAGCTTAACTCCTTTATCAATATAATGAGTCGAAGGTTTGAGCTATAACGAAGGCAAGGTGAGTTGAGCTCCCGAACTTTTTTTTTACAGCTCTACCCCAAGGTGACTTAAATGATGTTTGTTCTAGGTTTTAAGTGTTTTTCAAAAACTAATAAATTGTGGGGTGAGTGTTTGATTTTTTGTGGTTTTGAACAGTGTGGATAGTAAATTTTAGATGTGGTACTGATAATTTTTTTAAATTAATTTTCAAAATTATAATTTTTTTTAAATTAATTTTCAAAATTTCAAGCTAAATCGATTTTAAAGCATTGTTTTTAATTTTTTTTTAATATCTTGGTATCGGTCAAAAATCGATTAATTAGGGATCGAGAATCAATTTGTCCCCACTTAGCGGGAGCTCCACTTTTTAAGTCGAGTAAAGCTCAGACTGGGTGACTCATTTCAAGAGTTGATCGCACCTAAGAGATTTCAAAAACTTGAGACCTAGATCATATTCCTAAATTCCAAACCTACACCATTTGATCAATCCTTGAGGGTTCATAGGATATGTTTACTTTAGGTTTTCCAAACCTGATTTTGAATTTTAAAATTTTAAACAGATTTTACTTCAAGATTTTATAAAAAGATTTTGAATAAATCAACTCTATCAATCTATAAACTTTAATCATTATACAATCATCTAAACATTACCCTATCACTCAACAATAATATGATAATGCAACATTATCCACTCTTACACATTGATTTGATATAAAATTCACTCAACAATAATATAATAAATATTATTCACTTTTACGCATGATTTAACATAAAGTTAGATTTCTCCACACACAAGAAAAAATAATATTACTCCCTCCGTCCCAAATTCGAAGGGGGTTTACTGTTTGCACGCGTTTTTGTGAGCGAGTTTTGTATTAGTAATTGAAATGATAAATTGATTTTTAAGGAGGAGTATGATAGATAAGAAGTTCATCTATCATACCTCTCGATCCTCTCCTTAAAAATCAATTTATCATTTTAATTACTAATACAAATCTTACTTGCAAAAACACGTATGAAAAGTAAATGTGACTTTGATTTTAAAACGGAGGTAATACTATTTATCAAAAAATTTGAAACCCCAAAAATTTTAAAATCGATTTTTAAAATGTCACTTGAAAGTTGAAACTCAACGCAAACACGTCCTTTACAAATTGCAAAGTTGAGGGTTGAGAGAGGATGAGAGGGGCATGCTTGTACTTCTCTCCCGACTTAGAAATAAAAAAATTATGATACACTGTTGGATAGTGTTTAGCAGTAGGGTTTTGTCATATTATACCACATATTTAATGTGTTACTCAATAGAACATGTTAATACATATGAGACAATATGTGAAAGCATTATTGCACAGTATAGCATGGAAAAACTCTCCTGAAAAATTTAGACAACTTATAAGTTATTTTAAAGTGCTTATAAGCTGAGCCAAACAGACTCTAAATTCTACAAAATTCACTCTCACAAAAATATATAAAATCAAATATATTTTTTATTTAATTACAAATTCTCCTTATAAAATTTCAAATCCCCCCAAAAAAACAAACATCCCCTAAAAGATTCTTGTGGTTCGATCTTCTCTCTGTTGTTGCTCTTTCTTTCTTTCAATTGAACATTTCCCCTAGTTGGTGGAAGTGTACGTAAAGAACTTTCAAGACCTGGCTAATTTTCTCACCCTAAAGTTGTGAAACGTGATTAATTCTGTGTTAGAAATCTTGGGCCCTTCCATAAATCGTTGATCTGACTTATTTAAAAACGTTTTCAGTGGGCCAGCTGTTGAAGATAAGATAAGGCTCTTCCTCTTTCTAATTAGAAAAATGCCGGATCTGTATTAAGAATAAAAGTGATGGGCCATGCCAATTAAATAGAATGTCCTAGCACCTACATGCTTCCAATTTCGGACTCCCATTATTTTCGACGGCTATGTCAGCCTCAACTTTTTCTCACCGCTGGGCTGGTTCATTTTTTATTTATATTTTTGGTCACATATATTGGTCAACAAGTAAGACCAAAGGAATTTGCACTCCTTCAATCAATTGGGCCAGCGACTTCGGGCTTTTTCATTTTTCTTGACAAAATTTTCCTCAGCTCTCCATTCTGACGCCTTCTTGACTTACTCATTTAATTGACTTCAAAAATATATAACTAAAATTTTAAAAAATACATAAAAAGATCATAGTCAATTCTCACTATTTAAAAAAGCAATTATTTTTTTGGAAAATTAAGTTATCATGTTGTGAAATTCTGTAGCTAATTATTTATTTTCTTGTGGTGAAATATGATGACATGTGTAGAAAATATACAAAAACGAGCAAGAATTGATAGGAAACGAGAAAGAGAAAGGATATTGGCGGATAGGTTTTATCCTAGCACGTCGAAATTCGAAAAGAGGATCATAACAAAAAAAATTGAATCAATTGAAGTTCGGAAGCTCAAATATGAACGAAACAGAATTATTGCACAACATTCAAAAGACGCTTGGGAAAATAAAGAGCAGCCCATGTTTTAAGGCCCAAATTCAAGCCTACTTCGGGCCCACTTGCAGGGATCCTATTCAGCCCATGTAAATCAATCTGCCGTAGCCCATTTTGCTACATAAGTAAAATCAAGTCAACCGAAATTCAAGGAAAAACGAGTCCACGGCTCAATTGGATAGCAGCTGAAATCAAGAAATAAATTTCGAAGCACCTCAAGCCACACAACCCGAGTCAACTCGCGATTAAGCAACAACGGGTGACAAAAACTCATACGAGACGTTCTCATGCATGAAATGGGGTCTTACTGTCCTAGTACAAATTACACCTACTTCTCCAAAAGCGTTAATGTCCAACTTATACCTCGTCTCATCTCATGAAAGTGTGCCGGTTACATAATTGCACAATTAGAGTTGTATAATTTTATTAGAAGCCCCATCAATTTACTTAATTATTTAAATGATATTTTAAGTAACTTGTTAAAGGAGGAAATAGCTACGAAGTTTGAATCTTATTACCTGGTTGGAACACCTTAATTAAAACTAAAACGAAACTTTCACTCAAGATTTATCTAATACTAGTCTAAGTAACATTGTGATTACTCTAATCGATCAATCGAGAAACAATTTAGAGAGCTTAATTAAATTATCGAGGAAGCTTTGCATGAGGATAAACCTTGAACACATTTTTCTCATATTTGATTCCATTTTTATTTTTTTATTTGCTTTAATTAATTTCACTAATTTGATTTAGGTAATTAATTTCTTATAAGGTATAATTCACTCATAATTTAGATTTTCATGCGAACACACATATTTCTAGAGCTACTCACATATTTAGTCTCGTCGATAGATATTAAATCGGGTACTTAATTACTTCAATAGCTACTACTTCGATCCTTTTACATGATTTGAACAGTAAAATTAAAGAAAATATGTGTCACTTGCCCACTAGCCAAGGTCTTATTGATCTTGTTGTAAAAAACAACATGTAAAAATGCAAATTAACAAGATGTAGACAGTAAATTAAGGGGAAATAGCTAGCTAGGTTACATGAATGTAGGACACATGCATGCATGTTCTTATTAACTAGCTAATATAAGGTTTCTGGGGCCAAATTAGGCTGTTGTTCAGTAATCATAATATATTATTTCAGCTGCATGAGTTTTCTAGCTAGCTAGCTACAGCTACTTCAAACTCAGTGCATATTCAACACAGAAAATTAGGTTGCCATTGAGACTCGAAACCTGGGAAGTCCTACTTTGTGGCCAAAGATTTGGACATCCTCTTCCACTTGTTTCTTGTATTCCCCAAAGCTAAAACTTCTGTAAACGCCGCCTTCACTAGTCTCAATGCCGGCGCCGCTGTGTATAACTGTGTCGAGAGATGGACAAAAGAAGTAAGCGATGGAGAATCTCTCCTTTACAGCATTTGCCACCACCCGGTGTTCCACACTTTTGTACACGTTATTGCTCCATGCCTGCACCATAAATCAGCCTTCATCATCATGCAGGCATATATATGAAGATTAATAGCTCTCATTTATAATAGGGATTAAGTTTTTTGTACTCTAGTAATTAAAATTGGTCCCGATTGTTTTGACCTTTAAATTTGGGTCCGGTAAGTTTTCAATTTTTTTGCAATTCTGTAGCAGGTAGCTGTCACATGTGTAATTAATTTTTTTTTTACTTTTAATTTCAAAGCTTTACTTGAACTTTTTTAATCCTAATAATTTTGATCGGGTTAAGGGTCGGGTCTAAAAACAATTTGTATATTAAAAGACAAAGCAAATCGGATCGATTTATTGGGTCTAAACTGACTGGAAAAAAAACCAAAATATGATGAATATCACTCTTTCTCTCTAAAAAAATATGCAGAAAAATCTCAACCCAAAATTGATATGATTAAAAAAGTCTGGTAGCATTTTGAAGTTAAAGAAAATAATTAAATATATAATTACATAGGTAGCAAGTTGAAGGATCAATTTCAAAAAAATTGATAACTTACACGATCAAATCAAAAGTCAAAATAATTTGGACCAATTTCAAAATGAAGCAAAGTTAATTACTGGAGTATAAAAAACTTAATCCTCTTTATAATACACTAGGGATCTTCCCAAATATTAAATGGACATTTATTCTTGGGTAAATATATGATACCTGAAACAAATCTCCAATGTTTACAATCAAGGCCTCAGGATTAGGTTTAACAGCAATCCAGGTTCCATCTTTGACCAACTGCAATCCTCCAACATTGTCTTGGTACAATATGGTGATGAAATCACTGTCAGTATGGGGCATTATTCCCATCATCTGATTGTATGAAATTGGACATGCCGGATATCTGTTTAATCGAAGATAGCAACTGCTGGGCAGACATTGTTCTTCAAAGAAACTTGTATCGTCACTAATTTCCGCAGCTAATATGGCTGCCAACTGTTGTGCTAGTTCCGACACTTTACTTGCAAATTGCTCCATGCTTGAGCTGGATTCATCCCCAAAGAGATTATAATAATTATTTGCATGATTAATGTCACCAAAAGATTGACTAGAAAATCCAAACAAAAACCTCAATGTTGCTTGAAACTGAACATTTTGATTTTGTCTAGATGACTTGCAGGCATGCAGCTATATCTTTAGATTTAAATTCATCTCAATATGAACAAGTACTACTCATACATTGAACATCTTAATTGTTTCATGCAGCTTACCCCAATTATACATTATAAGCAAGCTCATTATGAAATATTCTCTTCTTGCGAGACAGGTTCTTCCCATAGACTCCATCTTATGTATCTAATACACAGGTCGAGTGTATAAGCCCCTTCTAAAAGTTTATTTTAATTTAAACTATTATTTAATGCTAAAATATAGGTAAAGTGAACAAGTTTCACACAAAAATATTATTTAAAAGTATTAGTTGTGATAATTGAAGGGTATACCTTTTTATTATGATACACTTACGTGAGATGGTCTCATGATGAGACTGAGCATAATTTGGGCGATGACGTTTTAACACTTTAAAAGGGGTGGATGTTGATTTGTGTTAGGTTATACTCCGTCTCATGCATAAGACCGTCTCGTAGGGGTATTAATCATAACACTGAAGGGTGTAAATTATATTACAACAGAGATATTAATAATGATTTTTTTTATAAAGGCAAATTTTATTAAAGAATAGGATCATCAGAAATGCCTCCGGAGGAGCAAGATACAATTAATCTATAACAACAAAAGAGAGAGACCAGCCCAACACTAACTAAAGCAAAGATTGGAATCCCTCAACCAATCAGCTATAGTACTCCAACCGTTAATGTCTCCCTTTGTCTTTAACCAAAAAAAAAAGGCATGCAAATCTTCGAATTAGTATGCATATCTTCGATTTTGGAGCCTTTAAAAATCACCGAGTTGCGCATAACCCAGATGTGCCACACTGTTGCGTGCTACTCCCTCTGTCCCAGGATGACTTGAATAGTTGACTTTTACACACACTTTTGCGAACGAGTTTTATATTAGTAATTGAAATGATAAAGTGAATTTTAAGGAGAGGTATAATAGATGATCCCCTTATCTATCATACACCTCCTTAAAAATCACTTTATCATTTTAGATACTAATACAAAACTCGCTCGCAAAAATGTGTGTAAAAGTCAACTGTTCAAGTCATCTTAGAACGGATGGAGTATATTAATAGTGATAACTGAATATGTGACTTATATTATTATAAAAAAATATTAATCTTGGTTTCACAGGATACGTATCCACTACCCAGTAAAGTGTGGCCCGACCTATTTAAGGTACGACCGACCAATTTAGCAAATGAGCCCGGCTAAGATATTTTCCAAAGCATATTGGCAGGTTTAGATTTTTACATGTCGGAATATTTAATATATAAGTCACACTTGCATGAGATTAAGCATAATTTGGACAATAACGTTTCAAAACTTTTGAAGGAGTGGGTGTTGATTTGTTCTAGTTTTTAACCCGTCTCATGCATGGGACCGTGGTCCCACACAAGTTTTTGTCTTGAGAAATTAATTATATACCTGATGGTGTTGGTGGTGGGAGAAGCCAATATATCAGTGAGCTGTACATGAAAAGCTTCGGACCATGATAATTGCTTCAGACTAGTAGCTGTAGGTGATCCCCATCTATAACTGCCGGCCGAGAAGTTCAAATCTTTGCAGCTTTCCTTGTCGTTAAACGGCTTCTTGAACAACTTCTCTTGTTCTGCCCTCATTCTTTGGATCACGTCGCTTGAAATTCCGTGGTTTATAACCTGGAAGAAACCCCATTCCTGCGAAGCTCCAGCTATTCGTTTCTTGCATGCTTCTTCACTTTCCTTATCTCCCACTACTAACTGTTTCAGATCAATTAACGGCAGCTCACATTCCTCCACAACTGGAATATTCTCCGCTAAATTATTTTGCGCATTATCCAACAGATGCTTGTAAGTTATCTCGAATGGTGGATCACACGATTCATTCATAGCCTGAAAAAAGACGTTAAATTTGATTTTTATATATAGATATATACCTTTCAGCAGCATCCATCCATAAATTAAATGTGCCATAATTTCACAACAAATTAATGTCAAATTGATTGATAGAGGTATAAAACTTGTACTTGATCCTAGTTATATGATCAGTCACACACATAAACAGCGGTTTTGGTATTAATTAAAAAAATTGTAATGATTTTCATCATGCATGTTCAATGCAAAAAACAATATACATCTTGAACCATTGTGTTTGTATTAACGGAGTGTTATTTAGATTGATTTGGACTTGAAATTGATATCACTAGCTCCGATTTTGAATTAATTGATGAATTTTAAATCCAACCCTAATTAATTTGAATTGAGCTATTTAAAATTTTTTAATTTTAAATCGCTCTGTCCAAGACATGGTCGGATTTTTCACACTAGTCAATATCGCTAACTCCCATTTTGAATTAAATGGTGAATTTTAAATTCACCTTAATTTGAAAACTATCAATTTTAAATCCATTCATTTCAAATTGATCTGTCCGAGAAAAAATTTGGACATATGTTTTTCTCTAGAAAAAAAAAAATTAAAAAACTAGTCTTACTTGGTTCATGCCGACATGCTCTGAGTTGTAAGCCATGGCACTAGTTTCCGCAGAAGATCTTGTCTTTAGCTGTTGCAGCAAGCTTTAATCCTGCATTTTGTAGACCAAAATTTGATGAAAAGCTTGGCATTAATAATTAACATCATAAGTACATTGATCATGACTAACTTTTTGGCTTGATTCTTGGCAACAAAAAGAAGCTACCTCTCCAAGTATATATATGATCAACTCAAGCATATCTAGCTTGTCAATGTAATTAATTTCAACGACATGCGATCAAATTTAAGGCCATTCACATATATCGATCATCTAAAGGACATAAATTAGCCAAGTATGTCCATATATATATAATGTGTGTACGAATAAAAAGGAATGGCCAAGATTCCGAGGGATAAATAGTTTTTGTAGGTATAATGCGTGTAAGACTCATGTCCAGGAAGACAGAGGTCAGGTGAATAGAAAGGATCATGTCTAATTATCAGCATTTAATATGTTAGTAAGAAAACTGAGGAGAAAGGATTTTGACCTTCTTTTTTTTTTATTAACAAAAAATTTCTGACACGTTTAGTAGTCCACATGGACACTACAGGTCTCCAGCTAGATCCTCTAGGGTTATTATTTAATAAGAGAATAATTAGCAACCAATGGCAATATTACATTCAACTTTATAAATTAGTAGATGAAATGTCATTTTCAAAACAAATATCTCATGAACTAATCTATAAACTGGGTGATCCATGTTTGGAAAGAACTGCACTGTCCGGATGGAGATGGGCATCCCTCATCCACAAATCTCACTCCTCTTCAAAATAATTATTCTCCCCCTATAATTTGAAAAAAATTTATATAGACTTAGTCCAGACTATGACCTTTGTTTTTAATTCATGGTATTTGACTCTATCCAAATATAATACGGGTTAAGTTCAGTAGTTTAAAAAATTGTGTTAAAAATAAGTGAAATGTGTCAAATAATTCAAGTTCATAGCATAGATCTGGTTCATGAAAGATCAACTCCTATAATTTAGGTGAAGAAGGACAAATATACCCAATCTAATAACAAAAAGAAGATTTATACTCATTACAATAAAAAAAAGAGAAATATACCCATAATTAATACACTTACATATTTATTTTTATATTATTTCAAATAATTGCATCATCTTTTAATTATCTATCGAACTTCTCATTACTACACATTTAAGCTTGCACAGCTGCACTTGGACAGCTCTTTTTTTAAACAGCTCTCCAAGCTACAGCTTGGAGAGCGGTTTAAATTTAAAAAAAAAAATAGACAGTGGTTCAAAACCGCTGTCCAAGTACAACACTTAGAAAGCGGTTTAGAACCGTTGTGCAACGTTTTTGATAGCGGTTTTGAACCGCTGTCCAAGGGCATAGTTTGGACAGCGGTTCGGAACCGCTGTCCAAGAGGTCGGATAATTAATATATATACACCCAAATCGCGAACCAAAGGAAATTTTCTCCAAATCGTGAATTAAACCACCGATATCGGCCCTACTCTTCCTCTACCCCTAAATCGAACTCCGCCGCTGCGTTCTCCCTTCCACCCATGGCCCGCCTTCCCATTAGCTCCAAATCGCGAACCGTAGTTCTAGCCTCCTCCTCCTCTCCCCCAAATCGAACCATCCGCCGTCGCGTCCTCCCCGACCGCCCGCCGCCCGCTTTGTTGCCAAGCTCCCCTACCGCCGCCCAAATTTTTTCTCCTTCCATAGGTAATTTTTTTCTTTTCTATATATATATATATATATATATATATATATATATATATGTTAGTATATATATATATATATTGAATTAATATTGTGTATATGTATATATATGTTAGTATGTATATATATATTAGGATTAAATATTTATATAATTGTGTTTGGTTTGATTAATTAGCTAATTTGTTAGGATTAATTGTTGTTAGATGAACAATTGATGCTTGGTTTATATATTGTTAATTGTTTATATATATATACATATATATATATATATATTGTGTGGCTTTGTTTAATTGTTGTTAGTGGCTTTGTTTAATTGTATGTGTGGTGTATGTATATTGGTGTATATATGTATATCATGTATATTGGTATATATATGTATATTGGTGTATATATATCATGTTGAATGTATTGGTGTATGTATATTGTTGTATATATATTGGTGTTTGATGCACTCAAGGTGTTTGATAATATGCTTGTGTGAGAATTTAAACATAAATTAGTGTTAATTTATTAGGATTAATGTTGTTAGTGTTAGAGATGAACAACTTGTTAGAGATGAATACATATTGTGTGGCTTGGCTTGATTTTTTATGCTAATTTAGATATGAACAATTGATGCACTCAATGTGTTTGATAACATGCTTGTGTGAGGATTTAAGCATAGTTTTGAATATTGTTTGTTTTTTGTTTATTAAATGTTGTTTCTTCTACTTTACAGGATCATGTCTCATTTGCCATATCCCGGAGATGATGGAGATGATGATGGATATTCTCGATGGAGATCATGGGCGCGTATGATCATAGTGCATATGATCGACAAAGATCCTGATAACTTGAGAGTGTGACACCGATGCTCCCACCACCACTAAGCGACTCCGGGAGAAGCGCTTTCGGGAATATAGTCACCATGTCATCTATTAAGAGAGCTCGTAGCAAGGAAAAAAACACTTCGTAATTTTATTACAATTGAACAGTTTTGAAATCGATAAATATATTGATTGATCGTTGAACCTAATTAAATATTATGTTATTGCAAAGAATCGTTCAATGAGTTTGGACAGCAATAGGAAAAAAGTTGTTGTCTTTCTACATTGAGCCGGTCGATCGGGAGCGATGATCCTATCGTCTTTGCCACCCCAGGATCCGCGTAGCTTCAAACTGACTCCTTTGAAGGAAAGATTATGGGACGAACTTACGGTATGTTAATTATATATTTATTGAAAGTTGTAGTATGACCCTTAAATTTACTAAATTGTTATGTTATATGCATATAGACTACATTCAGAGGTCTTGACCACACAAAAAAAGAAAAATATTGTCGCAAAATTTGGGGTAATGGCCAAGAATTTTTGGACTTGGTTGAGAAGAACACACGAGATCCTAAACCGGTCTTTACTTTCGCTATTCCTCCCTCCGTATCGAAATAACCCTATGGTGGCTCCATACTGGGAGGAGTTTTTGAGCAGAGCTATGGAGGATGATTTCGAGGTAAAATTGATCAATGTCATTTCCTCAATTTCTAATGCCCTAAGTTTTCAGTGTTTATCATATTTCTATTATACTGTAGAATCGAAGTAATAAAAATCGCGATCAAGCCAAGTCGATGGAGGCGCGATATCGTGGATCGAACAAAGGTTATGCACGAATAAGAGAAAATATGGTGAGATCAAAATCCTAACTTTTAATTTTTTTTTATATATTCACTTTTAATATATCTAATAAAGGGACACGTTCATCATTATCGTAGAAAGAAGAAAGAAGAAAAGCTGGAGAGAGTGAGTCTATTGTTACCCGCTTCGACTTATTTCGGACTACCGGAAAAGGGTCGAGATGGGAATATTCATGATCCCAAAGCCAAGACAAATATCATCGAAGAAGTGGTAATCTATACATTAATTTATCTTTCAATTACAAACTATTATTTATAAACAAATAATTAAATAATAATCTTTTATTTTTGTGATTCGAGAAATTTTATATCTCGCACCATGACGCCCGACGACATCCGCATTATCATGCCGATGATCCGCTTTGATCGGCTATAGGTAGCCGAGAGCATCCAGCCGCTTTACGGTGTAATATATGGCGTGATTTAAGACATCGTTAGCAATGACACCTGGTCTTCAAGCCATGAATATGGTGGGTATACTAACGAAACAGGTTGTCAAGTTGTCTAAAGATGTGGAACGTTTGAGGTCCGAGAGAAGAACGAGCCACGCGGAATGTCGTTGAGTGGAGCAAGTCAGTGAACATAGTGTCTCTAATGCTATGTTTTCACTAACCCTAGGGACGACTTTATTGAGGCACTTCAAAACGTCTCTCGTGTCGGATATGCATGTCTCACATTTGTTTTAATTAAAGACTAGTGTATTAAAATTTTCTAACTAAATATCTTATTCGAACAGCCAACGACGTTTTGCTACCTTTATTTGGAGGATCCCGATCGGTTGGTGGCCACAAGAACCGGACAAGAGGATTAAGTGGTGCCAAAACTAATCGATGAAGTCGTCACAGTCGAAACAGCGATCGAGCACTTTATCGAATGGTCGAGCAACTTGGTCTCTAGCACCATGAGGGTAAAATATATGTTATTAAAGTTCATTATCTTATTTGTGGTTCTAAATAATATTGCAAATTAATTGTAGAATCTGCTGACACCACAAATGCCTCGAAAAAGTCACCACAAAAGGCTAAAGAGAAATCGGCGGTGTCGTAGAGCAAATGGAGGGAGAAAACGAGGACTCCAATCGCGCTTTTAGACTTGGTTATCTCATGACTGGAGACTTAGATCACGATGATTATGTACAGTATAGGGTACACCGGATGGTATCGTCTAATGCTTTAGAGATCGTCACAGTTCCCATGCTTGCTCACTTTCATCAGAATACTTTCCAAGAATTCGTTAGTGAGGAACATGTCTTGAAAGTCTTGAATGACGAAAGGTTGAGTGCAACCACCATAGCCCTTTACCTCAGGTATGTGTTTACTAATTCTCAATATTCACTTTCTATATAGTTTAATTTTCTTTTAAAATATTAATTAGCGTATATATGTTGGTTAAATATATTTAGGTGAGGTATATCTCTCCAGAGATGTCCGAGCAAGTGGAATGTATTCCTTCGTCTCCCCCCAGGTGTCTTGCATATTGGGTGATAGGGCATGCACTATGGATGGGTTAGTTAATCATATCTTTGAATCAAACCGGGAATCATCTCATTTTTTTCGCCAACAAATGTGTGGTGAGTGATAAACATTTAGATTAAAATTTGTATTCATGTTTATAATATTTGCACATATATATGCTAAATTTGCAGTTAATTTTAATATTCTCAATATAATATAGGAACCATTGGGTGTTGGTCGCCATACACATGAATACATTAAGTGTGTATTTTATGGACCCAGCTCAGGATGGAGTTTATTCAAATCGCCCTGATCTCATTTCATATATGGAAGCGTAAGTTCATTTTTAATATTCTATACAATGATTTGTTTTACTTTTAAAATTATGCATATTTAACCTATTTTTATTTTTTAATTATAATAATAATAGTGTGATGATGATGTATCGGAGTCGCCTTCAAAGTCAAGGTTCAAGATCTAAGTTAAATAAAGTGAACTGGATTAACATTAAGGTAAATTTAATTTAGTAAATTATCAAATTAATAGAAAGAAATCATAATTGTAATACGTGATTATAATTGTTAATCAACAGGTTCCGAGGCAACGAGATAATGAACATTGTGGACATTTTGTGTGTTGCTTTATTGAAGATATAATCCGCGCTTCTCTAACGAACATTCCTCTCAATGTAAGTCAATTTATCGATTTATTTAAATTATTATTGATTGAATAAAAATTCATACTATATTGATTGATTCGTTGTTTTGCGGTTTGTCTATGAACGTGAGCTCAAGTCTTACTCTAAGAAAAGATCGAGAAATGGAAAAACGATTGATTGGGGTACCTTTACAATCGATTCTTATATTCATACGATATTGAGTGATCATTGTTTAAAATTTTGGTAGCATGTAATTAAATTATATATTTGTGATGATATATATTTCATGTTTTTTGGTGTATTTACGCGTATGTTTATGATTGTATGTTTATTTATTTCATGATGTGTATGTTTATTTATTTGATGTTTTGGTATATATATATGTTGTATAAGTTTTGGTTTATGGTTTTATTATAGGATTTTTGGTTTATGGTTTATGGTATTGGACGATATATAAGTTTTGGTTTATAGTTTTATTATAGGATTTTTAAAATATAAATTAATAATTAAAAAAAGATATTGGACAGGTTAATAACATAACATAATAAAATTATAAAAAAATTATGTTAGGCAATGGTTATTAACCGCCCAAGACCTCTTCTGGTTGATTTCTAACCCATTTGTCCAAAAGATTCTTGGACATCGGTTTTTATCACGGTCCCAAGCTTGATAATTGTTATTTGGAGAGCGGTTATAACCGCTCTCAAAAAATAATTTTTTCACAAATTGTTCAAGCCCAAATGTGTATTAGTGTCTCTTCCACTCATTAATTCTATTTTCCAAATTTTATTACACAAAAACTTATAAAAAAAGTTATAACATTACTTTTAATTTATTATATATTTCATTCATCCCTAAACAAACATGTACTTACTATTTATTGGATCAACTCCTTCCACCTAGGTGTGGATAAGACGACATACCAAAAAAATTTATCGTAATAAATTTTTCGATTCGTATCGCGAAAATTAAAAAAAATTTTTGGTATGTCAATATTATATACCGATACCGATCGAAATTTCAAAGATATATACCGATATATCGTTTTTTATATTTTCATACCGTTGGTATGAAAATTTTCGAAGTTTTTAATAAAATTGATATTTTTCTTTACAAGAAATGTTATTATCTTACATTATTTTTTATATTTCCTCCCCACCTACTTCCACCACCATTTCTAACCAAATATGGGTGTTTGCATACAACGAGACCAATTTCCAAAATATTTTTTAAGAAAAGACACTGATAGAAAAAATTTGAAAAAAAACAAATCATACTCTTTTGTTATTTGCAAACCTCCTCAAGACTAAAAACAACTTGGGGGCGCACGATCACATCTCAAAACTATTCCAAACCACGGTTGCAATGATGGTAGAAATGATGCTCCAAGTTCTTTCCTCATTGGACTGTATAGATCATTTTACATATGAATTACATTACTACTGACATATTAAAATGTGATCATACTATGTGCTATTTTAAAAACACTACTTGCACTTAAAAATCGTTTTTCTTTTAACTTGAATTTTACTTATTTTTTTAAAAAAGTGATTCTAATTATTAAGGGTGTATGTTTTTTAAAACATAATATTACAGAAACACTTTTTTTAATGTGTTTAATAACTTTATATACAAGTGTTTTTAATTTTAGGGCACTAAAGTTTCAAATCAATTACTTTTGAGTTTAAAATTACTATTTCATTCATCCCTAAACAAACATGTATTAAAGCATTTTCTCGATCAACTTATACTTCCAATTTTAATTGGTCCTATTTGTGTGATTAAAAAAAACCGAGAGGTAATAATATTAAATAGTGTAAAAGTGGGTAAAGTGAATTTGATGGAGAAAAATAATAGTATTAAATGATACCAAAAATTTTTATTTTCAAAAATGATCAAACAAAATTAGAAAAGACTATTTACTTTAAATTTTATAACGAAAAATATTCTATGTCACATGTGACTTAAAACTAATAACGAAATGAATACTAGCTTAAATTAAGTAACTTATTCCTACATCAAATATTGCAGGGTAAAAATATAAAACATGCTATATGTCTTCTTAATTTATTTGAAAAAATGTGTCAATTTTAATACTTCCGTCCCTATTTTTTTATTATTCAATATTATAAACCGAAATTAAGAAAAAGAAGAGATAATTTTAAATTGTATAAAATGGGTATAATAAAAATAATATATTAAATAATGTAAATTTTTTGGTGGATAATTTTAAATAATATTGAAACCGCTTTTTTTTCAAACTTAAAAATGGTAAAATTAAAATTTCGGTATAATCAAAATTATGAAGTTTTTACACATGTTCAAATACTACTGATAATTTTTGGGACATTGAAGACAGTTTGAGACACGTGGCTATATGAGTCCCGGTCACATGCTACACCCGCCCCTGCCCACGTGACTTAATGTACAAATTGCAAAGTTGAGGCTTGCGAGAGGACGAGAGCCTTAAGGGGATGCATGTGATTCTGTCCTGTCCCCTCCCCCCAAACCCCGTCTCAGACCACACTTTTAAAATATTTAATTTATTTGTGCGGAAATATTCACCATTTTATTCTAACCAAAAAATAAATAAATGGGTGTTTGGGACTGTTACAACGATGAGTCCAATTTCAAAATTTATTTTTTTAAATGAAAATGATAATATATGATAAAAACTTTATCGAAAAAATATTTATGAAAAAAATTCTATTTTTCAAATTTATATACATCATTAATTTTATTAATGTAATTAAAACTAATTAATTTAAGACTAAAAATAATTTTTTTTATTAAAATGTTTGGTTGGTTTGAGAGCGAAAATAACTTTAGCGAAGTTGTGTGTATATAATTTTTAAAACTATTCCGAAACCACATATTTTTATAAATTTTTATTATTTGAATATTTATTATTTGCAAAATGATGGTAAATTATTTATTATTATTCAAAAGAAAAAAAATGATGATGTAACCAATAAAAAATCTTTCCTGTTAGATGTACATATGGACTGTATAGATCATTTTTTTACATATGAATGAACGATTTGGGACATTTTTTTGATAAATTTTTAAATAAAAATGAGACAATATTAAAATGTGATCATATGATCTATTAGTAAAAGATTAATGCCTATTAACAGAACAAGGTTTAAAACATAAAATAAATCAATTAATATTAAATTTCACTTGCAATGATAAACAAATTAAAATCGTTTTTCTTTTTGTTAAGAAAATTACATTGTTGAATTTTTTTATCAGATTAATTACTTTTTAGAAAAATAATTGAATGATTCTAATTGATTGAATTATTTTGAGTCAAGATATGTGTTAAGGGTGTATGTTTTAAAAGATTATAGAGAATTAAATAAAACTTTGGGAAACATATATATAATAAAACGGGACCTTATTTAGATTTGTTAATTTCAATCTTTTTTATTAATTTCTCAGGGTTATTTCATCATCGGGTAGTTCGTTAATTATTTAACTGGAAATAATTCCACGAGTTATGTAGGGCAGTAGGGCTTAGGCATTCGTGGGGCTTCTTAATTAGTCCTATTATCTCTTTCCACTCAGTCCCATCCATTCAAATTTCGTATAGGCAGAAAAATCCAACTAACCTCCTGTGAGGTTCAATTTCGTCGATATGTGAGACAATGAAGAGAATAACTTTTTCACTTAAACCAACAGTTGACATTTTTGATATTTTCTACCCAAGTCAAAAGGAAATTTAATTAGGTAATACTTAATCCTCAAGCAAGCATGCAATTAAAACTAAGGCCAATTTGATATGAACAAGGAATTAATGGTAATGAATGAATATGATAGGGCTCAATCACTAAGGATTATTAATTGTATTATTATTGAATTATTAATTGTATTGTTATTATTTGAGTAGAATATTAATAATCGATATCATGTGAGGTGGGTTAAGTCTCATTACTTGTGTATCAAAATTACCAAGCATTATCAATAGAAGTGATTTTCATTATTCACTTCCACTTCCCAACCAAGTAGACCCTAAAGGAAGACATTAACTGATGAAATCCTTTTGCGCTGATGAAATATCAACAGTGACCTCGTGAGACGGATTGCTTTGTTAATTGTTATAACATGATTTTCAATTAGCTACGTGTTCAGGTATTTTAAATTATGTGAAATTGGACAATGGTGGAAACTAAAATTTTCTTTTATCTCGACTCGATTTAAGGTTGATTAAATTACATTGATGAGTTTTATTTGTTGATTGCTTCATTATAATTCTAGGGGAACTCACTGTTTACTGCAATCTACGGAGCAATTTTATTTTTAAATATAATATTTTTAAATCTTACTATTAGTTACAAAATTTGGGATAAAAAAATCTTAATAGCCCTTATATAAATAACAGTGTGCATAATTGGAGTTGTGTGCAGTTTTAAAATTTGACACATAATTCAGTACTGCTGACATCACATGTTTATAATGTCTGAGTTGTAATTTCAAGTGTTTTTCTCTCACCTCGAAATAATTTGCATATCTAGTGAGTGATTTTGCACACAAGTTAAAGGTGCAATGTTTTCTAATTTTTTTTTAAAATAAAAATGTGAGAAATTAAGGTAAAATGAGAATGTTTTGTATTTTTTTTTTTTTTGAAAGGTACAATGTTTTTGATCTTAGAGTGAGACCAAAAAATGATTATATTTTAGAGTTAAAGGTTTTTTTTCCATAATATGTTTAATTTAAGTCCTATCAATCCTATGTTCTTTGTGATGAATTGATTTTATTTGTCAAATTAATTTTTACGCATCAACTTAAATTATTGCTCATCAACAAATCTGGATGTAATTTTAATAATTTACCCAAATATCAAAAAAAATTATTGACTTTGGACATATTTATATAGCCTAGTTAAACTATCTTCAATTGATTTTACTTATTCAACGCATCTAGGATAAATGCTCTAAATTTTATATATATCAATATATATATATAGCCTATATATATATATATATATATATATATATATATATATATATATATATATATATATAATATATATTTTCCTTTTTTTATAACTCGATATCCCAACAAGAATCCATTAATTCGGATAATACCAAAATCCACCGCTCACTTAAGAAGGAATTCCCCACTTTCCCTACTTATCAACATTATTATCTGGTTCATCATTGTAATTATATGCGCGAACATACAACTAAATCAACTATATGGATATTGTATTTTCATATATACTTGGTCCATGGATTTGATATATTTAACATCACTTACTTATACTATTGTGGTCCTCTTGCACTATTAAAAGAGTGATGTTAAAGAAAACACAAGTCAACAACAGTTACTCCCTCTGTTCCACTCTTATCTGAATATTTATCAAAAACTGTTCCACTCTTATCTGAACATTTGTCAAAAAGATTCGTCCTAAATTAAATATTTTTTATAAATAGCAATAAAACAACTATTTTTTATATATACCTCTCAAACATATCAATATCTATTAAGAATAATTAGTCATTGATTGATTAATTAGTGTAATTAAATTATCGGAATTAATTGTATAGTTGACCGGCATTAATTGTAAATATCTCTTGATTCCTTTCCATGTAATTCCTTGTAATATACTCTTTTAAATAAAACATTTCCCAATCACCAAAATTTAGTAATTTACGGTGATTCAAATTCAATTCTCATAATATCACATTCTACCTCATTACTTTTCTTATATTAAAGTTAATTTTATCTCTTTTAAATTGCACAAATGCTATTAATTTATCATTTAACTCCATCAAAAAGTAATTTTATTCCTTTTAATAATAATAAGCAACTCCTACATTAAAGATCGTATAATTGATAAAGGTTCAGTTATGAACAGGACAGGTGGAGTATAAAACATAAAACTGTTCTTGATCTATCATCTAACTTAAAACAACAAAAAAGTGCACTCACATATATTTGCCATACTTTCATAAATAATTTTTCTTTATTTTAAAGATAGGAGAAAAATACCTCGAGAGCTCAATAGATGCACAATGTCGGGGTGGGAGTTCCCTTGTCTTTTGGCCCAAAAAATCTTTTGAAATTTCCTACAAAGATTGAAAACAACAAAATAAAATTTTGTATATTTTCTTTACAATGTTTTGAAATTCTCGAGATGAGAGGAGAGAATGAAATGTTTTCTTTATTTTTTTCAAAATGTAAAAATATAATTTTAAAGATGGTGATATATATTTTAATAGAAGAAGAGAGGGGGATGCAGCTCTTACAAAATGCTTGAAGCTTGGCATGAAGAATCCTTTGGCTAAGAGGGGATTTTATAGACTTTTGAGATCATATTGCTAGCATTTTATTTTTAAAATTTAAATTAAAGTAGTTAAAAAATTAGCTCATACTTCTGCCACTTGTCAAAATAATTTATTGAATATTAACACGTGTTCGTAAAATTGATCCATTGTTTGTCACGTTTCAAAATGCTTTTAATGAGATATTGACACGTATTTTCATGTATGTAAAATTGATCCATGGTTTGTCACGTTTAAAAAATGTTTTTAATGTGGTGTTGACACGTGTTTCCACATATGCAAAATTTAATTTCCATTTAATAAAATTAAGCAAAGCTTTGTTTTATATGGTTAAAAATATCTTTAGTGACTTATTTGCAAAACTATTTCTAATAGGGATAGAAAATAAAATAAAAGGCTTTTTCCTAATATTTTCTTAAGGAGTAATAATCGTGTGTACCATTTTATCCTTATTTTCCCATAATAGATTCATTTTATCCTTATTTTCCCATAATATTTTTAGATTTGATTTTAGATAAAATTTTGTGTGAATTCAAGTTCACGGTGAACTTTATTTTTCTAACATCATTGTTATGTACAAAAAAATATCGATGTTATACATCAAAACTATCATTGTTATGTATAAAAACTATTATTATTTGAAAAATAGAACATTTTTTATATAAAGATAGTTTTTATACATAATAGTAATAATATTTGTGCATAACAATGATATAGTTAATGTATAAATTCAATTCACATGAGTGCTACTCTTGAATTTATCCTTATATTTTATATTATAAATCTTAAATTTCTTTTTATATAAATAGGTATGAGTGATTATTTATTCTTTTTCATATAATATATTAATCTAAAAAATAAATCAATATTTTGAAGAATCTTAATCTTAATCTTATCTTATGCTATATAATTGTAAAATAAGATTAAGATTAAAATTCTTCAATCAGATTATTTCGATTCAATCATATTATTTCTTTTTAAAATTTGCATTCTCATTAAAAGTTATTTAAATTAAAATTTTAATTTATTTAATTAATAAATTAGATTTTTTTAACTTTAACCCATCTCGTTCTTCTATCAATATATTGATACACATCTATCTCGATAGACTTAATTTTGTTTTATTTTATAATATTATATTTACAAAAATATACTTATATCCACCTCCCATGTATCCTTATATATCACGCCCACACACAATATTCACGTTTTATACTAATGTTCTTCTTTTCATTTTTTTTATATTGTCATAAATAAAAGTTTTTTTTTATTATTGTAGGGGTTGGGATTATACTGTAAAGTATGTTTTTTACTTTATATATAACCAAACTGAATTTTTTATTTATTTATTGAAATAAATTTTTCATCACTGTTGCATTAAATATAATTAAATGCTATATATATTTACTGCATACCTGTTCATTAAACAATACGCGTTACATTGTAGTTAATGTGGTGATACCAGATCACAAAAGATCACATTAACAAACCCTTGTAACCAAGTACAAAATTCACAACGTAGATGTAAATGAACAATCCATCGTGAAAGGTTAAAGTGTAAGACTCAGATTGACTTGTCTTGACCAAGAGATTACACTAGTGCATTAAGATGCGCTGAATAGGATCTACAATAAGGATAAAATTTTCAGTATTGAACATGGAAGAATTAGACCTCAGTAGTTCGTTATTTCTTAATCTTCGTTCCTTAAATAGGATCGTGTGAAATTAATAATTATTGCTTTGACTTATGTTGGGTAGAAAGTCATTGTGACTCGATACTTTATATCTTGGGCAATATTATTAGTTACACGACGATTGCTAAGATTTAATACGGAGAATCGTGTGCAAGTACGTCTTGTGTGATTTCCCCCCTTGGGAGGCTCATAAGATTTATCATATCAAATCTTGCAAGTGGAATTAGTTTCCGGTATGAATAATAATGTTGACCCATTCTTAAACCAATGATAAAAGATATTAATTAATATAAAGTTTTCAGTGGCTTGAATTAATTAATGGACTAAGATATTCTTAAACACGGGAAATAATAACCAGGAGCCATATTACAATAATATGAGTTAAGATGGATAGTGCAATATTAATTATGTAGTGCGATTAATTAATATTTATGGACTTGAATAATATTGTGGCTCAATATTGAAAATTCAAAGTCCATTAGAAGGTCCAATCTTAATTTTTCTAAAGGCCCTTTAGTCGCCCAAAAATAAAGTCCGATAACTAAAAACGATGCTTAAAATAAAAGAAATATTGTTGCCTTATTTTTTCCAATATTTTCAAAATATTAAAAGGATAGAGAAAATATTTTCTTGATTTTCTTGGAAAGATTTTATGGAATAAATATTCTTGAGATACAAGTTTATCCCATAAATTCAAGAAAAGTCAAAGATTATTTTTCTTCCTTTTATTAATGAAATTTTCTAAATTTATAGTAATGTGGGAAGAAAAGATATTTTGTGATTATTATGGAAATAAAATATATGAGATATATTCAAGATTGTATCTTGGGAAGATACAAAGAAATTTCCTAAACCCTAATTATATCAAAATTTTCGCCCCTCTATGTATCTATAAATAGGGGATGAATTTTTCATCCCCAACACAATTTCATGTGTTGAAAAAATTATAAATCCACAAAGGTGGTGGCATATATTTTTTTCTTTTTCACTTTTGTTAATTGTTCGCGAGCTTCCTACTACCAGATTGTTGAACAAAGACGTGGGAATACTAAAGAAGGACTTTGGGTGTGTCCGTTGAACCGTTGCTCATCTGTCTCCGTTTAAATTGCCAAAAAGGTACGCCTTACGTAACTCCTAGAAATCCGCATGTGTAGGATTTACGTGACTTTATTATATGCATGATGTGTTGTAACTATTTGATTATTATTTGAATTAATATAGGATTAATTCATGTTAGCAATAATTAAATAATTTAAATTTGTATTTTAAATTGCACCTCGAATAGATTTGAACACCCTATTTACCAACAGTAGGGAGTATTGATGTAAGTAATTTGAGTTTTTAATTGGTTATGAATATCTATTGAAATTGTTTGACTATTTTTGAGTTATGAATTGATTATGAATATTTATTGCAATTGTGTAATTATTTTTTATATTGCACGAAGTATTGAGGTAAGTAATTTGAGTTTTAAATTGATTGTGAATATTTATCGCAATTTTATAATTATTAATTTGAGTTCTGAATTGATTATGAATGTGTATTGTAATTGTGTAATTATTTTGTATATTGTATAATTTTTTTTATATTTTACGGAGTATTGAGATAAGTAATTTGAGTTTTGAATTGTTTATGAATATTTATTGCAATTGTGTAATTATTAATCTGAATTCTTAATTTGTTATGAATGTTTATTGTAATTATGTAATTATTTTATATATTACAGATAATTTTTTTATATTGCATAGTACATTGATAATCTTACGTAGAAATCAAAACTCATTTCAGAAACAGAGGTTATCATGCTGAAATATTTGTTGTGTTTATTTGGTCACGATTTTATATTTATTTAAGGGAAGATGCATATTTTATTAATTGAATTACTAAGCCACATATGCTCCTAAAGATTTTATTGAGAAATCTATATTATTTGTACTAACATATTTTTTTATATTAAACAATATTAAAAATATATATATTTTTTAAATAAATTTATTAACTATCTTTGTTCAAAAGAATATCTAATTTCAACCAAATATATATTTTAGAAAATATTTGAAAAATATAATTATTTGAAGAATTTACGCAAGATGCTATATATATTTTACAAAAATTAATTATCTTTGTTCAAGAGAACATCTAATTTCATATGTTCCTAAAGATTTTATTGAGAAATCTATATCAATTGTACTAATATATTTTTTCTATATAGATAATAATAAAATTGTATAAATTTTTTAATTATAAATCTATTAATTAACTTTGTTTAAAAGGGTATCTAATTTCAGCTAAATATATATTTTATAAAATTTATGGAAATCAAGATTTTCTATATATAATTTTATCAAAATTTTACTATAAATTTATTAATTATTTTTGTTCGTTTAAAATAAATATCTAATTTCAGCTTAGAAAATCTAATTGTTTGAAGAATGTTATTATTAAATCGATGCACACTATTTCAAAATTAGATTCAAATTTGAAATAACATGGGCCATTGACACTCGATAATAACATATCCTCGACTTATATTTTACTAAATGTTAATTTATTAATGTTTTTATTATAAGTGCATTGAAAAAGTACGTATCATATTATCATGTATTCTTATGAAGTAGGATTTTAAATTTTGTCTTTTTTTCTTTTTAATTGAACATCTCATCTTCCTAAATCAATAATTAAGCGCCTTAATCATTAAAAATCCTGTCAAAATTTGTTTACTTTTTCACAAATTTGGATGACACCCCCAATTTACTATAAATCTATTAATTATATTTGTACAAATTAATATCTAATTTCAGCCAAAAATATATTTTGAAAAATCTCAGGGGGAAATCTAATTATTTGAAGAATTTTAAAATATAAATTATGTATTTTGAAATAGATCATAATTAGAGAGGTGGCGGTTGATTTTAATTAGTATATAAGGAATGTATTGTTGGTTGGTGGGATGTACAAGAAAAATACAAAGGTGGAGAATGTGTATTTTAAATATTAATTCAGTGACAATTGACGTAATTTTGAATAAAAATATGGATAATTATTAAGAAAAGTAGAGCCACAATTTTCCAAAAAAAGAAATGCAAAACTTTGATTGAAACTACCCAAATAACAAAATGTAAAAAACTTGAGATGTAGAAAGTATATTATCCACATTAATATTAAAAATAAAATTATGTCAATAATTAAATTAATTAAATATTTAAAGTATTTAATTTAAAATATTATTGTAAACTTTTTTTCAATCCCACAAAATTTACGGGGTTACGTAGTAGTATATAATAATTAAATCAATATAATCAACATTCGCAATATGTATTGATTTTAATTAATTGAGAATTTAAAGCCCATAGCTCAATTTTAAAGCCCAACTCAATTTTATCCTTTTCTTTCTTGCCCAATTTGAGATATCCGAATTTGATAATATGGGCCACCAATTATGTTGCAACTTACAACGATTAAGGCTGAAAATAATTGGTAATAATGTAAATATTAGAATTTCAAATTACGGAATGAAACTTTTATATAATTAAACATTTTTTAAAAGATGAGCTAAAAGATGATATTTGGTATGTTGAATTGTACAGTTGCGTTAAATTACAATTAAATTTAAAAAGTTATACTTTTGAAAAAAAACACACGTATATATTATTGAAAATATGTTGAAAACTTTAATTTTATTTTTTAATAATTAAAATTTGAAAGATCAAAAGACATTTGATGCATAATAACTTTTTGGCTAAGCATTATATGCATCCCGTTGCACCGTGCAATCATAGTGCATTTTAGAATTATACAATTTATTATATTCAAAAATACAATTTGTCTATACTGAATCTTGCAATTATTAATATGAAAATATAATTGCACAGTTCAGTGTAAATAAATTATATATTTTAATATAATAAGTTGCATGATCCTAAAATTTACTTTATCATTTCAATTATTTATATAAAATTCTCTTGTAAAAATGCGTGTAAGTCATTTGTTGTAGTCAGGGTAGGAGGGAGTGATATTATTGTTATTATTACTTTTTTTCTTTAATAGATTTAAGTGGCATTTCGTCTTTACTGTTTATGTAAATATTACAATCTCCTTAATTTATGTTACTCTCTTGTTAACTGAAAAAAATGCGTTAGAGCAATCCATACATTTGCTACGGAAAGATTTTTGGTGAAATATTTTAATAAACATTTTGTGGCGCAAAGAGTGTGATGAATTCTAATTAAGAAAAATAACTGTTTATTTCTAGTTTTTGGGAAAAGAGAAAATTGTAATGGTTGAATATTAGAAGGCTGAGATTGGAAAAGTGTCATTCCATTCCACCATTGAGTCATTGACCAGGAGGTTAAAACTGTAAATATACACACACCCCTGTACTTCTTTCTCCCCCTGCGCCGAGAAAAGACGAATCTAAAATTCCCAGTTCTCGGTGCAGGTCCTCCGTCTCCGAATATAAACGGCCAATGGAGCCGTTAGCTTCGATCCGATGGAGCCTCCCCGCATTAGTTCTCGTCTTCTTCCTTCTAATTCAACCCTCCATCTCGATCTACTGTGACGAGGACGATTGCTACGATCTTCTAGGGTACGTCAATTGTGCTCCGGCAAACCTATCTGCGCTTCTCATTTCTCAATTTGATCCGTTTTCGACTTATTTGTTTTCCGTATATTTTTCATTGTGAATGTGCAGGGTCACTCAGAGTGCCAATGCTTCCGAGATCAAGAAAGCATACTACAAGCTGTCTCTTAAACAGTAAGTCGTTTTTCCTCCGCTTTGACTTGATAATTGCTGATTTTGTATTGCTTACTTCTTTTGTTGGTGTGTAGTCACCCGGATAAAAATCCCGATCCAGAATCGAAGAAGTTGTTTGTGAAAATCGCGACTGCTTATGAGGTATATTCAATGGTTTGAAGTCTACTGATTAATTTTTTTAATTGTGCACTTAATTGCCCAATTTCACATGTCTATTGTTAGGTGGAAGAGTAGGATCAAACAATGGATCCTTTTTTTTTTTTTGTTGAGAATTTATATGATTTAATAATTAATAGTACATTTATTTGGAAAATCTTATATCTCCATTGTTAGGTGACAGAATGATGAAAACTGCACTATGAAGTATTGTTAATTGCTTTGACAACATATGATGATAAACGGACAGAAAAAAATAGAGTGATGGAGTTTTTATGTGGTTCGGCTAATGACAAGCTAGATCACGGGCAAGGGATCTCCTCTGTAACAAATTATAAGGGTTTACTATTTTACAATAATATGTTGTCTAATTGAACCCGATAGACAAGAAGGATAATCTCACAACTCATGACAATTATGTCCCAGAAGTCCCCAATTTCTCTATCTACAAAACCTCACAATTTTCACTTGAATTGTTCTACAAAAGTTGATCTTTAATCTAATACCAGAAATTCCATAAATTGTGTGAGAGCTCTCAGTGCACCAAAGAAATTCATTGAAGTTTTGGCAGTCAAATGACAATTACATAAATGACTTGTGAACTATATGTTTTCTTAACCAGTTCATACTAGGTGATATGGTTCCGGGCCTACTCTGTTACTGAGAGTTTGAGGGTTTTGAGTTCTTCCCCCACCCTTACTTCCCAATTTGGTTAAAAATGGTTTCAACTAAACAAATAAGATAGTTTTAAATTTCACTTGCATGGACTGACTTTTATTAACTTTCCAGATTTTGAAAGATGAAGCAACTAGGGAGCAGTATGATTATGCAATTGCCCATCCGGAAGAGGTTTGTCTAATCCTCTGTGGTTATGCAGCTATGTCTTTTCTTTTTGGGCGGGCGGTAGGGTGGTGTAGAATTTTGTCGAACTGAATATGAACATTACCTATCTCATGAAAGGTAGAACTGCACTAAAATCTTGGGTACATTTGGTGAAGCTGTGGTGCCAGATTATTATTTAATTTAGTGGGACACATGCATAAGGTTTTAGGTGATTATAGATAGCACGTAAACTGTTAATCAATTTTACAGTGAACAATATTCATTGAGTTGGTGATCTTGTGGCATCTTTATGAAAGGCTGCTTTGTTCAAAAGGCCATCCTGCACTCTAATAAGAGCAAATGCTTGGCACTTTAGTTCATGAACTCTTAATAGGAGAAAAACAAGAGGTAGATGGTGTGTTATCATCAAAATTCTAGTTCGGCATTGTCTTTCATGATGTCCTGTAGAATATCAACATTCAGAGAAACCAATATTTCATAAAACTTTTTTTTTTTCTTTAATTGTTGAGATGATGATCAACTGTGTTCACCATTTTACTTATTAGGTATTCTACAACACAGCTCGCTACTACCATGCTTACTACGGCCATAAAACGGTAAGATATTTTTATTTTGTGGCTACTATTTCTTTAGTCCTCTTTTCCCAGATCAACACAATTCTATGAACTGGGGACTTATTATAATTCTGATATTGCACATCTAACCGCATTGGATTCCAACTATTTCCTTATACTAGGACACTCGTGCTGTCCTTGTGGGTCTTCTTTTGGTGCTCTCAGGATTTCAGTATCTAAACCAATGGACAAGGTATAAACAGGTAACTGAAGATGCTATTTATATAACTTAACAAGAACATCACAAATCCACGTTTGAATTAAGATACTGATATTTAATAATGATAAATTTACTGGAAATAACTGTTGATTCAATATGGTTCTCTCATTTCAGGCTATTGATATGGTTAAGAAAACTCCTGCTTACAAAAACAAGCTAAAAGCACTGGAACTTGAACGAACTGGAGGAGTGACAAGTAAGAAGAAGGGTAACAAGCAGATAAACAAGTATGACTCATCATCTGTGCTTGTCCATTAATATAATACTTAAGTTAATTTTTATTCATGGTTCTAAAAAAGTTTCTTTTCTTTGGCCTATGATTTCATGTTATGTACTTTATCTCTGAGGGTTATACCTACATCAGGATAACCTTTACAGCTAATAGTTTATACCAAGTTAAAGTAGAGTTCTAATTTTCTTGTAGGAAAATGGAGGAGGATCTTAGCAAGGAACTTGATCTGCAGATAAAAGGAGCCGAAGAACCATCTCTCTGGGAGCTTATTGGCATTCGTGTTATTTTGCTGCCTTACACTGTGGCAAAGGTTAGTATAGGACTTGCTCTATTTTAGTTGTTTATAAGAGACAGCCAATAGCTTTACCCCCACCCAAAAAAAAAAAAAAAACCATGACTCCAACTCATGTTGCAGCCTTTCTTTTTTCTTTTTGGTTCTTATGATAGCTAACCTAAATCACAATAATAAAAATTGCTGAGCCAATCTGCTGATTTGTTTAATACACAGCTGTTGTTATGGTATGGGTGTTGGTTCTGGCGGTACCAGGTGAAACACGAACCATATGCTTGGGAAGATGCCGCCCATCTTACAAGAAGATCTCTGGGGGTACCATTTGATTCATGGAGTTATATTGGTAATGAACTTGCTGTCTAAGGATATGCTTTACCTCACCAATGTTTAATGCTTTGTGATATTTTGCTTGGCCTTTCTGCTTATGCAAACACAAAAAATGTAACAAATTAAATAGCCTTTTAAGTGCCACGGTTCAACTGCTCTTGCAAGGTCCACTTCTGGATTGCTTTAGAGTGAATGATACTAATGCTTTCCAGCACAACTTTCAATTAACTCCGGTTTTGTTCTATATCAGATGAATCAAGAAAGGAGGATCTTGTCCAAAGACGTTTATGGGAAAAACCTAACTTGGAGAACTACATGGCTGAGATGCGAAAAGAATCCAAGCGCCGAAGGTAGAAGATATACAACCCAGAGAATCAGAATGTGTTGATGAGAGAAATTTTTTGTAGAATGTTTTGATAGATATATGGCAATAACCTAATCATACTTCTATACTGAACACATGGCCGGATTTTCCAGCCCACCAATCAATAGACTACTAAGTTCATCACAAGATACACACTGTGGCTTGGACGCCTGTCATGATTATAGTTGCTAAAAAAATGTTGTAAAATCACTGCCCTTGCCACTGGACCAAACCAAGGGACCAGCCCTTTTTTTTATTTTTATGCGATACTCATACATGAGGGATACTTATGGGTCTCAAAAGTCAACTTTAATTGTTATGATTTATACTTCTGTGTGCTGAATCTAGATTTTGTTAAGAGGCAGTTTGCCATTTGGGGGGCAGCTTGCCTTTTGCAGTGATTTGCTTTCTACCATGTTGCTTGCTTTTCAGCATTATTCACTCAGCAGCTGCAGAAGATTAGAAAATTAGGTTCAATTATTCTTCTGAAACATCATTACCGAAATCCCTACAGGGCAAGTTAGAAGATTTTGATCCTATATTTTCGATGATTTTCCCTTGATAAAACATTACATTTTCCAATACATTAGTATATGATAATTTCTCATAATCATTTTTTGAAATCTCCAGAAGGGCAAAGGCAAGCTACTTGCACCCACACTTTACTGAATACTCCTTTTCTCCAGGCGTTCATCTGTTCTACTGAATGCTTTTTAAACATCTGGAGCCTGGAGGTGAGGGTGAAACGACAGAAACTTAAGCTTTGGGGGCAAAGGAGTGTTATTATTAGAAGATAGATTTAATCTCCCCTCACAACTTTAGCTTTTGAAAAATATTTCTCAAACTGTTATTAGAATTTGTACTCCCCCAATCTTCATCTTCTTTAATATGAGTATATGACAACAATGGGGGTATTGAAGGTCATAATCATTAAAATCCGTAGATAAAGCCATGATTTTACATTAAAATTGCTTATAAAATATAAATAATTTGATTAATTTCCCATAACTTTTCGCGTGGGAGTGTGTAGGGGCAAGAAAACAGACGTACGGCCCTTCAAAAAATCACAAACGGCGTTTGCTCTAGGATAGGGGAAGGGCTAATTTGATCCAGTTTTTCAAAATAGGGGCCTATTTGTAATATTTAAAAGGGAAGACCGTTCAATTAAACAAAAACAAATTCCGGGAAGCCTTTTTCCCCTCCACCGTTTCTCTCCCTTAAAAACCTCTCTCCAGAACCCCTAAGCACCCTCGTACTTCTCCTTTTTGTTAATTTCTATTAATATTTATGTTTATTTATTTCAATGCTTTCAACCAAAGAATCTCAACACCGGAATCAACAATGGCCGCTGCTCCACTGGTACACCCACCTTTGTTTCTTGTTCCTTTTCTATTGATGATTTCACATTTTCTGGTAATAATTTTAAACATTATCTATTTCTTGTGTCAAGAATGCGTTTTTGATGCCATTGAACGGTAATTTGGAGGAAGAAAAGAACTCCCAGATTCCCAAAATCTCACTCTCTAATAAAGGCGTTACTTACGTAGGCCGCGATCACTTACCCGTTACTGATAAGCGCCTCAGCAGGAGACATCTTGCGGTTAATACATTTGCTGATGGCTCTGCGAATGTCCTCGTTGTAAGTTTCTGTCTTTGACTATGTATCTCCTATTTGCCGTTTTTTAGTGGTTTTGTAACTTGGGGTTGCTTCAAGCTATAGAATTTACAACTACTTATGCCTAAGCTACTGCAAATTGATACCCTGTAAATTATCTTTCTTTTCTTGAAGTTTCCTTGTTGTATTTTGTCTGTGTATTATGCTCTCTCGCCCGCGAATGGCTTGTTAATCGTTTTCTTTATCTGCATGTTTGTTCTTATGAGTTCAATGTAGGAAGGGACAAACCCGATTGTCGTCAGAACCAAAGGTCAAAGAAAGAAGCTTATGTCAGGAGAAAATTGGAAAATTCAAACTGGTGATGTTATAGAGTTAATACCTGGGCATCACTTTTTCAAGTATGTGTTTGCCACTAATAATGCAGAGGAAAAGGTTCCAACTGCTAATAGAGAGAAAAGGTCTTTGAACGAAGAAAGTAGTAAGGGCAATGCTTGTAGTAGGAAGAGAATACACAAAGTTACAGAGGAAGAATCTGTTATTAGAAATTCAAATGTATTCCTTCGTTTTAGGATTTTAGTAAACTTCCCAAATTCTTATCGTTTTCTCAAATAACTACCAGTCTTGATTTGCAGGATACGCTACGCTGTACTGATCAAGAGGTGAACACATCCTGTGAGGGTATACGAAGTTTTCAAATTCCTAAGGATAAGTTACCATTAACTTTTAGACTATTGAAAGTAAAAGAATTGCCAGGATGGGCAAACACTAATGCTGTTTCGATCAATGATGTGATTCAGGTAAGAATTCTACACTTTTCTTGTTTCTGGTGATATGAGATGCATGCATTTATTAGTCCCTGATTAATGAAGCTTGGGTTTGTGACTTTAGGGAAATGTCCTGTTTTTGTTTTGTAGGGGAATGTGCTGTTTGCTGTACTATCAAATTACATGGTCGACATTGATTGGCTACTTTCTGGTGGGTTGATAATGCCTTGCTTTCTGATTGTTGATATTCATTTTTGTCATTTAAGGTATTCAATGTTTTTAATGAGCTAATTGAATAATAATGCCTTAATGGAAATGGTGTAAGCATCCTGTAACGAGTAAGAGAAATACTACAGTATGTATATGAGCTTAATGTGATTGTATCATGATATTTATGGTCTTCTTCTTTTTTACATTTTTTCCTCATAATCTTATCCATCTGATGTAACTGTGTGCCCGATATATTATCTACTTTTCAAGGTTGATGGACTCAATGGCATTTATGGTGTTCATTGAGATGTTCGATTGTACTAGCAATAATAATACGGACTTTATTTTTAGTTTCAATTCTACAATGCATTGTGCAACCTTTCAGACCATGAAATAGTATAAGAATCTATCAATTAAGGGGCATTACCCACAAATTTCTTTCTATCTATATGACTGTGCTGTATTACCCATTTCCTTGAATACTGATTGACTCATTTTCCCTTCGTGTAGAATGTCCAAAGCTTAAAAAAGTTCCTCATGTCCTTGTTGTCCACGGGGAAGGTGATGGCACCCTCGAGTATATGAAGGTCTGCCTATATTTTGTTATGAAATCTTAACGCTCAAGATTCTTGTATGTGATTCAATACAATTAGCTGATTCTTTTCAGAGAAAGAAGCTTCCTAACTGGATTCTGCACAAGCCTCCATTGCCCATTTCATATGGAACTCACCATTCAAAAGCCATGCTTCTAGTCTATCCTCGAGGAATTCGAGTTATTGTGCATACAGCAAACTTAATATATGTTGACTGGAACAACAAAAGCCAGGGTTTATGGATGCAAGACTTCCCGTGGAAAGATCAAAATGTTGCAAGTAATGGTTGTGGATTCGAAAATGATCTCATTGAATATATGGGTGCATTAAAGGTAAATAAATCCTGTTATATGTGAAGATTGGATAATAACTGTGGAGAAGCTGATTTACGTCTTTTGCCTATTTCTGAGATTATTATTTCATCGTCATGTAGTATATTATTGAGGATTTATTTTGAATTTACTGCCTTATTTATTGATGGAAACTACCATATTCATTAGATAAGGTATGGTGCATACTGTGCTATCAAGTATTCTTTTTCCTGAACTTCTCAAATCGTTCTGTTTCGATAAATTTATGCCCCTATGATTTTGAGAAGCTTATTTTAATCTTTGTTTACTGCAGTGGCCTGAATTCAATGTTAATTTACCAGCTGTCGGAAGCTTCAATATAAATCCCTCTTTCTTCAAGAAATTTGATTACAGCTCTGCCATGGTAATTAGTAAATTTTGCTTTTTCAATCATTTCTGGTTATGGTCTCCAAATCATACACTAATGTCTTATATTTCAATGTTATGTCTTCTTTCCATTTTTTCCCCTCCCTTGATCTTCTTCGTATGAAAGCTTTGATATTAATGATGGCATGATGATAATAGTACTCTGAGAATAATTTGGTGCCCAGGTTAGGCTAATTGCATCTGTCCCTGGATATCATTCTGGCTCCAGTCTTAAGAAATGGGGACATATGAAGTTGCGAACTGTTCTGCAGGAGTGTACCTTTGAGAAGCAGTTTGAGAAATCTAGTCTTATCTACCAGGTATTTACACACCTGTGCTAATTTACGCATCTTGCATATCCTGTAAACTTATACTTAAAAAGAAAAAACTAATTGTCTCGTACTTTATTATTCAACATTTAGAAAGTGTACATCCAGATGATGTTCCATTTCTGGTTTTCTTCTTATGCTTTTCTATTGTTGCAGTTTTCTTCATTAGGTTCGTTGGACGAGAAATGGATGACTGAGCTAGCATCCTCGATGTCAGCTGGAATGACAGAAGACAAAAAGCCCTTGGGTCCTGGGAAGCCTCTGATAATATGGCCATCTGTGGAAGATGTCAGATGTTCCATAGAGGTAACACTAGCACATGTTACTTTATATAAAAAATTGTGGTCTAGGACTGATGAAGGAAAGTGAAAAGGGGTAGAATGGTCAAAATGTCCTCATAATGAAGTTTAGTATAAGTGATTAAGATCAAATAGAAAAATGATATCCTTGCTCTCTTTGTCCAAGATGCTGCATAATTATTTTTCTATAGCTATTATCTTCTTTACCTTCAATATCTTAGTTTTCTGTGGCATGTAGATTTTATGTACTAAACCACTACCATCCTTTTTTCTTTTGGACCTAACTAATGATTTGATTTTCAGAAATGAATTTAAATGAAAAACTTATCTATTTTACCTTATGCTATTTGCAAGTCTGCAATACACAAATATCTACTTAAAATTCTCAGCTTTTGCACTTTCTGTTACTAACAAAGATTTCTACACACGTGTCTTTATCTAAAGGGTTATGCTGCTGGGAATGCCGTTCCCAGCCCTCTAAAGAATGTTGAGAAAGAGTTCCTGAAGAAGTATTGGGCAAAGTGGAAAGCAAGCCAGACAGGTCGCTGGTATAAATAGATACGTAACTGTATATTGGTCATTACTGTGGTGTTGAGCTATATAATCAGGATGTAGTTATACTGCCCCCTCTTTGTACTCTGAGTTGATACTTACTCTTATTTTTTGAATTGTTCCAGTCGCGCAATGCCTCATATAAAGACCTTCCTACGTTATAATGGGCAAAACCTCGCGTAAGAGTATATGCAATATGTGAACTCGTCGCTTATCTGATAGTGTTGTGTCATCTTGCTCTTGACTATTGAAGACTTAGCTGGTGTTTTGTTGGAACAGATGGCTACTGCTTACTTCATCAAATCTTAGCAAAGCTGCATGGGGAGCTCTTCAGAAAAACAATTTTCAGTTGATGATTCGTTCGTATGAGGTATTGTATTTCATGTGGAAGATTGTCCAAATTATTTAAACACTAATTAAGTTGTTGAAGGCAATGTGTTATATTTGAACCTTGAGCAACACTTTGACACACCAGTTTGCACCATGCAACTGGTACAGTTTTGACCCAGTTTTTTTAACCAAGCTGTTTTTTTATATTTTTTCGTGAATCATGGAAAAAAATGGTCGAAATGTTTTAGTTCATGTGATGAAATTGTATCAGCTCATATGATGAAAAGTATTAGTTGTATATTGAAAAGGTACTAATATTGTTCTTACCATCTGATACTTCAAAAATATATATATTTCAGTCTTTTTTTGTAAATGAGTCCAAATTGATCATTCAATTTTTTTGTCAATCATGATAGCTAGGAGTGCTGTTTTTGCCTCTCTCCAGAAACTATGAATGCAGCTTTTCTTGTACAGATGACGGGCATACCTCGGTGGTATGTTCTGAGACACACTCTTTTTTTTTAAGCATCGCATTTGTATTTTGTCTCTATATCAGAGAAGCTAACTATTCTGACTCTAGGATAAATTGGCATCCACAAGTAGTTGTGATGTGAAGAAAACGAAACTGGTCACGTTGGCTTGGAAAGAAGACGGGACTGAAAGAAGTAGTGAAGTTGTTAAACTTCCCGTGCCTTTTGAACTTCCTCCAAGACCATACTCGGCCACAGGTTTGTGCTGCTTCTCTTGAAGTTACTTCGAGTGTGTTTGCAAACACAACCAACTTCTTTTAGAATCACATTTTGTCAAAAGCTGTGAGAGGAAGCTTTTGAAAAAAAGTGATTCTCACCCACTTTCTATTGTTTGCAAAAAACCCTCCCATTGCTCTTTAGAGTTTCTAACCCGACTCCAAAACCATATTACAGATGTACCCTGGTCATGGGATCGTCGGTATACGGAGAAGGATGTGTACGGTCAAGTTTGGCCCAGGCAGGTTAAGCTGTATGCCACTCAAGATTTCTGATTTACCTCGTATGAAGCAGATTAGTGTTGAAAAATTTGTTAATTCTGGTTCCATTTCCTAATAATCTGTTGGAGCATATTGGAAATCATCAATGAAAGTTTCCCATCACTCTGATTTTACTTTGGGGGATTTTAAATGATTTATGCATGAGAATCAAGGCCTGAAATACTTACTGATGGTTCGACGACTCTTGGGCCTGAGTTTTTTTTATCAGAAAATGGATGCTAAATGTAAATAGTTTACACCAAGAAAATGGAGGACAAATATTATAATTTGGGTGCCTAATAAATGTACACACATATCACCAACTTAATGCAAGGCATTTGTCCACCTTTATAAGAAAATAGCTCGAGCTTCAACTCATTTCCTGTCCCTATTTAAAAAAAGAAAATCCTTTTACGTCCCTTTTTTTAAAAGAATTATTTTCTTCATCTACTTAATTTTCCCCTAATTTTTGTTTGCTGCTGTAAAGTAGTCGATATTCATACACGCCCAGTTATCATCTGAACGTGTATGTGTAAATAACGAATAGTGCATAATTCCAGCATCTGTATGATTTTGTATATCATTCTTCTTTAATTTGATTAATGAAATAAACTTTAAAGATGTAGACGCATCCTGCTCTTTCATTCTATCATAATCAAATATTTAATGTGTACGTTTTTTTTTCTTTTTTTGTTATTCAATATATTGCGATAAAAATTTATGTGATAGTATTGAGTCTATTGACTCATATGTATATTATAATAGGATATATAACAAATAGAAAAATATAACAAAAAGTAGTAGTTCATATAAAAAAGTATTGCTCTTTACTAGTTTGCAAGTTAAAAAATTTCAATCATTTTTTTGATGAAAATTGTTTTCGGAAAAATATATCTTTCATTTATTCCTGTAAAAATAATAATTTAGCAAGTGGGTTAAAATTACACCAAGTGTTACTCGTACATTATATTTTCCATACAGTTTTCTTACGATATTTAATCGAATATATATTAAATGAACTGATGCTTATATATGAAAATGAATTAATTGCAATTTTTTTTCCAGCAAGTGCATTATTAGCGAAACAAAAACAGCATTGCTCTGCTTACAATGAATATAATGTTAAAACATGTATTCATTTTGGTACTATTGTCTATATTCTAAAATTAAATTTCAATTTAAAGAATTAAAATTGGTGGAGTTATACGTTTTATTCCGAGATTTGTGTGGGAAAGATACATGGTGAAGTAATTCGGTAGTTTCCGTTCATCTGTTCCTCTTTTATATAAACCTACGGGTGTTTCTCCATTCATCTTTGATCATAAATTCCATACAACTTTCTCTCTTCATATTTCCGCTTTCTGTTTTTTCTCCAAAAACAAAAAAACAAAACAATTTTCCTATCTGATCAGGTAATTCTCTGTCTCCATCTTTTTTTTTAATGCATTTTCTATTCATTGTTGATTGTTGATATTGCCGTGTTCGTTGTTATGTATTCCGTTAATCCATTGTGTAACCGTTATCATTTCTGGAGAATCGACCTATTTTTCTCTGAAATTTTGAGTTTTCTTGTTTTTAATCCTTTCGGTTGGTATACAAATTACAAAAGGTATAATCTTTGTGCTTTTAATCCTTATATAAATAAATATATTGATTGTGAAGGTGATATGTATGAATGCCTATCGTCTTTTCTGCCATTTTCCTGAATGCAAGAATTCCTCAAATGATTCATATGGAGCTACAATTTAATTTTAAATTATTGCACGCCTAGCAAATGTAATTTTTTCCTAAATACAACCGTTTTGATTATTTCTGTAGTAGTTTATGAGGATCTTAAGGATAGCATGTGTTTTTGGGCGATAGGGGCGTGTCCTTTTCAATTCCATGTTTGTACAATGTGATCATGTTTTAGGCTACGGACTGTAACTAGCATATAACATGCCATGGTTTTCTAATTTGAGGGGGGTTTGTTTGTGTTGATTGAGTTTTCTACTGGTGATTTTAATAGATGATGTGCAAGTAATAGTTTTGGAATGTAATACGAAATCCAGACATATCTTGCTGCCGCCTACCTTATATGTGGATGCTAAAGAGTATCATTTGATCGACAATCTCTTTGTCAACATGCCAACAAACTTAGTGATTCGGTCTTGTGGCTCTATTTTTTTCCTGCCCTTATACATGTGATTATTTTGACCCAACTTATGTTAGGACTATGTTGGATATGCATGCTTCATAGTCATGAACTAACCTCATAAATTGTGGACACTTAAATATTGGCTGATTTAAACAATGTTGTTGAGAATTTCATATGATTATTTTATCACAAGACCTATATCCATGTGAGTCAGCTGCAAAATAAGCAATGTGTATAGTTTTTTATTTTTTTTATCAGTAAGCAATGTGTATAGTAGTTAACGTGGAATCCTAGTTTTCATAACATTGCATAACCTTGATAAGGGCCTTTTGATGTCTTGCAATATATTAAAATTCAGCTAAATGCAGGGGCCATTCTGTTTCTATTGAGGTTTGCATGCAAGAGTATTTGTTGATTAGAAGTTTATATATGTTTAGTTATTGTTTTAAGTTTGTATGTTATTGTGCAGTGTTGGTTGCTCTCAACTCTCTCACAGCCATCTTTCATGTCTGATTTTGACATCCAAGTTCCTAGCGCCTTCGGTAAGTCAAAACTGATTTTGTATGTAGATTATTATCAAGATTGATTGATTTGTGGTGTGGTGTTAGCAGATCCTTTTGCGGATGCAAAAGCTGAGGACTCGGGTGCGGGGTCTAAGGAATATGTGCATATTCGGGTTCAGCAACGTAATGGTAGGAAAAGTCTGACTACTGTGCAGGGTGTTAAGAAGGAGTTCAGCTACAATAAAATTCTCAAGGACCTCAAGAAAGAGTTCTGCTGCAATGGTACCGTAGTCCAAGACCCCGAGCTTGGCCAGGTCCCATTTCGAAATTCACAATTCATCATCAAACTACTATTTCCGTTGTCCCATTAATTGGAATCTCATCATTTATTGCAATTCAACAGGTTATACAACTCCAAGGTGATCAGAGGAAGAATGTGTCAACTTTCCTTGTTCAGGTATGTTTCAAATATTGCTCCAAACTACAAACACATTTCTCTTTCACTTGTTTACTCATTACTATATCTGAATCAGGCCGGGATTGTGAAGAAAGACAACATAAAGATTCATGGTTTCTGAATAGCAGCAGCTACATACACAAGTAGCACCAAATATCACTATGCCTATCTGCTGCGTCTCGTAAACTGACACTTTTCGGGTGTCTGCATTTTTGTACATCGCCATGCTTTTCTTAAATACTGCTATAGCTTTCTTTCATACCGCTCCATTCAACTTGTTCTTCACTTCACAACATTAATCTGCATATACTTTAATGTATTTTCTTGTGCTTTTTAGATCTCTGCCTCATATCTCAACCAATATTAACATACAACAATAGCATGCTTTTTTTTCTTTCCCTCTTTTATTCTCATCATCTATTAAATCAACAAGAAGAACTTAAAATTTGTGATCTAAAACAACAATGTTTTTTTCTCCACAAAAAAATTGAAAGTGGGTTGGGCCGCCCTGCCCAAAACCCGCTGCGAATTGGGTTCACTTGTTTTGGGCCGCTTCTAGATGGGTTTCAAATCTTTACAACTCACTCCAAGTTGAAGGATTATTAGGAGGTACTTTCTTCCCAAAATACTTTTCACACTTTTTTTATTTCTAATCTATTGCACAATTTTTCGCATCCCAAAACTAGAAAGTCCTTTGTAAACTCTACCCTTATAATATTCATAATTTTACACAAAATGTCATTATTTTTCGGTTCACATATTCACACAATCCAATTATTTTCTTTACTTTATACATAAAGATTTATAAAATTATCTCTCAAAACACTTCTCATTACTCAATTTTCTTAAAAAGTGTATCCTTTTGCTTATGAAATGTATTATGTGACGAAAGGAGTACTACTTTTTGTTTTCCATTTTATCATGTAATCATAATCATGTGGATAAATGACAAATGTGTTGTTTAGAATCAATTAACGACTTCTATTTATCACTGCAAAGCATGTTAAAAATCTAAAAAAATGAAACGCAAAATATAAAAATCCAAAGCATATTGAATGGATTCCTACGGAGACTTTATCATCTCCGTGTTATCCAGTATACTAAATCATCTGGTGGAGATGTCACATGCTGTACCATAACTTTTTTGCCGAATAATTGAACTGGATTTAATTGGTTGTCAGTTTCCCCACAACCAAATGTGGTGCATTTTAGGGTCACTCGACAGAAATATCTCGTCCTTGATTTGATTTATTTGACAAAATACAGTACTCCTGAAAAAATTATATAAATTGAATTATAATTTTTTTTAATAGCAGAACTTGAATTATAATTGTACTTTACTATTACTCCATAAATTAGACAGATTACTGGAGAACACAATCTAGCTCCATTTTAAAGAAACACAGACCTTTTGAAGACCACTATTTAGAACCATTTTGTGTATAACTTTTTTACAAAAAAGAATTAATGTGAGACGTCCTTCCGTGTGATCGGTGCAACTACTTAATATAAAATTTATGAGAAAGTCTTGTGTGAAATATTGCACACTAGTGTTATGTGTAATACAACATAAATAAAGTAAATTGTTTAAATTTCGTGGGTCAATGCACGGGTCGGGTCGGGTCAGGTTGGGCGCGGGCAGGGGGTTCAGGTTGGCGTGGGTGAATATGTATTTATAGAAAGATATATTTATCAAATATGTGTTGTAGCCTAGTGGTTAAGGTTTGTTGCTAATGAATTTGGTCGCAGGTTTGATTCCAACTGTATACATAATTTTTTTTTTGTCAAATTTTTGTGTGTTACTACATCAATGTATAAGTGTTACTACATTGTTATATTGAATTTTATTTATTTTTTGTCAAATTTTTGTGTGTTACTAAATCTATGTATAAGTGTTACTACATTGTTATATTAAATTTTATTTCTTTTTTGTCAAATTTTTGTGTGTTACTACATCTTTGTATAAGTGTTACTACATTGTTATATTGAAAAAACTTCATATCTTACGTAACACTTAATAAAATATATCGTAACACATAAATATTCGTAACGTAACATGGGTCACATGGTAACACATTATTATTCATATGGTAACACATGAGTATTCACATAGTATTACGACGATATATGAACAGTGTTACATATTACTAAAAAAATATGTGTTACTATATGAATAAAAAGTGTTACCAAATAAAAAAAAACGTGTTACCACATAAATAAAATCAATACAAGCGCGAAAAGAAATTTCAGTCCAAAATTATAGATTTAAAGAACAACTTGATGTGTTACTACATGAACAAAATGAGTGTTACCATATGAGCAAAAGAGTGTTACTACATGAAAAAAAAAAGATGTCTGACGCTTGAAAAAATGTTCATCGAAATTACATTCTGAAAACATAAATAGTGCGCGATGATCAAAAACTGCTTTCACAAAACCATAGTAATCACCTGTAAATTTGCGAGGATGAGAAAATTGAAGAAAACAAAAGAATATGGAAGAGAAAGAGAAAAAGAAGAACAAGAAAGAAAAAACCTGAATCGCACCACCATCAAAAAAATCCCTTTGCTTTGTTTGAACGCGGAGGAGGAAGAAGAAAATCAACTGCGATCAAGCATGAACGAAGAAGAATGTTGCCCCGATCAACGAAAATGAAGAAGATGAAGGAGGAGCCCATTAACCCGCCAAATAATATGCCCTAACCCTACCTATTATTTGACCCGGAAAAAAAAAAAAAAAACTTATTCTGCATATCACTTATATGCAATATTGCATACAAGTTTTTGTGAAAATTTATAAATTCTTATGGTAATGTGTATCATTTTCAAATTATTACTCTAAAATGATACTACCTCCGTCCCCGCTTTTTTATTAACCTTTTTAGGATTTATATTATTTGAATAGTAATTAGAAAAAAAAAAATAAAATGATAAAGTTATGGTATTGCAGAAAGAGTTGTTTATTAATATTTTATGCATAAAGTGATAAAAGTTTTGATAAAGTGAAAATTTATAAATTCTTATGGTAATGTGTATCATTTTCAAATTATTACTCTAAAATGATATATTTTTACGTACTTTTCCTTTTTTAAATGATACACTTTATCTTAAAAGAAAGATAATCTTTCTACTGAAAAGTTATACTACCTCCGTCCCATAAATATATGCACACCTATTTTATTATCGAGTTTTTGTGAGCGAGTTGTTTATTAATATTTTAAATGATAAAGTAATTTTTAAAGAGGAATATTATAGATCTACCCCTCATCTATTGCATGTATTTTTAAAAATTATTTTATCATTTCAAATATTAATAAAAAATTCACTCGTAAAAATATGCGAAAACAGAAAACATGAATATATCTTTGGGAGGGAGGGAGTATTAGCCACTATGAATAAGATCTCATAATGAGACACTCATACCACACGCATCACTTTTCTTTCTTTTAAAAATTAAAAGTGTTAATAAAACAATCTGGCATCCTACCATGAGATGACTCACGTGTAATAATCAATATTACGAATAGAAAAATACAGGGGATAATTTTGAGGTTTGGTATATTAATTGGAGGCCAAAAGTTTTAGAATGTCATAAAGTAAATAATCATGCAGCTGCATGACTGGAAAAAAGGAATGGCGACATTCACAATTAACCACATGACTGTAAAAGAAGTGCCGATATTCACAATTTTAAATGATAAAAGTTCGTATGAAACGATTTCATAAATAAAATAATATATAATTTAAAATAAATTAATATTTATATTTTCAAAATGTGAAACCGTCTGTTTTTAAATTATGCTCCGTCTTTGGGTGAGCCTCATTTTAAATTAGTTAGGTTGTAATTTACCTCGGGGATAAATTTGAATTAGGATACTATCCTGTATTACTTGGAGGTTAAATATTATCCTGGGTACTCGGATTGAAAACTCGTTGACCAGTGCTTGAGGAAAACGGGGATCATCGGATAGCTCTATTGCGGTTTGGATACATGCGTTAAATGTAAAAATTTTAAATAAAAACTGAAAGAAATATTTATGTCATAAGAAAAGTAATTTTAAAGAAAATAGATTTAACTAGAGATAACTCCGTATATTAAACAAGTTGAAAATTAAATTAAATTATAATATAATATAAAATTTCTTAAAATTTAAAACAATTAAAAATATATTATATTTATAACACTGAATACATGATTATAAGTAAACTTAATGAATCAAAGTAAAATAAATATTTAAAATATTTGATCTAAAATAAAATAAATTATGCAATATTAATTTTATCACAAAAATTATAAATATGGTAGGTATAATTTTTATCCTAAAAAATTTGGTTTGGGGGGTGGGAGTCAAGATTAATCCGAATAAAAATAATAATTTAAATTAAAAATTGAATAATACTTTCTCCGTCCCAAACTTAACCCTACAGTTTCCGTTTTAGGCGTCTCATACTTAACTGAATACTTTCTTAAATGAAAATATTCACTTTATCACTTTATCACATATGTCTTAACCCAGTCTCGTCGTGGCACTTGTAATCAAATAAAAAACGAACAATTAAAAACGTAGGAATTCAAAACTCATAACATAGCTTCATTACTCGTGTAAAATGACTAAAATGGGGCAAGAAACACACCCAGGTCCAATGTACTAATAACTACAATTCCAGTCTGCCAAAGCGTCGAATGTTGTTGAAGTTATATCTCCCAAAATGCATCAAATATTACTGTTATATTTGACGATGTATTCCGTTATCTGTATCATTAACACGCGTTTGTATGCCAAGTACATTTTTTTTAATATGGACCTTCAACTTGTTTAACACTAAATAAGTTGCACTTTTAAAAAATGCATTTGAGTTGCACAAGACTTTGTCATATACAGTTTGTTGATTATTTTTTACCATCAACAAACTTTATATGACAAAAATGACACATATAACATTTTGGTTAGATGTATACATATATGGCTTTGGAATTCAAATAATTGACGCAAATTAGATTCACATCCATGTGGATAATTTCGCAGTCTTTTTTCTACCATACAAATAATAATACTATTATAAGAAAAACGATAACATACGGAATTTTTCCTGTGTCACTGTTTAAGATCTCTATATAATAACCACCACAGCCAACACAGTCTCAGCCACTTTAGTTGAAACAGAGAAACAGGCTTTCATATGGCCACTTCAGAGATTTCTTCTGATCATTATGTCTATGCTTCTCCAGGTATTTCCAATTCACTTTCTAACATTCTGCACTTCTGCACAGATTCTTAACCAGATTTATTCACAGGTAACTCAGATTATGCATATAACTGACATTATATTCTGAATTGCAGAAAGAAACAGGAAAAAGTCTCAGGTTGAGTTCTCTAAAGATGAAGAGGCCCTGATAATCAGGATGTTTAACCTGGTGGGAGAGAGGTGAATCGCCTTCTTCTAGTTTTCTTCTGAATTATCTTTCTTTCTGTTGCTGAAACTACTTTCTTCAATTGGCATCAGGTGGTCCTTAATAGCTGGAAGAATTCCTGGAAGAAGTGCAGAAGAAATTAAAAATTACTGGATGACGCGACATTCTACCCGCTGATTTCAGGAAATAGAAGATGCATTGCAACAACAAAATTGTTATTTTCAACTTTCCATTGCTTAGTGTTGCATAAAATTCAGTTTGGTCAGTCTCAGTCAGAGTCGCTTTCTAGTAATGTTGTATACTAAATATTCATTTCTCCATTGTTAAATTAGTCTTATGCTGCAAACATATTCATGTGAAAACCCGGGTTGAGAAACTAGACTGACTAACAACTACGATGAAATTTCCCATGGAAAGCTACTGTGCTGCTTTTCCAAATTTCAACCAAAGATGATAAGAAAGGCACGATACACAAGCATCACCTTTTTAATCAATAAGAATAGTCCCATCCCATTTCGCAATACTATCCTACTAAACTACAAACTGAACATGTGACGGGGAAAGTGATGCATATCGTTATCTAGGACCAATGTGAACAAGACCAAGCCTACAATAAAATCAGTCGGGTAGAAAACAAAAATGACCTAGAAAATCGAATTTCTGCATTCAATTCCATTTTCATATCTGGTTAAATGAACATATCATACCAAATACTCCTACTAATGAATATAAATCGAAGTATGGTTCTTGGAAAAAAAATGAAAAAATAACAAAACCATAAAAGATACTTCTACTAAGCCAAAAACTAATGATATTACAACTAATGGAGAAACTGTGCACTAAAAGTTGCAGATAATTTAAGCACCTCCAACAGTCCAAATTTCTCTGTACGGTATAACAAGAAAACTTTAACATTCATGGACTAAAATAGCAACATTCTAGAAATTATATACCACATCAATAACCAATAAAGAAAAAACGAAAAATTTATATAGCATTTTCAATTTCCACTTGATAAAACAAGGTTTACGTCTTGCAAATATTTAAATGTTGACATAAATGAAGACATTCTAAGAATCGAGAAAAGCAAGTAAAAGGGGGAAATGAAATCAGGGACCTGTGCTTCTTGTAGAGGAATTTGTTCATCTTTACATTCACCGTAATATATGCATAAAATTCAACAATCTGAAAGAACCCTAGGCCATATTTCATGATTATGCATCAATATGTTGGAAATTTGGTTTTGAGAGTGTTCTAGCACTCAAGTTTGACCAAATTATTGAGGAATTAAATCGTTGATTTTTGTAAATTAAACGTGACGAGATCTAAATCGTTGATTTTTGTAAATTAAACGTGACGAGATCGTTCTACTCGCGGAGTAGATGATCGTAGTATATTTAATATCTCAAAATCGAATTTCGGTGACTGAGAAATTAATTAAAGAAGATGAGATATTAATGCTCTGATGAGAGAGTAATTAGTGGGTGAGTGTTGACCAAGTGTAATCTTCCCACTCATCCCTAGAAGAAAGTTTCCTAGTATAAATAGAAGTTTATGGTCATGTTTTTTAAAATGGTGCATGGGGACTCGTGCGTGTGCCCCGCCCGAGCCCGAGTTTGTGGTTCTTGGCAATTGGGCTTTGGGGCTCATCTATCTTTTTGGAGACCCAAAAACTCTAAATGAGCCAATTAATTTTTGAACTCAATGAACTGGGTGGCCCATCCGGTTTTGGGTCGGCCTAGGAGTCATGACTTATCCGTGCACGGATTCAAGCTTATCCCGGATTAGAAATTTGAATTCGAATCACAGGTTCAATGATCCTGGACGGTCTCAAGCGGTCAAAACCACCCCGCTGAATTCGTGCGGTCACAAATGAGCCAATTAATTTTTGAACTCAATGAATTGGGTGGCCCATCCGGTTTTGGGTCGGCCTAGGAGTCATGACTTATCCGTGCGCGGATTCAAGCTTATCCCGGATTCGAAATTTGAATTCGAATCACATGTTCAATGATCCTGGACGGTCTCAAGCGGTCAAAACCACCCCGCTGAATTCGTGCGGTCACAACAGACCAATTCGAATCACAGGTTCAATGATCCCGGACGGTCTCAAGCGGTCAAAACCACCCCGCTGAATTCGTGCGGTCACAATAGACCACGAAGTTCGTGGGCTTCTCACATTTTCTTCAACCTCCCGTGAGTTGGTTTCGTCTATATATAGTGACCCTTCATAATTATTTTCAATCACTTTTCTAAACCCTACGAAAACACTTCTGCAATTCTACTTACATATTTTCTTTCCGTCTTTCTACTCATACTCCGAATAAGTTCGACAAGAATATTATTTTAGTGGTGCTACTGATTTAATATTGTGAACCGTTTTACCTTTTGGGGCAATTACACACGATCCTATGAGCACTATCCAAACGCGTATTTTATCTTGCGGGGAAAAAGATTATCCTTTCGTTTTATTATTTTCCATTTATATTTTGTTAATTGCGTGATACACTGCAGTACGAGATTAATATTTATAACACAACCTACTTACAAGCGATATAGAATCTTTGACGCAGGCCATTGTGCACTGGGGAATTTTTCCAAATGAGTAAAGGAACTCCAATCGAACGACCTACTACTGCCTTGAGAGGTTGGGGAAATTGCGAAAATCCCACTCCAAATTAACAGAATTTTATTATTTAAGAAATTATCAAATACTCCCTCCGTCGGGATAACTTGCACCCCTATTCGGGCATAGAAATTAAGAAAACTTTTTTTATTGGTATTATTTAAATCAATTATAATGATATTGTGAGGGTGTAAGTTTTGAGTGCTTTGCCATTTTATCATATGTACAAGTTATTGTGGGACAGACCAAAAAAGAAATTGTGTCGTTATTGCGGGACGGAGAAGATTCTTTAAAAATATTAAAATTTGTTTGAGTGGCAAATAATACAATGATACTCCCTCCATCCTATTTACAAAATTCTAATTCTCGAACCGCAAAACAAAAAAGGGACATTTAGGGACATGAGTCAATAAGGGGTAGCATTGAGGGTCATTTGCCAAAAAGACTATTTGAGGTATAATAAACTTCATTCTTTCTTAATTCACAGTATTCTAAGAATTCCAATAATCAACTTGACATCCATAATGTTCTTGAACCGATAGAATTCCGATTCTAGAACCAGAAATCCAATTTTCCAAATGTAAAACTGACATTCAAAGAAAATGAACATTGAGGGGCATGAGTCAAAAAAGGGTAGTACCGAGAGACATGAGTCAAAAGACTATGCATGGTTTAAGTCATTTTTATTCAATTCACGGAATTCCAATTATCGACAATAACATGTAAAGAATTCTTGAAGTAAACTGACATTCACAGTAAATCTTGCTTTCTTGAAAAAGATAAAAAGAAATTAGGAGAAAACTACTTAAACCAAGATAAGGGCACCATTGAGCCTTGAGAGACAAGAAGATATAATTACTTCAATCTTCATAAAATTGGGCAGATAAGAGGTTGGTTTCTCTCTAAAACATTTAACCAACATGACTTTATTCTAAGTCTCTTATAAAATGAGAGATTAGCTAAAGGAAAAACAAACACAAGTAGACACTAATAATTTCATGCGACTTAAAGCAGGAGAAGTAGCAGTCCGAGAAAACCAATTAGCACACATAGTTCACCTTTTCACACACCCCCACCCCACCAAAAAAATGGCATTGATCGGGGTCCATTCATTTTTAACGTTCGTATTTTTACGAGCCATTTATTTATTAATATTTAAAATTATAAAATTACTTTTAAAGAGTGTATGGAGGGTGAGACTATGATACCCCACTTTAAATTTTTCTTCATAATTTTAAATATTAATCAATTTACTCGTTAAAACACGAGTCAAACAATGAATGATCAATCTAAAATAGGACATAGGGAGTACTAATAATCTATCAATATAAATATGAAAAAATAATGTGAAATTATTTTACACTTTATTAAAAACAAAATTAAGTAACACTATTCTATTGACTTTTACGTTTTACATTCTCTTTTTCCTTCTTTTTTTCACTCTTCTTTTACTTTTACTTTATTTTTAGCAATTGTGAATACTATGTTTGTGTAATTCTAGAAAAAAAATGTTAAGGCAGGAAATGGATCTTTCTAAAAAATGTCAAGGCATGAAAAATAATGGATTTTCATGTTAGACCATATATTTTATTATCTAAATTTTTAATCCATGTTTATATATTAAGCACATATAATTATATTTTCTTAAACATTTATTATACATTTAAATAACAAATATAATATAGAATCCATCTGTAAATCATAGCAACATGAATATTAAATTGAGGATGTTTTGAAGTTGCGTTACGTAATTAAATTGCTAGATCAGATCAGGGCAAAAATGACAAGTAGTAGCATAAAATTGATGAAGCAATAAAGGCTAAAGTTGTGAGCTGCACGTACTTGTGCTAATCATGTGTCCACAGGTACATCATGGACATCTTATCTTGTATGTTCCTTCAGTTTGATTTACGATTTTGTGAACGCCGTTGAGTTTGTGCATCAACCAACTAAAAGTTTACAAGATAATAAACCTTTGGTAAAAGCATTACCTAGTTGTATTGCAATATTATTATTCTTCACTATTTTTTCATCACATATATATATGATATGAAAAACACAGAATAAATTGCTACTTTCGGTGGTAGAAAAGATTGTGCTTATTCACTTTAGACTCTTTGGTCTATTATTAATATAAGCTAATTAGCATATATTATTGTATTATTACTGTCCTATTGAAATAGTAGTATTATTTAGTCATGTGAAGCACTTTCAACACATGAATCATGACATCTAAATATTCACCAACAATGACATTTCCAACAACTGCAGCTTACATATACCAATTTCAAATTTTATGTAAATAACAAAATAAGACGATCTTTCGGATCAAATATACATAACTTGAATAAATAATTAACACATACATAAATATAAATCTGAAAAATTACAATTTCTGCATCAAAATTTCCCATAAAAAAAAAAAAAACCAACTTGTCTTAATTAGTATTTAGGCCCATGGATTGAGCCAACACTCCTCAGGCAACTTGGGAAACCTCTGAGTATCGTTGCAATAATCATAGACAACAAGGTTTCTCTGCACCCAGGAATAATCCTTCTTCTGATCTTCAGACAGGTGCCATGCTTTGTACTGGTCCCACCAGTTGTCGGTGGTGGTGGCCACGCACTCCGGGTACGGATCCTTCCATTGGCAGGCGTCCACATTGAAGTCCTTGTAAGACGACACGAACGGCGCCTTCTTCCAGTCCGTCTTCTCCAGCCCCCCTCGAGTCGCCCAATCGTCCGCGTTCCAAATGCTCGAAAATAGTTGCATCGGTTTCTCGTTCGGGAAGAAATTGTTCGTGTAGTTGGCGTTCTTGTACACTCTGATCGGAACTTCATCCACAAAGAACCTGTAGCAAAACGACGCCATCAATCAATCCATCATGTATAACAACTAATACATTTCGATGAAACAACTAACACCTTTCAATGAAAAAAGTAATACCTTTCATCGAAACAACTAATACCTTTTTAATGAAACAACTAATACTATTAAAAAAACACATACAAAATGCAAATTTGCCGTCAATAAAGCTAATAAAACAGAGGAATTAACACTTACACGAGCTGATGATTGTTCCAAAGAATGGAATAGGAGTGGAAATCCTCGGTGGGGTCGAACCAGAGGACGTGCCTCATTTCACGGTTACCGGTTCCGTTCTTGTAAATATTGCTCTGTATCACATACGGCTGCCCTGTTCTGTTCCCTAAGAACTCGATATCCACCTCATCTCTCGTCGCCCCAACGCCGTTTTCCGAACATTCCGAACACATCTGCCACAAATTCATCCAACTCAAAAATCAATTTCCCATTGGGAAAAATAGTTTGTCTAATCAATCAAATCAAGACTCACATAAAAAGCAGTGACAACGCCGGCCGAATCTCCGCCGACGAGCTTCAGCTTCATGCTGAACCACCCGAATCTGTAACTCTGCTTCGTCTGAAACCCGCAACCTATAAAAACAATCAAATTTTGAATGATCATAACATATGTTAAATAAAAATGGGAATTAAATTATACGAGTATGAGAATTACCAGCTTGGTGATCGAGGGAGAGGTACCAGATCTGGCCGTCTTCGGAGGTCTTGAAATGTGTTTCAGGGCAGCTTTTGCTGAAATTGTCATCGAAAGATCCTTTTGTGGCCGCCCCTGAAAATGGAGTAAACAGAGATAGAATGAAGATAAGAGAGGCAAAAAGGGAATGCCCTTTTTCCATTTTCGGAGACGAGAAGGAACTTGTCACAGCTTAGATTTTGATAAGAGATGAAAAGGAACAAGAGGGTATGCTTTTATGCACTCTGTTTTCCGCACAGACTTTTTTAATCTCTGTTTTTACAACTGGATGTAAGTAAAGAAATGGGTTTGTCTGTGGCCCAGGATTATAAAAACTGTAGACTTGATTTTATATTCGTTGCTATAAATAATTTGGGAAGATGACTTTTAAAAACTTTGACTTTTTGTATAATTATCTTGAAATAACATTAGTACTCCTCCTTTAACAAAAATTGAGTTGTTGTTAACAGTTGATAGTTCAATGGATTACAACTTTACTACCTAAAATCTCGAAGTTTTGGGTTAAAGACATAAAAAGAGAATATTTAATTTATTTTGTAGTGGTTCTTCTCTCGTGCAGTTTTGAGTTGTAGTTTCGGTCCTCCTCTTGTGTTGATTGCAATTACGTTTACAGTGATATGAAATAATGTTATCATGTGTCTGGTGATAGAAAAAATTATTTTAATTGATTATTTTATGAAACTATTGTAATTGATAATCTTTAAAAAAACAAATTTAAAGGATAGAGTTGTTATAATATTTAACTTTATATTAAATATTAATTTCTCTTTTTAGTCTCTATTTCATATGTCTGGTAGAAGTAATTGTCAAAAAAATTTAATAGATATAAGGATAAAATAAAATTTTAATGTTTAAGTATAATAACTTTTATTTCTACTTGTAAATTTATCTTTGTGGTAACGGAAGAGTAATATTTTATTATGTGGCTAAGGATAAGAAAACGCAGACTTGATTTTGTATTCATTGTTATGAATAATTTGGAAGATGGCATATTGGCATTTGAAGAAATTGACATTTTACTCAAATGCTATCACTTGAAAATCTCTGATGCACGGATTCTTCAAAAATTAACAGTATATAGTATTGGATTCGCGTGGGTACGATTCTATGGGATTCACCGAGATTATGACCATTCGCCACGCAAATCCCAATATTTTTTATTATTTGATACGCCGTCCTATTCCGAGATACGCCAGTATTCGATATGATCGGGATTTTTTGTAAAATTTATTAAATTTTGGGGTTTTTTTTTTGTAAAAAATTAAAACTTACTAATAATTTGAAGGACACGCTCTAAAACTTATGAACTATTAAAATTTATTAATCTTTTATTATGATTTATGACTTGTATAGGTTAATGATATTTGATTTAATTGTTGTTTTGTTACTTATGGGATGAATTCCTTGATATTAATACTTGTGTTTTATATACTCTTGATATTATTATATGTGTTATATATAATTGTTGTAATTTTTTTAATATTATTACAGGTGATATATATAATTAAATTAAAAAAATTGACGTATCCTGGCCGTATCGTATCCTAAAAATTTGAAAATCTACGAATTCCCGCATCCGAATCGTATCGTATCTGCACCCCGCACCCGCACCCGTGCAACACAGCTTGAAATAAAATTATTACTAATATTTTAATTATCATTATTTGTAAGTACAGAGAATCGAATTACTACTATTCGACTGACCGACGGATGCATAAAAGGATTGCCAGATGAGATAGGGTGGATATTCCAGGCTGTATAAAACAATTAAATTTGGGGAGGTGGAGGAATAAAAAATGGGGGTGGGGGACCTACATGTTGCACCAAAGAACGTGAATGCATTTGATTGGGCTTATATTAATCAGAAAGTTCTTGGATTTGACAACTGGAATTAAATAATAGATCTACATCAGTAGTTTAAATTTCCCTTTTCTTTCTTCTTATTGCAGTTAATTGAGTGGTGAATTTGAGAGTTTATTGTTAGTGTTTGGTGTTCAGAAGAAATTATAAATAATTATAGTTATTTAGAATTATCTATAAAAATAATTTAGAATATTTTATTTATTTTTAGTAGATTAAACAATCTTTTAAGGGTTAAGTTAAAAGTTGGAAATGAATGCTTTTTTGGGTAGTTTATGAGTATTTTTTATATATTATTGATTTTTTTTTTGAAAATATTATTAAATATTTTTTACAAATATTATTAATTAAATTTTTCATAATTATTAATTTTAATTATTATTTTTAAAAAAAAATTGCATACACCACCTATATATTTGAGCAGTAAAATATAAATTGAAATACAAAAAATGTTAAGAAGTGAATATCATTTCGGCATTGAGAACATCGCTTTATCTTTCGGCTTTTCTCCTGTATTCGAGGATATTGGCATTTGACTATTATTGTATATGGGGTTGGGGAGGAATGCCCAAACATCAAACATGCCATTGTCAGATCACTTCACATTAACCAACAAGAATCAAGATAATATGTACTCTCTATCCCATATTAATTTTTATATATTTTTTTTTTATTTGTCTCGTATCATTTTTCACACCATAAAATGGACACTTTTTACACAAATTTTACTCACTAAAAAATACACTTATTTACCTATATATCATTACTGTATGCAAAAAATATTTTTTTCTTGGTTTGCAGTCCCAGATCAATGTGAAAACTAATCTTGGACGGAGGGAGTAATTAACTTTTATTCCCTTCCCTAATATAGGTTGAAAATCAAAGATTGAATAGAGAAATTTTATGTTTAAAACTATTGTCGGTTATATTTAAATTGGAGAGTCCCTTCGTCCACGCATATGAATTAAACTGAGAATGTAATTTTTAGCAGAAAAGCGGGCAAACAACAAAAGAGAAATAATTTTTGGCTTTCAACCATTTTTAAAAGTAAATGATAGCAAATTGATTGATATATTTTTCGAGAAAAAATCACAAATAGTCTTTATCTTTTCCCGAATCCAATATTAGTTATGTATCTTTTTATTTTATCCCATAAACACCTTTCATTATCAAATGTAGTCCTATTTGTAGGAAAAATTAAAGTCGCCGGAATTAGCACAAACTCCGGCAGTAACCCTTACATGACATTCCACGTCATTAAATAAGTCCACCTCATTACTTATTTCACATTATTTTATTATTATTTTATTTTTTGGGTCCATATAAATCTCTTTTCCTGAGGAGCAAACACATATTGAAGATACAGTTGAAGATACAGGCGCGCCGCATAAAGCCATTAAAGCAGCTCAAGCGTTTTTGAGTTCAACCCCATTGTTGAGCTCAAAGATTTAAAGGTAATTGCAGAATATGTGTATGAACGGTGTTGTAATATATTTTTAGGAAGAACAATGATTTGATTTGCAGAACATATGTATGAATGGTGGTTTAATGAATTGAGTTGTGTTTTAAATATAAGAATGGATCCTGTGCAATCTCCTGCATAATTACCAAATTGTGAAATCATATTCAACTCGAATAATATGGATTCAATTTAAACAATTGATAAAAAAATCCTAATTCGATTTCCAACTTCAAATCTCAGTCAATTTATTGCAAGTGGCATTTACCACTTTTACAATTTGCAGTGTCATTTGCACATATAATACCAATACAATTGGAACATCACAATGCTCTCTTGGGATTTAAGGTTCTATCACAGTGTGCATAGATCGATTTTTTCTCGTTTGAAATTTCAGTGTTCATGGGATTTTGGTGTTCTAGCTTTGTTTCGCTGCTCAATATTCGGTTCTTCAAGGGTTTAGCCTTTTGGGTTTGATTAATTATCATTGACCTTGGGAATAAATAAAATATCAGGATTGCCACTCTAATTTTGATCTAGTTGACGTGGACCCATGTGTCAATTCCGGCGACTTTTTAATTTTTCTGATAAATAGGACTACATTTGATAATGAAATGACTATATGTGATAAAAATAAAAAGATACATGACTAATATTGAATTCGGAAAAAGATACAAGACTATTTGCGATTTTTTTTCTATATTTTTCCATCCATTGTGCATTAATATTCTCACTATATTTATAACAACAAAATTAAATTTTAAATATATTTCAGAAACGAAATAATCTGATGCTTAAACAGCTGTGTTGTCTTATTACGATCCGTGACTATTTTTCCCATTCATATGCTGAGTTCCTATCATGAAAGGAATTACAATTTACTCGTGTATTTATTTATTGAGTACTCCCTCCGTCTCATAAGACTTAGTATAATTGATTTTGACACGTATTTTTATGAGCGAGTTTTATATTAATAATTGAAATGATAAAATGACTTTTAAAAAACGGTATGATAGAAGCGGGACTTATCTATCATACCACTTCCTTAAAAGTCATTTTATCATTTCAATTACTAATATAAAACTTCGCTCATTTTATCTTTTATGTTTTAATTTAATATCTAATTTTTTTTTGTATTGTTCTATCTGGGGTGGGGGGAGGTTATGTTGAACGGAATTGTTTAAAAAATTATACAAATTGTTTAATTAGTGGGAGCTTAATTATACAAATTTTTTAGTTAGTTGGAACATAATTATGAGTCTGAGGATAATTAATTAGTTCATTTACATTATTTTACACATCGGAATATCACATGGACCGCAGCAGAACTCATGTGCTACAGCACTTACAAATAGTTCGATTGACAATTTTCTGAAAAATATAAGGCTCAATTTGGGTGTATAAATTTGGAAATCCATGGATTTCACAAATGTATTTATAAATACTTAGATGTAAGAGTTTAGGGAAGAGAGTGAATGGGTGAGGGGGAATGAGTAATGATATGAGGATTTCACAAATGAGTAGGTTTTGATGAGAATTTGAAATCACTTCATTTTAAACTAGACTTTCAAATTTATGTATTTATAAATCCATTGAAGAGTGATGATTTGTGTGTGAAATCCATGGATTTCAAATCCATTCATCCAAATGAAGCCTAAAAGATTTGTATTTTTTTAATTGTGTCGTCCCCTCTTATTTAAACATTTGTCAAAAATATCTATTTCAAATTTAATTGAACATTTTTATAAATAATAAAAAAAAAATCTATTGTATTTATATCTCTCAAACATTGTAATATTACACTACATGTTACTACCTCGGTCCCAAAAAAACGTGCACACCACCTTTATTATCGAGTTTTTGTGAGCGAATTGTTTATTAGTATTTCAAATGATAAAATGATTTTTAAAAAGGGGTATTATAGATCTACCTCTCTCTCATCTATTGCATGCATTTTTAAAAATTATTTTATCATTTCAAATCCTAATAAAAAACTCGCTCGCAAAAACACCTGAAAACAGTAAAAGTGCACGTTTATTTGGGAAGGAGGAAGTATTACTTTTACCACATTAAAGTCAACATTATCTCAATTAATTTAAACAAGTGTCACTAACTTATCATTTAATCCTCATTAAAAAATAATTTTATCCCTTAATAATAAATAATTTTTATATTAAAATATGTGTAAATAGTAAATGTTATGGAGAGAATAATATATCATATGAGTTTGGATAAAAAAAATAAAATCAAATTACACATATTTTATTAATTTAATTTGTATTTTACTTTATTAACGAAATTCGATACTCTCTTAAAAAATTATTTAAACCGTTTGACATTTTCTTCCAACCCAAAAATTATTTTCCTGAGGAATTAATCGACTTTGGAGCATTAATGACAGCTTTTCCATTGCTCGGTCAATTTTCTTTGCTTGAACTCCCGTTCTTGTTTGTTTAATTACCTCATAACAATACAAGGCTAATTTAGCACTGCAACACTTTGCTAGTCTTCTAATGCACTGAAATACATTTTGTTTTCCTTAAGGAAGTGGTAGGAGTTATGGAAATTAGTATGAGATAAAGAAGATTCGTATAATATAATACTGGTTGGTAATATTATGCCGTTTGGTACGATGTAATATGGGTGATAACATAAAATTAGTATATCACTTGGTAGAAAGTAATAAATCTATATAAAATTAGTATGACACTTGGTAGGGGGTAATAAACATGTATAAAATTGAGGATTTTATTGGAATGTCCAATATACCCCTTGTACCCAAATATAATTAAAAGCCTAGTTTTTTTGTTTTTTAAAATATATTTAAATTAAATATATTTTTATATATATATTTTTAAATCAAATATATTTTATACATATAGGAAGTAATAAATATATATAAAGTTGAGATTTCCATGAAATATTCGATTTTACCCTTTGTACCAAAACATAAAAGTCTCGTTTTTTTAATTGTGGGCTAACATGTGGTCTTCCTTAGTGGAGTGGGTCTCTTGTGCACCCAAGTGCACCGTACATTCATTCAAATACTTGACCCATTTAAAAAAATATTTGACCCATTAAATATATTAAACATATTATATGATATATGAGTAGGGTTGATGTGAGTGCACGAATTTTAAATCCGTGCACCAATTGCACATGAGACTTTATCTTAATAGTGGTCATGTTCATGTAATAATCAGGATTCATCCTACCCAAGAATTATGTTTATGGCATTTAAATTTTATTAAAATGAAGCAATTTTGTAAATAAAAAGCAAATTATTGTGATGAATTATACTACAATATTATAACTAAAAAACTCATCTTTCATTAGATTCGCAAAAACTATTTAAACAATACCACCAACTTATTATCATGGATTTGAAATTCTTATTAACAAATCATCAATCCACTTGCTACGAAGCAAATTGAAATCTCTCCCATAAAATATTATTTTCAAATCAATTCCAATAGAAATCATTAACCCCCTAGGTTGCATTTTGACCAAGAGATTTCAAATGAACGAATCTCACCCATACAAATCACAACAAATTTCAAGTTCACTCAAGATATAGTTACAAATGTGACTTGAATCGTCATCGCCTGTCATTCACAACAACAATACCAACATTAAGAATCAAGAGTTTGTTCTCCATGACCAAATTGTTTCAAGAATCAAGAGTTTGTTCTCTATAACCAAAATGTCAAAACCTCAACCAAAGAACATTCTTATAAACTGAAATTTGCCTACCCTTTTAATATATCCAATGTAGACTCTCATATATCCAATGTAAACCTCCTGAGCACTGGCCACGGGTTATTTAGCCAATGATCGTCTAGAAAATGGTCAGGCTTTGATTCAATCATTGCATGTTCCTGCAGAAGAAGTGAAATCTACTATTTACTGCATGGTCAGACTTTGATTCAATCACTGCATGTTCCTGCAGAAGAAGTGCAAATATCAACATGAGATTGGCATCACGGCAGATTCTATCTACTTTCACCATTGATGATTCAACAAGCTGAAGAATAAATGCAAGAAATGACTTACTAGAGAAATTAATTTAATGCTTGACCTACATAAGCAACAAATTATCAACAATGAAGAACACAATGATACGAGTACACATGAACTTGTTTACCTTCAAAAGTTCCAAGAAAACCACTGCAGTTAGTATCCTACAAAATGAAGTTGAGCTTTGTTCCATTGAGAATGGCCATATCAGAATTCACATCTTCAATTGTAGCAACAAGAGCTGGCTTCACAGATTCCTATAGTTGAATTATATGTGAAAAAAGCCCCAACATTTATCACTCTTTTCCCATACAAAACAGCACTTGAATTTCCTCTATTTCAAATAACTTCCATAGCAACAAACATGTAACAAATCAAGAACACAAAAGCCCTGTTCATATATACATGAGACTTCATTTTCCAGCAAAAATAATGGTTCAGACTAGGGGTGGGCACAATATATCCGAACCGATATAACCGAACCGAACCATAGCATTTTCGGTTAAAATGGTTCTGGTTACAACGGCTAATTGGTTCGGTTCGGTTCAAAAATATTAAAAAAAACGGTTTTAAATTTTCGGTTCGGTTTGTAGGGTATAAAAACCGAACAAACCGAACCAACCAGTATATATATATATATATATATATATATATATATATATATATATATATTAATTAATTTTATATTTATTAATAATTAATAATATAGTATTAAATTTCTGGACACAAGTTAAACCCTAATTATGTAATTCACCAGCGCATGACTTCATTTGCACCAAGTTAAACCCCAACCTTGCATGAATTTTAAGAATTCATATTTTGATTTTTCAAGTATTTATGTAATGAGATTTCATTTTAATTTGTTGGATTTGTTAGAACTTTGATGAATTTGCTAAACTCTTACAAACTATGTGTTTGTCTATTTCGTTTAAGGTGGTAGTTCGTTTATGATTTTGATTTTGAATTTAGTGTAAAAAAATGCTGGGAAAATGTTTAGTTGCTGGAAAAATATTATTTTGTGCAGGATAATCGAACCGAACCGAACCAACCGAATTTTTAATTCGGTTCGGTCAATTCGGTTTTTGAATTAGTTCGGTTCGATTCGGTTTTAATTATTAAAATTTTGGTTATTTTGGTTCGGTCCAAAACTGTCCCAAAACCGACCGAACCAACCGAATGTCCACCCCTAGTTCAGACAATTTATCAAACACTTGCTATACAAAGCTTCAAACCCTAGAAAATTTTGGACTCAGAGGTTTGATATTTTTGAACAAACATGTCATCAAATGCTAGATAATGGAATCTTGAACTAGAAATAGAAAAAACCCATATCATAGATTCTCATTGGTGAAAGGAAAAATAGCACAAAATATCTATAAATTTTCTATAGTCAGTGTCTCATTAACACGTGACAATGATCATTAGGTAATCATTTCAAGAATTTGTCAAAAGTGGCACATGGATATTGAATAAAATATACCAATTTGGGATTAATGATCAATGAATTAGAATTCAAACAGCATTACAATTAACAGAAGCTGTTAGTTGGTAGGTTTAAAGAGAAGTAGAAAACACACCTACTGTAACTTTCTTTTCGAAGAAGTATTTGAGTGTCAACATCAGACCTCGAACCATTTCAGTTAAAAATAATGTGTTTGGGCTCCGCTCAAAAACTACATAGAGTTGGCACAAAAAGGAAGTTAAAATGACACAATCAAGACATGACCAAATAGTTAAATATCAAAGACCAAAGAAAGAGATCTGCAAAAGCCCTTACCAGAATTCCAATCCTTTGGTATCTCTTTTGCAAGCTTTTATCTTTCTTCATCACCTGCAGTAAACCCAAAGAAAATTAAAATCCACAATGTGAAGATTCTATCATTTTAATCCAATTCCTAATAGAAAGTCTATTAGATATCTCTATCTTATGATGTGAACCGATAAAGGGCAGAAGCAACATCTTTCACAAAGCACAAACATGTTCAATGAGTTCCAGATGGACTAACTTAATAAATCATGCCATAAATCCTACCCAAGGGCCAACACTCAACAGCTCATTCACCATTCTTTTATCTGGAATTTGAGATTATTTTTCATATGCTACTTCAAATTATCAAATGTAGATTGTATCATTTGTCAACAGATTCAAAAGCCAATACACAATTTAAAGAGTATCCTCATCAGATGCTAATCCAAGTAAGCAACGTAAAGATATAACGAAGCCGTTAGCACAATTTTACCTTTAAATCCATGCTCGAAACCGGTTGTTTCATCAACAATACTGCCATTAACGCGTAAAATAAGTTGTACAATCACCCTAAATTCAGTGGCCTTTTGTTCAATCAATTGGATTCTGCTTCTACTTGTTCTCAATTCCATCTGGACCAATCGAACCAGATTCCCCCCCTTTTGACGCCTAAATCTGTATATCTTTCTCTGTTCAGCAATAATTTCGACAATGGTTTCGATTTAGGTTGCAAGCCGACTTTCTTAACCTAATTTAATGGATTCAATCCCCAATTTCAACCCGAGTACCAGCCGCTTCACGGTTGCTTCCATTTTCCGATGATAAAGGCACGCCGCCATTGGAGGGGTTTCGAATGCCTGGGCCATAGCTTCCAACCTCCGATCTCGATCTGCGGTGGAGTGAGGACAACTACATCAACATCATGATTAATTTCACCATCGATTAAAAAATTGAATCCCTAGATTTTGGAGAAAAAATTGAAAGAGCTCGAACATCACGACGAGGAGGAACAAATGGAAAGAGACACAAATACGTGCAATTATTATTGTGGTGAGGGGCAAAATGGGATAGTAAAATACACTGTAGAAGCCCCCTTCGTCGAATACCTTGGGGAAGACATTAAATTGGCAGCGGTGGAAAATGGCCGTATTACGTGCCGGGGCGGAAGGATAAAATTCGGATCCTGCATAATTTAATACGCCCGTATTCATTTCTACCAAGTGACCCACTATTTTAATCCTGACAACTGTTACACCCATATTTATAGCTACCAAGTGGACCATAAATAGTGCACTTATCATCTATTAAAAATCAGTTATTTTTTATTGAGACACACTTGTGTGAGACCGTCTCACGATAAGATGGAGTGTAATTTGAATATTGACACTTTAACGTTTTAAATGGAGTGGGTGTTAATTGTGTTAAGTTACACCCCGTCTTATGAATGAGACCGTCTCATATTAGTTTTTATATTTTTTATTTATACATGTAATAGCTTCAAAAATCAAGCACAAAATATAAGCATACATGATGCATGGCACAATTGGAGGATGTCATTAGCATAACAAAAAACTTGTGGGAGACGTCTTAACATTAGGACGATTCACAAAGTAACACAAATTAATGCTAACTCCTTTTAAAATATTAATTAATAAAGTATCGTTCACAAATTATTCACCATTTTATTATGAGATGATATACTCAATCTATTCTGATATTTAGAATGAGACGATATACTCGATTTATTGTTCACCATTTTATTGTGATTATTATGAGACCATTTTATTATTCACAATTACAAAATCAAATTATTTACTATTTTATTATGAGACAATATACTCGATCTATGGTGATTCTTAAATCGCAATAGACGAGTGCTTGTGGAGTTCTTCATATTCACAATTATTTGTCTTATTCACCCATGACATATGTCTCACAATTACATTCACGCTTGATTTATTTTAATGTTTCAATATTAATTACACATTCCAAAAAAAAAAAAAAAAATCTTTCACAAACTCGACCTTCACGATATTCTTAAATTTATATAAAATGTCATTACTTTTAACCCTATAAATACATACAATTCATTTTTTACTTTATTTTATACATAATTATTACACCTTAAATACCTACACCAAATCCCCTTTTTTTAATATATGTATCATTGCAAAAGTTAAAGATATATTGTGACGGAATGAGTAAAACAAAAAGAAACATTGATTTTTTTAAAGGTGATCTCCCCCATCTTTAAGAAATGCACCCTTTGAATTAAAACACCACTTTAAAGATTAGTGCAGATATCCTTAAAATTCATTTTTACCCTCTCTCAATAAACCCTCTTCTCCCTGCTGATTATTGGCGCCCAACTCAACCCAATTCTCTCATCTTCTGCAAAACAAATAGTATTTCATCTTCAACCCCCACCATCCAAATAAATACCAACCTTCTCTCACTCATCCTTTCCTCCACCCCCAACGCCACCTAAATCCCACAATACCGCCTCCACCGCAGCATACCTCCAATGACATCCGCAATGTTCAACTCCCCACACTCAACGCCAAAATCATTCAATCTCGATCTTTTTCACTTTTTTTTTTGAAACAAAACTTGTGTGTTTAATTGAATCGTCGGTGTTTATCTTGTTGTCGATAATGACATGGAGATAATTACAAATTTACTTAATTTTTGTTCGAATTATTTGAATTTTTTTGGGAAAAAAAGCTGAATTTTTTGCATTATTTCGAAAAAAAATTTGATATATAAATTTTCATTCTTTATTTTCGATTTTTTTGGTCATCTGTTCCACTTTCAGTATTCCACCCTCAGTCCATGTGTTAAAATCTTAAAGATCCAAGAAGTGAGATATATTTGAAACATGATAAAATGACACAGTTGATTTAAAACATGAGACTATTTTTCTCATAAATAATTTCCAAAATTTTTGGGATTTAAAAAAAGAAAAATCGAAACAAATCTGAAAATTGATTTTCGTTTTCCCTTTAAGGTTTTTTTGGGTTTTTTTTTTTCGAAAAAATGCTGAAATAAATAGATTACTTGAATTTCTTTTAAATTGATCTTGAACAAATTTGCAGAGGCAACTCGTGTTGGCTCGGTATTGCCTCAGTTGTGACTCAGTGGTAGTTGGGGGTGCATAAATTAAATTTAAACAAAAATTGAAAAGGGGTAATATTTTATTTTCATGTTGTCCTTTTCTTTAAAAAAGAATGCGAGCGGTGTATTTCCTAAAGATGGGGTGTTAATAACCTGAGCCATCAAACACAGTGTTGTCAAAATAGGCTACCAACTGTGTCGAGTGTGGACGCCATTGAAAAAATTCGTAATGTTAGTTGTTTGGTTGGGATTCCCACAAGTCCAGGTTTCCTGATGCCCAGTTGAGCTAGGAATTATATTGCTAGAATTTGGGCCTAGTAACGGCCCATTTTTATTAGGTTTTGCCAAGTGGGCTATCAATATCAACTTTACATATGTGTCTTTTTCTATATGTCGTGAAACATGTGGTCCCATTAATCATATTTATTGAAGTTTCCTGTGATGGAAAATTTATTCGTTTAATTACTTAAAAAAAATAGAAATAAAATCAGGATATTTTATATGGATCCGTCATCTCAGTCTGAAGGAAGAGAATGATAAGCATTGTGAATCGTTCAAGTTTTATCTTCCTCACACTTTAACCCCACATTTTCAGATCTTTTCTCCTTGGATATTTTCAACACCCCTGTTTTTGTATTACTATAATTTGGGCCTAGTAACGGCCCATTTTTATTAGGTTTTGTACTATTATATAATCACACTATTTATCAACAACTCACTCACTCACTCATTCACTACTATTCTCTCCTAAATTAAAGCTTCAATTTCATCATCAATGGCTGGCAACCCTCACCTCCTCCCTCTCCAAACCCCAATTCTTCGACAACAAATCCTCCTTCCATGGCTCCCCCGTGGCCCCACGCGCCGCCCAGCCACTCAAATCCGCCGGCCACGGCCTCTCAATCACCATGTCCGCCGCCCCCTACAACCTAGACAACTTCAAATTCCAACCAATTAAAGAGTCAATCGTCTCCCGCGAGATGACCAGGCGCTACATGATGGACATGATCACCTACGCCGACACCGACGTCGTCGTCGTCGGCGCCGGATCCGCCGGACTCTCCTGCGCGTACGAGCTCAGCAAGAACCCCAACATCAACATCGCCATCATCGAGCAGTCCGTCAGCCCCGGCGGTGGCGCGTGGCTCGGCGGCCAGCTCTTCTCCGCCATGGTTGTACGGAAACCCGCCCACAAATTCCTCGACGAGCTCGAGATCGAGTACGACGAGCAGGAGGACTACGTCGTAATCAAGCACGCCGCCCTGTTCACATCCACCATCATGAGCAAGCTCCTCGCCCGCCCCAACGTCAAGCTCTTCAACGCCGTCGCCGCCGAGGATCTGATCGTGAAAGGAGGCAGAGTCGCCGGAGTTGTAACCAACTGGGCGTTGGTCTCCATGAACCACGACACACAGTCGTGTATGGACCCGAATGTGATGGAGGCCAAAATTGTGGTGAGCTCGTGCGGCCACGACGGCCCGTTCGGCGCCACCGGAGTGAAGCGGCTGAGGAGCATCGGAATGATTGACAGCGTCCCCGGAATGAAGGCGCTCGACATGAACACCGCCGAGGACGCCATTGTTAGGCTCACCAGGGAGATCGTCCCCGGAATGATCGTCACAGGCATGGAAGTCGCTGAAATCGACGGATCTCCGAGAATGGTAACCTCCTTAATTAGGTCTAAATTGAAAAATTCCTAAATCGATTTTCGAAATTCGTAACCCTAACAATTGGGGATCTGGATTTTTACAGGGACCAACATTCGGGGCGATGATGATTTCAGGGCAGAAAGCGGCGCATTTGGCGTTGAGGGCGTTGGGAGAACCAAATGCTTTGGATGGATCGGAGAAATCTGCTCAGCCGGAATTGATTCTGGCTTCGGCGGAATCAAACGACGTCGTAGATGCGTAAATCGGAGTTGTGTTAAATCAATGTTTTCGAAATAAACAGCAGAAATAATTGTGGTAAATGTTAGGGGCCGGTAGAGATGGTGTATGGGTGTGTGGATTTTGCTTGAAAACGCTATATATTATCTTGCCTTTCTCTTCTGCAGTGTCGAAAACTATTATCAGCCTTTCAAATTCAGTCTTTCCTGCCATTTTTACCATGTAAAGTTCTGTAAATATATCATTCGCTTTTTTATATTAAATTTAAATTTAATAGAATGCGACGCGCAACTTTAGCGGTGCTTGTAACCGTTTTTCTAAAACAAATATCAGCTGATGTTTGCAAACTCAACTTTTACTTAATAAAAGCAAATTGACGTTTCAAAGTAAAATAAAAAAAGTTTCCGTCAAAATAAAAAAAGTTAGAAAGATCCAAAATTTTTGAAGTAGATATACTCTACTTTTACGTAAATAGATACTGAAATTACTTTAAAAAGCTGTTGCTAGTTTGAAATTACAACTTTTACTTAAGGGTGAATAGCTTAAAATACTTCTGCCACACGATTACTGTAGCAATACCACTCGCACCCTCAGAACTCTCGTGAATTGGAACAAGTAGAAAATGGTGTGTGATAAACAAACGATAATGCGGATGAGTGAGTATTAAAACCTTTCATTTTTGATGTATTTCACCAATTATCTCAAATTTGGGGATTCAAGTGGGAAATATTACGAATGGTTACGAGGAGATCACGGATAATAAATGATGATGGGGTTAATTAAGGAATTACTTGTACAAAATTATAGGATCTTCTAGAATAGTCAATTCTGTAATTAATTCCTGATTATATTGCATATTGCCTTGTAATATTTATTTAAATTGAATAATAATCCATCACCAATTAAGTAGAGACGGTCTTCTTCTTCACCGCACTTTCTCCTTCTCTCTGCCATGACAACCCCCAACACCGATCCCCTCTCCATTTCGAATGATTATGAGGAAATTACGGATAATAAAGGATGATGAAGTTACTTAAAAAATTAATTGTACAAAATCATAGAATCTTCTAATTAATTCATGATTATTTTGTATTGAATGTTGTAATCTTCATTTATTTAAATTGAATAATAATCCATCACCAATTAAGTATATAGGAAACATGGTTTTGATTCTATACTCATTCATTTCCACTCAATCGTATATTACGAAATATAGTATGCATTTTGTGTAATTTTATACCATACCATATAAATAATTTAAAATAAATAAATTCAAAACTTGCCGAGCAATAACCTCTTTCTAATCGATCCGAATAGATCGAATTTAAAAGGTGTGAATTGATTTACACAAAATTAAAATCCATACAAATTTACATAAAAGTGTTTGTGTACATCTATTGTTAATCACACCATTATTAACACAAAAAAACACAAGAAATGAAATTATTTTGTATTAGTACAATATAACGTAATGGTACTTTTAAGGGGGTATTTGTTAATCACGGGATTGTTTTGATAATTTGGAAGAAGCTTAGGGGAGATTTCATAATTTGTCAATTTTTAAATTTAGAAGCGGTATACTCCATCCGTTCCAATCTTGACTGCATTATTTCCATTTAAGGCGTCTCAATTTTAATTACATATTTCTTCAAGTGAAAATACTCACTTTATCACATAAAATACTACTCTCTCCGTCCCGAAATTGAAGTCACATTTACTGTTTGCACGGAATTTAATGAAAGAGTTGTTTATTAATATTAGTTGTTTTTTAGTGAGGGTTAAACGGTAAAGTAATGACATTTTGAGTAAATAAATGGAAATAAAGTTAACTTTTATGTGGAAAAAGTTATGGCATTGTCTGTAATTTTTTATATGTTTAGGAGTAAAATTTAAAGTAGTGGAGTTGCTTTATTTTCATTTTAGGAAATTTGACTTTGAATTCGGGACAGATGGAAGTAATAAACAATTCTTTTTGGGAAAAAAAAATATACCCATTTTCATTACAAATTAAAGAATTCTACCCATTTTATATAAAAAAAAATCTATCCATTTTCAATAAAAATACATATATATTCTTATTAAAAAAAAATTATACCCATATGGCTCACACTCTTATTTCTTAAGACTTGGAAAACTATTTATTTTTTATTTAATTTTATTAAATATATTCATCTTTATTTATTTTTGTTATACCTTAATTTTGTAAATAAAAAAATTAAAGAATTTATTATAATAAAATTTAATATATTATATTAACAGAATAAATAAATTAATAATTATTTCATATTAAAATTTTAATAATTAAATTTAACTATGTGGACCAATTTTTTTTATTCTTTATAATTGTAAATATCATTAATTTCACTTCTAAAAATTAAATATCATTAATTTAGTTTTATTGACCTCAAACTTTTAATTTTAAAATTTATAACATGCATTTAAATATAATATATGATTAATATGTACATACTTATAAATTTATATATATATATAGAGTGAACTTATAAATATATATATATGGATAGGGTAGTGATGAGTAAGAGTATTTTTGGATAAAAAAATATAGAGTGAATATATTTCTTTTTTTGTTATTGAGATGGGTATAAACCTTTTTCTCATTATACGATTGGGTATATTTGCCCTTCTTCTCATTCTTTCTACCCAGCAGTTTATCACATAAAATACTAATAAACAACTCTTTTTACCCCTAACACTTTATTATTTTATCACATAAAATATTATTCTCTCTGTCCCAACATTACTTGAACACTTGTCTTATTTGGACGTCCCAACATTACTTTAACATTCTCAAAATGAAAACAAACATAATATTAATACATTCACAATCAGGGGCGGATCCAGAAGGAGGGGTGGGCTAGAAAAAATAATTTTAATAAAACTAAGTCTTATATCCACTAGATGCACCGTTCATTTCATAGTGTATTTTAAAAGTATGTAACTTGTTGCACTGAATATACAATTTGTATATATTAAAATATTGTGTAATTATTATTATGTAAAAACACGACATAAAAATTAATCTATGAATGAGTTTAGATTAAATGATATTTTATGTTTTGAATTAATTAATTAAATATGTGGACGGTACATAATAAATAAATAAATAAATAAAATTGCGATTAAAATTTGTGTTAAAATAGTACCTTGATTTTGGGTATTTTCCATTTCAAAAAATTAATTTAATTGAGTTAGAAGCAAATTGAATTTAGATAGATTGGACTAAAAACTTAACTATTCAGATTAATTACATATAATACAAAGAATTTGGGGAAGATTTGCATTGGGCTTGAGCCCGGTTAGCCCACCCCCTAGGTCCGCCCATGCTCACAACACCCTTATTTTATTGAATTCAAACTCACTAAAATCCAAATCCATTTTACTTGATTTGAATGTTATTTTCAGTGTTTAAGTCCTCATGGGACGGAAAGAGTAATAAACAATTTATTCTTAAACTCCGAGCATATAACAAACCACTAAACAAGATTGAGACGGAGGGAGTATTAATTATTATCATTATAATTATTTTATTTTATTTTTGCACCGGAAAATATATTTGCAGGAACTTTTCGAGCCGAAGGTATTCAGGTCGGTTCTAATATATGGGGTCTTTTTTCACTCTCACAAGAATACAAGTGAAATTTATGCAATTATACTATTTTTAATTTTAAGCAGCTTTCCCCTTTTCTTCTTCTTCTCTTGTTGTCCCGCAGCTGCAAAAAATGCTCAGAAATCAACCCCCAAAAAATCCGACTGTATCAAAACTCTTGACAAATCCAAGAAGCTCGACCCCCAACTGGAGGATCCAAATCAAGCAAAGACAATTAATTTCGCAAGCATCTTCAATTCTTTTACAAAGACACTCCAAAATCTGGACTCCACTCCTCAGGCGCCTCAAGCTTTCCTCCAATTTTTCCCCCTCCCTCTTTCACCAAATCTTGAACAGAATCCAAACCCACCCGAAAATCTGTTTCAATTTCTTCAGTTGGGCCCAGAAAAACCTTGATTTCGAGCCGGATATCCAGACCCAGTGCGAGGTGACCCGGATTCTATTCGGGTCGGGACTGTCTAAACTTGGACTGCCGATCTTGAATTACATTGTTCAACATCACCCACCTGCAAAGATTGTGCCTTTATTGCTATCGCGCAGAAGTGCTGATTTTCAGAATGTATCCCCGGTTCTGAACTCTGTTTTTGAATGTTATTGCAATAAACAAATGTGTATTCAAAGCTCTGAGGTTTATCTGATGGCTAACCAATATGGGGTTAGATTGAGTGTGGAAAACTGTAATATATTGCTGAATTTGTTATGTGATAATAATGAGCTGAAGTTAGCCTGGTGTGTTTATGCTTCGATTATTAGAAATGGGATTTTAGAGGATAGGTTTACATGGTCTGTGGTAGCAAAGATTTTGTTTAAAGATGGGAAATTTGAGAGAATTTCCAGGATTTTAGATATGGGAATATGTAGTACTGAGATGTTTGATTTGATGATTGATGGTTATAGCAAAAGAGGGGATTTTGAAGTTGCTTTTGATTATGTGAATACATTGTACAGTAAAGGAATTGAGCCTAGTTTTAGAACGTATAGCGCAATGTTAGACGGTGCTTGTAGGTTTAGAAATAGAGAAGTGATAGAAAGTGTAGTTTCTTTAATGGTAGAGAAGGGACATATCACAGCTTCCCAATATGATTTGATCATCAAGAAGCTTTGTGATATGGGAAAGACATATGCAATGGATATGTTCTTCATGAGAGCTTGTAATGAAAACATTGTACTAAAACACGATACGTACGAGTGTATGTTTAGGGCATTGCTATGTGAGGAAGGTAGAGTTAAGGATGCGATTGAACTGTATAATGTCATGCAGGAAAAGAACATCATAATAAGTGAAAGTTGTTACGAAGAGTTTGTGATTGCAATTTGCAAAGAGAATCCGTCTCATGAGATTAACAACTTGTTAGTTCAGATAATACGTAGGGGGATAGGTTCTCCGCTGACCAAAGATCTTTCGAACTATATCAGTAAACAGTGTGCAGATTGTCAATGGAGAGAAGCGGAAGAACTCTTTGAGTTAATTTCGAATCGAGGATGGTTGCTCGATTCTGTATGTTGTGGCTCGTTTGTGAGACGTTACTGCTCTAACAAATTGATTGAGAAAGCAATGATGCTGCATAATAAGTTAAAGGGGTTAAATGGTACTTTGGACACTGCTACATATAATATACTTGTTGCTGCTTTGCTCAGAGAGCACAGAATTGAAGACACAATGGAGGTGTTTGATTATATGAAATCATGCCAAAGAATTAATAGCCAAAGTTTCGTAGTCGTGATCGGAGGTCTCTGTTATGTAAAGGAAATGAGAAAAGCCATGAAATTACATGATGAGATGTTGGAATTGGGGCTTAAACCTGATCAAAAGACATATAAGAGGTTAATTTCTGGTTTCAGATGATCTTTTTATAAAGATTCATGGAGGTTAGAGGTTTCACTTGTAACACCACTAACTCTACATTAGTATGAGAATGAGAAACTTGTTTGAGGCATATGGCCTTTCACCTTTTGCTCTAATTTTTCTCTGTTTCTCCTTTACCCATTAGTATCTGTTTATTTTTTATTTTTTCATTAAAGACAATGAAATGTATTAAACTATGCTGCTTCTAAGAAAAAGGTTGTAGCATTAAACAGTGCTAAATTTGGAACTTTAATTTCTTTAAAGAAAAACGTACATCTTTCTTTATGTCTAACTTCCAACAAAATAGCTCATATAACTCGATTAACTTGCATGAATTTCACAACATAAAACTCAAAATTCCAGAACTGATTTGAATAAGTCTGGTAAACTCAGAGGTTATGTAAATGAACGAGTCTTAAGATAATAGTAGTATTACTTAAGTTAGTTATTTTTGTAACTTATTATAAATGGTCAATTTTCCTTCAAGAGTTACAATCCTAGAGGAGTTTTGAACTTGAAGAAATCAATGCAAATTTTTTAATATAAGCCATAAATTTTGTTGCAACGGAAACAGACATCAATGGATCAAGATCTGATTTAGTCATATCTGTGGTGAGAATTTTCAGCATTCATTTCACTAAACAATTTTCAGTTAGATCAAAATCACAGCAAAATAGCATCAGTCCAAGACTCTTAACACCAATATGGCTTTCTTTGCTTTACTCTGCCTCCTCTCACTCCTGACACACAATGCCTTGTCCCTCCCTCCGCCGCCGGACCCCATCGTCTCCGACCTCTCGGCCCTCCAATCCTCGTCCCCGTCCGGCGTCATCCGCCTTAACGACACCCTCCTCAATCGCATCCTCTCTCTCCCGACTCCCCGTCTCTTCCACTTCATCATCTTCTTCGACGCCTACAAGCTCCACTCCAACGCCCAGCTCTCCCTCCCGACTCTCAAATACGAATTCGCCCTCCTCTCCTCGTCTTTCCTCTCCAACAACCCCAACAAAAGCTCCGACCTTTTCTTCTTCGATGTGGAACTGGAAGAATCCCGCGCCTCCTTCGTCCTCACGGGCGTCAACTCCCTCCCCCACATCTGTCTCTTCCCACCCTCCGCCCACGACCCCATATCCGACTCCATCAAAATGGACGCCTCGGATATCTCCCGATTGGCAGATTCCATGGCAGAGTTCATCACAGCCAGGACGAACCTCGACGTGGGCCCCATCCACCACCCCCCGATCATCTCACGCACGCAGGCCGTGATACTGATCACAGCGATACTGATATCAACCCCGTTTCTAATCAAGAAGCTGATCTTTGGCGAAACCATCTTGCATGAGAAGGGCTTGTACATGTTTGGGGCAATTTTCGTCTACTTTTTCAGCGTTTCGGGGGCAATGTTCAACATAATCCGGAAAATGCCTATGTTCATGCTGGACAGAAACGAGCCACCGAATGTGGTGTTCTTCTACCGGGGGTCGGGGATGCAGCTGGGGGCGGAGGGGTTCAGCGTCGGGTTCTTGTACACGGTGGTCGGGCTTTTGCTGGCTTTTCAATGCCACGTGGTGGTTAGAATGAAAAACAGGAAGTTACAGAGATTTATGATGGTGGTTGCTCTGTTTCTCTCTGTTTTGGCGGTGAAGAAGGTGGTGGTTTTGAATAACTGGAAGACGGGGTATCGCCTTCAGGCCTACTGGCCTTCCAGATGGCGGTGATGCATTCATGATTCAACAAGTTTTAGCATTCTGAATAATTTTTTCAGTTTCAATTTGTTAAATGAAGAAGGAGATAGCTAGGAGTTGGAATTTGAGGCCAAACTTATTCATGTCCCTTTGTTAGTTCCAAAATTATAAGCCTTGTAATGTTAATGAGAAAATTAATTTCAGTACCATAAGAGTAGTTTATGCAATTAAGTTTGTGGAAACTAAAATAAAGGATAAAATTTAAAGTTCATTACATTTTGGATTGAAACTTGCAAAAATACACGTATTTGATAAAGTATTTTTTGTTCTTGGGTGAAAATATACACAAGAGGAGTAAATCCTCATATCCTTGAAATTAGAATTATTATATGATAACAAAAATTATTCAATACTTATTTTAGATAACAATTACGGATTTCTTTTTCTAAATTCAGCTTTGCCGGAACAGACTGGAAAGCTAATTAATTTGACTTAAATATATTAGTCATGAATCCAATTAATTAAATGCCAAAACACCTAATACAATACTGTCCTGACCTTAAATATATAACTTATTATGGAGTCAAAGCAAATGTAGATAAATAGAATTCATTGATCCAACCAAATTGCTGCTCTAATTAGAAAGGCAAATCCAAATTAATTCACGTGTTGCTCAGTCTTATCCGGATTAAGGGTTGGATTGTTTCTTCATCTCATCATTCTCGTTTAATTTTTGGTTAAAATAAAAACGAGGTCAAATAGAATAAACATCTTGAGAGAACATACATAGCACTAAGTGACAGCAAATATTGTGTAACAAATCTGCAAGTATATTCTAAGTCACGATATTGAAGATACGCATGATCATGAGTCAGCTGTCTGAATGTGACCAACAATTTTTCCAGTAATTTCAAATTAAATCAGGAGTGCTTTGTTCCAAGCAACCAAACACCAGACGTGGATTCAACAATGGAAATATTCAGAATATAAATATTAAGTTGCATAACTGGCAATTATTATTGTGTAGTAATAGAAGCAAGGAATATGGTGATGTAGGCACGGAACAAATTATTAAGTATACAAAAAATTGGGAGGTTAAATTAATGGAAGATTTAGTGGAGAATGAACGGATGACTAGTATTGTTTTTAAATTAACAGTCCATGGCATATCATGTTATTTTCTGACAGTTGGGATATGCCTTGCCGGTTGAATCTTGTGGGTCCCTCAAAATAATTAATCTGCTTTTTTTTTTTAAAAAAAAAAAAAAAGAGAGTCATATTTTAGAGGTACGCAATAGTTCGTTTTGGTTAAGATATAATCTTCTTATAATGAAAAGTCTCAAGAGTTGAGAGAATAATAAATCAATATGAACGTATTTGATATGATGATATAAAGAAGAGAGAAACACAAAAATTACTTTTTATTTTTTATGAAAGGTAACGTTGATATTCATTCAGCGAGTACAAGGAGTACTCAAGTCCAAAAATTACGGAAGCACAATATAGCTTACAAGAGGAAGAAAGAAACTAGAACAACAGTTAGATTTTTTTGGGAATGCAATCCAATGGATAAGAAGACCATTAAAAAAAGAAGCAAAAGAAGGTAGACGAATAGTGTGCCTTCAACCATTTTCATGAACTGTATCTTACGCCATTCACAATTTTATCTGTTTTCGGAGCGATCCTTTTTCAAAATTAAATTATTCCGTTCCGTCCACATCTTCCAAATGATACATTGTCAAATGATACGCACAAGCTTACTTAAAACTTTGAAAAATAAATCATAGTTATGTAATATTGCACAAGAGTTGCGCTTCATGAAAATAAAGCTTCTTTATTTTTGGTTGACGAAAAAAAAGTGTTGCGGAATATTTATATCGTTCAATAGGATAGTGACACGTGGACAAAAAATTATGCTTTGAACAAGTACGAGGCCAGTCAAATGGGCTAGAATATTAGAGAAAGGGCCTGAGTTCGGATATTGGGCCCAGTGACGTGTTGAATATTGGGCCCAAAGACGTGCTGAGTGGACAAACTTGAGTGGACTGAAGAGTTGATTGAGGAAAGGACCCATGATAGATCAGTTGATTCTTACCAACAATAGTAATAGTGATGTTCGGTGAAAGTGGTGCACACAATACTTTCTTTTCATTTTTCATTTTTTTTTTATAATTTTTTTTTCAATTTAAACCATGTTATAGAATATTATTTAATTAAATAGATTGTCACTAGTTTAAACTTTAAATAGACATTAATACAGTTTTGATATGGAGATCACGAGTGGTCACCTTATGGAGCCCAATTGATGATTTGACTTTCCACCTCAACTTATTATCTAATTAAATAATTTAAATTAATTTTAAAAAAACCTTACACCCTAAAACCTAAATCATGAACCCTAAACCATGACCCATTCTGGCCGGATGAACCATGAACCACTCGGGTCGGGTTTGAATCCATAATTTAATTTAAATGATTTAATTAGTGCAAAGCGATATTTTTTCCAAAATTTAATTTAAATTATTTAAATGAGTAAATTAAATTACGGAGAACCCGACCCGAATGGTTCATGATTCATGGTTCACTCTGCCCGAGTGGTTCATGGTTCGCCCGCCCGAATGAGTCATGGTTTAGGGTTCATGATTTAGATTTTATGGTGTATGATTTTTTTTCAAAATTAATTTAAATTATTTAATTAGATAATAAGCTGAGGTAAAAAGTCAAATTATCAATTGAGCTCCATAAGGTGACCACTCGTGGTCTCCATATCAAAACTAGACATTAATATATTTCATTAACATATATGTTCTTTTAAAACTGTTAAATCTCAAATAACCGACCAATAAGGCTCTAAACCGCATAATTATTTTTATATAAAAAGTCGCAATTTGAAATTATAGGATCAACATAATTGGATGTAGCAAGATAATTTGATTTAGCCAAGAAAACCGCAAAATAAGATCGTGAAAATCCCTAAATACGGCCACCAAAGTACCTTGATAGTTTTTTTTTTTTAAACAACTACCTTGTTCGGAAAAAGAAAATCATAACTAAAAATTCCGCACAATATCACATGTTCCAAGAATGATATTCCATTATGTGTTCCATAATCTAGATTAATGACATGTGGAAATAAATAAAAATATTTAAGGGATCACCATAATCCTGGATCCATGTGTTAAAGATCCAGAAGGTGGAATAATTTTGAAATACGAAAAAGTGGCAACACAGAAGAATTGAACTGTTGAAATTCTGAAAATTTAGAGATCTGATCAATATCAGTTTTTTTTAAAAAAAACAAATGTGAATATCTTTTCGTAACAAATGCATATTGGTTCGTTAAAAAATTTAGAGATTAACATAACTAATTAGGTAATAATAAAGTAATATTTTATTCAAAGCGAGATGGTTTTTTTTTTTTTTGAAGGAAGATAAGATTTTTAAAAATAATGATTCATAACTTGTGTACCAAAGAACAACAAGAAGTTATTATGGGATTTTTTTTGGGATTGAAAATCAAGAACCTAAATAGATAGAAAATATACTTGTATATATATTTTAAAAAATAATCAGAAATACTATTTGAAATTATTTTATTAGTATTATTTCCTTATTAATATTTTTTTTTCGTGGTGTGATATTTCCCCGCTCTTATTCCTAATTTAATTCGTGCCTTGAGATTCTTAAGCCAGAGAAACAGATAATGACATTCGACCCGATTCGTCTGTTCCTCCTTCCTTAGTTTCATTTAATTGTCCAGAAAATTAAAATCCCCACTCCTTAATTACATCACAAAATCAATTGACTTTTCCATTTTTTTTTGTGATTATTGTCCCATAGTCATTTAGTGGACTTGTATTAATTTATTAATCATCCTTATTAATTGCTCCTATTATTTATTTTAACATATTATCATTATTATAATGTCCAAATTCTTGATTTTTGCTAGTTTTCCCCTCTAGGCATCTCCTTCAAATCCATCCCTTTTGGGCTATGTTTTAAAAACCTGGTCCGACCTACCGGTCGAACCGGTCGGACCGATGAGCCGCCCTGAACCGGTCCAATAGAGGTATATAAAACCGCTATTGGACCGCTACCCCGAAAACCGGTTGAAAACCGGTCAAAACCGAAAATCGGTCAACCGTTAAACCGGCGGTTTCGACCGGTTTTCATTATTATTTTTTTTTTTAATGAAAACGGAGTTACCCACACCAACGAAGGAGATATGTTGGTGAGGCGGATGTTAGTGCCAGTTAAAGGGCGTGAGGCGGCGGCCGTGGTTAACACCTAAAAAGAGAAAAACCCTAAAATGAAAATCTGGGAAAGAAATGGGGATTACCTGATGAAGGAATTCTTTCTAGGAATAATAATGCAGAGGATAAGAAGAGACGTTTTTTACTTGATAAGAGCGGGTGGCGTGAGATGTTGTCAGGTGGTGGATGGCTTGGCGGGCGACGGCGCCGATTGAAGAAGAAATTGGAGAATGACTGAATGAAGGAAGAGAGAAGATTAGGTTTTTTAATCGGCCCCTTTTTTTCTTCTGGAGAAGGAGAATGACTGAATGAAGTCAATGAACTGACAAATGAAGGAAGAGTGAAGATTAGGTTTTTTAACCGGCCATTTTTTTGTTTTTTTTCAGCCCAGCGGCCCAGCCCATTTATCAATTTTTGGGGGCTTTGCTTTTTATTTTTCATTTATAAAATACAATTAATATGTATTTTTCTTAAAAAGAATTTAAGTGTACTTCAAATTTTAAAATGTTATTTTAGAAGGTTTCTAAAAAATTAAATTTAATGAATTCAAGTGTAATTATAATATTATCTCCTCTGTCAAAAAATAAAAATAAAAATTATAATATCATCTCAATACTATATATTTTAGTATTGATCTCTTAAATTTTAAATATCAAGTAATTAATACTATTTTCGTTCTAAATTTATTTATCCATTTGTTTTTAGCACGAGTTTTAATGTGAAAATTATATATTAATATTTAGAGTGATAAAGTTATTTTTGGTTGGAAATATTGTAATCTTTTTTGCTTTATTATTAAAGTAAATTACTTTTTGTGGGTAAAAGTAATAAAATGAGATATAATTTTGATTTTTTTAAAAAATTATGCATATTATATATATATAATATTTATTATGATCATCATCCTAACCAATCCTTTCAATCCCATTCCAATCCAAATCGACCCCTTTCAAACATTTTTTGGGGTCGTCCGACTCAACTTACTGTTCCCATTTTTAAAACATAGCTTTTGGGAGATTTTCGTGGTTATCCAGTTTTCCCCCTTCTCTCTCTCTCCCTCCTCAACACAAATTAACCTAAACGCCTCTCACAACAACCCTACAATCTTGAAATCTTAAGCAACCCCCTTTCTTGTTTTTTTTTTTTCCATTTCATGCACGGAGCTCTTTCCCAATTTTATGTTCAGAATCTTGATTCTTTATTGGGTCATAAAACTGCCCTTCACACATTCAATTGACGTGCATGTTAATTAAATCCAACATTTATGTTTTACAACCATGTGTGAAGCTTTATGGGAATAACAGAAACGAGGAGGAGGTGGGAAGAACAAGCTTCTCAATTGAATCTACTTTCCCTCTCAATTCTTCCCTAAAAAGGTAACAATTTTGCTTTTACTTCGTTTTAATGTCTTCTTGCTTTTAGGGACTAAAAAAAATCCAATCTTGCATGCCTTTATGCCTTTCTTCAGGCCCATACCAAGTTCTTGATTCCAAATTCCCGGAATTTATTTATTACATTCTTTTCTTTGGGCTTTTTCAGATTCAGAAATTTTTACAAGCAAAAAGGTTAATTGACAATTAATGCTCTTTCAATGTGTTTGTTTTTTTAATAGGAAAAGGTGCGTAATTTCAACAATCCCGTGGTGCTTTTTTCTCATTCTGCTACATTGTGCATTACATTCAAGAACAGAGCAAGAATCGAATTTGAGCCCTAATTTCAAAATGGGGACAACAATGAAAGGGATATACAAAGGCTTCAAATACACCCTCTCTCAATTCTTTGGTACCAAATCTTGATTCACCTTTTAATTTAAGTAAAATTCTTTTGTGGGCTAAACATAGAATTCAATTATTGTTTTGTAGTTGTGAAAGAGCGTGATATAGAGATTGGATATCCAACAGATGTTAAGCATGTGGCACATATTGGGTGGGATGGCCATTCTGGCAGCGCACCCAGTTGGGTATGTTTGGTCCCAATTATTTCTGTGAAAAATCATCATTCCATTTCCACATTCTTTTTTTAAAAATCAAATCTTTTTTGCAGATGAATGAATTCAAGACTGGCCCTGATTTTGCAGCAACCTCAATCGGTCATTCTGGTTCAGCACTTTCTCCTTGGTCATCTCAAGGTATTTATCTCCCATGAACTATCATAATCTCATAAATTGTTTGTGTGTTTTTTCTACATGGATAATTAATATGAATCATTGTCCTAATTAATAGAAATCATTATGACACTATAATTAGTTCGATTGAAAGGAATAGGAATTTTTTTGAGAGTCGGCAGAAGGTACATGAAGAATTGAAGAAAGGGACATTTGATCCCATCAATTTTCTATAGCATGTGGAATTGTCGATTAGGACAAAACTATAGCTTTATCACGGGCTGCATTTCTTTTCTTACTATAAAAAAGAGGATCATAATTTATCCTTATATATTGTTGGTGTACCAAGACATTGTTCTTGAGAAATAGAACAGAGAGAGAGTAATGTTGATTAACATTCTTTGCCTTAACGCTGGGGAAATTTTGGCTCATTTGTCACGAGTTGTTCACAGATTAGTCTAAAAAATGGGCCATGTGAAAAAGACTGGGTTTGGTGTAGGTCACATGGTCTAAAATTGTGGGCATATGAAGTTGAACAATCACCACTTGTCTGTCCTTCAACACCTGAAGTACCTTTTAAATAAAGGAGAAAAATCTAAGGATGAAGAAAAGAAAGAAAATAGAATATTGGAGAGTATTGAATTCAAAAAACATATAGTTGCATAGATAGCCATCGCCCACCTGATATTAGATTCCGTTGCTCAAATTATTCATCTACTATAGATCTGCCTTTGAAAACGGAATTAAGGAAGTTAATGTTTATTATATAGTAGTTAGTTTTTTTCATTTATGCACCTCTAATATGCATCTTCAAATTTAATTGCATTCACTATCTTCAAAGTTATGGATGTACATTTCTTGCTTCATGTTACATTCAATGAAAGTGCTTTTAGGGACAAATAAAAAAATGGTAATGATTGGTTATTCTCTAAACATATCTGTTAGCTTTTCCGATAAATTTCTCAAACCATTCGTTTCCCAATTTCCAAGCCAGATTTTGGCGAGTCCATATCCATGTCCTCGCGACAACAATCTGGAACGGAGATGTTTAAAGACATACCCCCATCGGAGCTTCCTCCCATTAAGAAGAAGCAGAAACGGAAGAAGTGCAAGTCAACGTCGTCTCCCAAGTCTAACTCCGGATCAACCTCAAGGTCAGCAAGAGCTGCAAAAGTCGAAAGCCAAATTTGCGGAGGGCAATGCAAATTCAACTGACATTGAAGTTGCATAAAAATGAGAAAGCTAATTATTTATATATATTTATATATCCATGATTATTTGGACGTGATGAAAGAAAACTCCTCTTGGATTGTACGTTAAAAAGAGAGCGGAGGAGGTTGTAGGACGTATCCATAGTTTAGCTGGGAGAGGCGTATATGCGGGGCTAGAAGTATAAGGCAACGGCGGTATATCAAGAAAGCAATGTGATGTGAGAAACTGATGAATTTTCTTGTCTTTCTCTTCTTTTGGTTTTTCAGTTTCCTTTCCTGAAATTAAGTTGAGGAGGGGTTTGTATAAAGTTAAATTATGGGATTTGGACATATGTAGGGAACAAACATGTATTGCTATTTTATTTGAGCTTTTCATTTATCTTCTTTTTAATCCTTGTTTCTACTCTTCCTATTGCTAGACTAAGGTCGTGTCTCCAAATCGATTAAGTAAATTTCCCTACTTGCAAATTAAATATTTTTAATTACAATGAAATGACAATGGAGTTAATGTTGTTTGAGTATTCTGAGAGTAAAGGTGATAAGAAGGCAAAATTGTAATAATAATATCCGCTTCTATTTATACTTGCACGGGTTTTTTATGGGCTAGGTAAGATGAACTTTTTTTTTTTTTTGAGAAGAAGATAAGATGGGCTTTTTACCTGAATTGGTTGGGCTTCAATGTAGTTTTAACGTGGGCGAGCAAAATTAAATTTAGGCGTCCTTGTTTCAAAATTTTCTTATTTCATTGTTATTGGAGGAGATTTTTTTTTTTTTTTTGAGCGCAGGAGATATTATATTTAGTTACATTGTTATTATTTTTCTCTAACTTTAAAATAAAATGAATACAAACTATCTAGATTAATCAGGATCATCTACATGTCGATCTCTTAAACTTCAGAAAAAATATTGTGTAAATTTCAGGATTTCCAATTTTAATAATATTTTTTTTCTGATAACTTGGTATCTGGCTCAAACACCGACTAATCCGAGAAACTAGAACCCACCGCCCACTAACAGAGTCCCACTTTAATTTTTATTTTTTATATTTTTTATGGTTCCTTTTTTTCCCCAAATTCACCACATGAAAATGTAGAGAAACCGAGTAATCTTGGATGTCATGCACACCTTTTGTGAGACCTTTTGGATTTTATTTATTTTTCCTTTTCTAATGGTGATGCATTGTTCAGCGTGTATCTTATATTTTACTAACATTTTAACATGGGTGGTGATAAATTTACAATATTATTTGAAGCATCAATTTTATCTCACGTTCCGCCTCATAACTCACACCTAGACAAGTGGGTATCACTATTACCTTGTCTCGCTCTGACCCTCTATCCTTTTTTGACTCATTATATATATTTTAATCTTAATATTATAATATTATATATTAGTAAATCTAATATAATTTATGTGGCGAGAAACTATTTCTGTCTGCACAAATTCCAATTCAAACAGAGTTTTTTTTATATTGCAGGGAATTTAATCCGATGCGATTCTTCTAATTTAATGAATTTGTTAATCTAATTTTTGTGTTGAATATTTAATCTGATTTTGGTTTTTATATTATAGGGAATATTGAGGTAAGTAATTTGAGTTTGGAATTGGTTACAATTATGTAATTATTTTGTATATTGCAAGAATTTTTTATATTGCACGTTGCAGGGAATGTAATCGGATACGATTCTTTTAATTTGATGAATTTGTTAATCTGATTTTGATTTTTATATTATAGGGAGTATTGAGATAAGTAATTTGAGTTTTGAATTGATTATGAATGTTTATTGCAATTGCATAATAATTTTATATATTGCGAGGAATTTTTTATATTGCACAGAGTATTGATGTAAGTAATTTGAGTGCTGAATTAATTGTGGATGAGTTTCTCCTGATCAGTTCATAGTGGTTAATATTCACGTTTTGTATATTTGCGATTCTTATAATTTTATGAATTTGTTAATCTGATTTTTTGTTGTATATTTAATCTAATTTTGTAAATTTTTTATAACATCAAAATTATTTCAACCCGCGTAGTATCCAGGTATACGTTCTAGTATGTATATATATATATATATATTCATATTTATTAATTAGTATATATAATATGAATAACAATGATTCAACTTTATAAATGTTTTTTAAGAAAATATAAATTGAAATACAATTATGTATTTCAACTAAAGTTTTATATTGATATCAGCATCTATAAAATATAAAAATAAATTCCCTTCTAACATCATTTATTTATATTTTCAATTGAGATTTTAATTTTGTGTTAAATATTTAACATTTGTAATTTATAAATATACTAATATTTTATTTTATTTGTTACTCAGCATTGTATACTTGAAGCGAACGGATTATAAGCAGACATCAACAAAGTAATAGGCTATTTTTACCTGGGCCTTGTTTTGGGCTAGACAAGATGGGCTCTATTACTGAGTTGGTTGGGTTTTAATAGTATCAATTAACCCCCTGGCCCTGGATGGGGGTAGGTTAGCAACATAAATCTAGAAACTATCTGGAATCAGGTGATGCAGATGTGGACATTAGGGACTCCACATTTCGCCTAATTTTGGTGAAATCCGAATTATATCAAGTATTAGTTTATTACATATTACCTAAATAATTAATTAGGTTGGAGAAATGATATGACCGCTGACAAGCGACCCTACCATCCACGTCATTTAATATTCCTTATCCTTTTCCTCATTTTTATGCTTTTATTACTAGCTAAGTCTTATATGCACCACGCACGTGCAGTTCATAATTTATTTTAGAATCAAATTATTTATTATATTGAAATATATAATTTATTTATATTAAATTTCACAACTATTTATGTGAAAAACAAGTTACATATTTTTATGTAAATAAATTATATATTTTAATATAATAAATTGCATAATTTTAAAATATAAACATAAAGTGCACGTTACACTTGATTCACTCTTTATTACTCCCTACATCCTGCAAGTGTTATTTATTAGTATTCGGGATATAAAATGTTTTAACTTTTAAGTGGAGGGTAATGTAAGTTTTTTTTTTAAAATTTTATTATTAATGTAAATTAGAGGATAAAGTGATTTTTATGTTTATAAAATAATGATACAGGATATAATTTTTGAGATGATGGAAGAATATAGTAGTAAAAAGTAATATTTGGCTAGAAAATATTACTTTATTGTTATTTTATTTATGAAAAGAAAAAATAAATACGAAACGAATTAAAATAAAAAATGAGATATAGAATATGAAATGGAGGAAATACTAATTTACTGCTTTGTTTTGTGAATAACTTTTAATTTTTTTTTTCGAAACGTTGAATAACTTTTTTTATTTTTTTTGACAACGTGATCAATAACTTTTAATTAGTGTCTACTCCTTTGTAAAATCATATGTAAGACGATTAAAATCATTTCAGCATAAAAAAGATAAGAAATTAAAATCAAATGATTAATCGGTAAGAATGTAGATAATAAAAGCTAATATATTTGTAACTTATTTTACAACTTATGTATTGTGCAATTTAATTACATTTTAAAATTATATTGATTATCGTAAATTATTATACGCGTTTCATCTTTTCGTTGGAAAAAAAATATTTTAATACGTGCTTTGTGTATAATTATAGTATCAATTTATATAAGTGAGGATAATACATGAATCAAATAAAGAGAAAAAAAAAACAGTAGTATTTGAACTAAAAATCAAGACATCGGTTACTTTACAGAGTCAATAATTTATTTATCCATGTATTACAGATTTGCTCATATAATATTACGTTAAGTAAATTAAATATATAATAAAATCACATGAACAACAATACCATATTACATGTCCTGTATTGTATTATTGATTAACGTAACAATGTAAAACTATATCTACAAACGCATACTACTTTTAGGTAAATAAATAATATTTTTTTCTATGCTTGCTTTCTTCATCGTCTTTCTTCTATCCTTTAGTGATGCACGCAATTAGACTACTCTAATCCTAAGAAATGAGCGAATAGAGAGGGTGGGGGAATAGATAAATTTATGTGATCTGATTTTGACCGGCCTTTTCCCCTTATGTTTAAGGAATATTGCAATCACAATAATATAATACAATTACAAGCACAATATAAATATATAATAATTAGACTTCGTGACAAATCTCATACGTAGACTAATCTATTCAGATCACAAATTCTCATGTACAATTTTATCATAGTATAAAATTTGATACCATTAAACTTATAAATTGATATCACTATTCTTATTATAAGCTAATATCAATAGCATCTAAATAATAAAATTTTAATTTATAAATATAATAGTATCAATTAATAAGTATAATAATATTAATTTATAAATATGATAACTATAAAAAAAATTCACCGGATACTAATTACTCATTCAGAACTAATTAACCTTATATATACGAATGGGTTTCTTAGTTGCAATTAATATGAATAATTTGTTAAGGATGTATCATCATTTTGGACTAAAACTAATTTCCATCTAACGTATTAAACTAGAATTGAGATACAAATTAAATAACAAAAACTTATATAGACCCGATTGATGCTATGAACTCGATTATTTAAGTATTACTGTTATATATAAAAAAAATTACTGTTATGTGTAAAAATTATCACTATTATGCACAAAAACATTTTCTAAACAGTGATTGTTTTTGTTCATAACGGTGATAAGTTTTATACATAACAGTGATAAAGTCCATGTGTGAACTTGGTTCACATGAGTGTTACTCAAATTAAATATATACGTACAGATATGAGAAAGAAATACCACGAGCTCGTTTACACAACTTATAAGTTCTTTAAATCTGTTTATAAGTTGTTTAAGAGCTTATAAACTTTTTAATTTTATTTGGCAAGATAAGATGTTTAACATCTTATAATATCTTAAAAAAAAAAAAACTCTTTAGAGCTTATAAGCCCAAATAAAATAAGCGGAGATATCCAACTTATTTTACAAAAATTATATAAGCTCTACCCTATCTCAACACATTCCGGCCCAAAACCGGCCTGAATACTTAATTTCAGGAAAAAAAAAAGTATTTTCGAAATAAAAAATATTTTAGAAAGATACTTATTTTTGAAAAAAAATATTAAAAATTATTTTCGACATAAAATATATTTTTTTAAACTTATTTTCCGAAAAAAATTTATTTAAAAAAAAATTTATTTTCGAAAAAAACAAAAAATTAAAAAAATATATTTTCAAAAAATAATTATATTCAATAATAAAGTGAATTTTTAAAAATTTTACTCCCTCCGTCTCAAGATGACTGCAATAATTGACCTTTACACGCATTTTTACGAATGAATTTTGTATAAGTAATTGAAATAATAAAGTGAATTTTAAGGAGGGATATGATAGATGAACTCCTTATCATCATATATCTTCTTAAAAGCCACTTTAGCATTTCAATTATTAATATAAAATTCGGGCAAAAATGCGTGTAAAAATCAACTGTTGCAGTTATCATGAGACGGAAGTAATATCTTTTTTTAAACATTATTAAAGAAGTTATGAGCTGTATTAGCCAAGCACTTTAATAACTTATAAACTACTTAAAAATTACATCTTATAAGCTCTTAAAATAATTTATAAGATGTTTAAAATAAGTTTAGCCAAACGGACCCTAAATCAGTCATGATTTCATCACGAACCATTTTTTTGTTATATCTTTAAAAAAATTGAGTCAATGTTCTATTTAATTTTATAAATATGCTTACTTATAAAATACAATATACATCATTAGAATATTAATAGAATGTCGAAAATGCAATTAAGCTTGAGTACGTGGATCTCTTGTGCATCAGGTGCACCATCTTACTCAAATATATTATTAAAACGTGCAACTTATTTAATTTATTAAAATATTTAATTTAATTACACTGAAACGTTCAATTTATTTTATATTAAATAAATTGAGTGTTTTAAAATGCACTTGAGTTGAATAATATACATGATAATTTGGTGCATACAAGACCTTGCTATTAAACTAGTTTCAATATAGAATATAAATTCATAGGTTAAAAAAAAAATTGACAATGGGAACACAATACGGCGCTGCTATGCTATCCAGAATATAATTAATTAATAAAAGGCCGGTTAGGCCATCAATTAATTTCATGTAGTTTATCACATGGACCATAATTAGTTTGTTCTTAATGACTGCCTTTACATATTTATAGGCTAGAAAGTTAATAATAATAATTTTAAAAAAATCTAATTTACTTAACAATAATATTATACGATTATTTGTGAGTCGATCTCCTGTACACCAAGTGCATCGTACATTTAAGTTATATTTTTAAAACATACAACTTGATGCATTGAAATATAAAACTTGTTTATATTGAAACGTGCAATTTGTGTTTGTGAAACAAGTTGCACGTTTTAGTGTAATCAAGTTATATCTCAGTGCAATAAATTATATGTTTAAAAAATATATTATAAAATGCACACTGAACCTAGTGCATACTAGCTAGACCTAATCCTATTTTCAATTATTGAAAGACTTATATCTTTAATGGCCACAAATGGTTATGCAGTTTCCATATTAGACATGATCAGTAGCAGATTTTTTTAGAGGAATTTTTGTGTGACAAGATCTTAATTACAAAAGACGTGCTTCATTTAAGTATTTAAGTTAAAATTTTCTTTTTATACAATATAATTGAGTTAGAACGTATAAATTTATGAGTTAATGTAGATAGTATATATAGAAAATGAGCTTCGTTTAATTATTCGGACCGTATTGTACAATTTTTTGTGAGAAGTCAAATGACATAAAAATCGGTTCGATTCCTCTTTTATTTTTTGTATTTCGTGTTTCACCCTTTTAGATGTTTAATAGATGGACCAATTCGTTGAATATTTTTTATTATTTCACGTATCATTTATTCATATTATGAAATTGACTCATTTATATTATGAAATATAAAATAAAATACCGATTATGAAATAGGTCATCTCATCCCCATGAAAACAAACCATTATAAATTGAATAATGCATGTTTAAGTTCTCATCATAAATTTAGTGAGGAATATCTTGTGATGTGATGGGTCTCTTTTCACTAAATTCAAAAAGAATTGTTAAGTAAGATTCGATTAAATAATGACATATTTAAGGTAAAGAAAGATACGTCTTTCAAAACCTATTTAAACTGGAGTGAAAATATTAAGTGGTTTAGAGTTGATGCTGGATAAAATAAGTATTTCATGTCATGATGTGACGAGATGCTGTTTGGGGCTTCTTTTTACCCAACATTATTGAGAAAAAAAGTTTTTTATCCCATAATTTTCCTATAATTCATTTTTTGTCCCAAATAATTTAATTATTTAATTTTGGTCTTCTAACTATCTCAATTGTCCAATTTTGATCTCATTTTTATCGAAAACTAGAAAATTTTATCATTTTCAGTCATGCGCAAGTCACATATCAGTTAGAAATGTGGGTTTTCGAGCTCGTATTTGATGTGGACACTGAGTGTTAAAAGAAAAGTCAATTTTTCAAAAAAAAATTAGAAAGTACAAGAAAATTATTCCAAATGCGGAAAAAAATGAATTTTTAACGTCCACGTCATTTACGAGCTCGGAAAACCCCAATTTTAATCGGCATGTGACTTGTGTGTGATAAACAAGACAAAAGTTTATGTTTTTCGGCGAAAATGTGACAAAAATTGGACAATCGAGATAGTTATGAGACCAAAATTAAAAAGTTAAATATTTTTGGACCAAAAAATGGATTACAAAAAAATTATGGGACCAAAACATTTTTTTCTCTAACATTATTGCCAAGTAAAATTCGATAATTCGATAATATCATAAGGAATGATACAATTCTTTTGTTTCAGAAAAAAAGAAAAAGGAAAGTAATGATACAAATGTTAAAAACCCAGGTTGAATTGCAATTTTCTGTGGTTTAGAGTTATAGATTTGCACATGGGATACATATTGCTTTCGTACGGCATCACACAAAATACACAGAAAAAGTAAATAATTAAGTAAATACGCTGAACAAATCATGGTAATTTGATTTTTTTTGTTATTATTCTATTGGGCAATGCAAAACACTCCAATAAGGTAAAACTGCTTACAGGTGGTACAACACCCCACTAGTTTTGCACTGCCCAACAGAACAACACGTACGACACAAGTAATTTCGAGTGAGAAGTATAAAGAGACCGGAATTTGACAATGTGAAATTCGATCATCAAACTTACTTATTCTATAGTATAGATGCATACTGCATAAAAATTGTGTCAAACTCATGTCAAATTCAAACTTCACATCAAATATATGGATTTAAGACTAGAGAATTAAAAATAAAATTGAAAATAAAATAAAGTATTAAAATCTTGGCTAGTGACAAACCACGGCGTAGCTTTCGACTGGGAGGTATTAAAGGTTGAAAAGCCCAAAGCACTGTTGTGCAGTTGGAACGTCAAGTGTGGTGGAATTAATGCCTCAAATATTTATTACTTCCACTAAAGAACATGACAATTATTTCATCTTTATTTTATTTAATGATCGAAATTAATATTACACCCCCTCTCAACGTGCTCTCATTAATTATATATACATACAAATTGTTTTTTTTTTCCGAATTAAGAATTTCGCAAACTCCAAATAAACAAAATAGGCAAGAATCAATTTCCAAAATGCCAATTCTCATCGTCTCATCACATCGATCAACTCCTTCGTTCTAAAATATTAAGACAAATAATTAATATGTTTCGAATTAAACTTGGTTTGTTGTTCGTGCAACTGGAATTGGAATATTACAGGTCCTACCTTAATTATGACCTTGTATGCTTTGCCATGACCTAGTGTGACATTTCCTTCAATGCCGTACCAATAATATTCCAATTACTTGTTATTACGTCCATAAAATTATTACTGCCAATAACTAAATCTGTAGCCTAACTAATTTAAGCAGTACGTACAATGTGAATTGAATATTGACATTTTATTTTAGCCTTTAATGTTTAATTGACACGAGGGTACGTGGTTATTTTAAATATTGTAGTAGTAATTTGTAATGTTGTGAATAAATTCCGAAATAGACTATCAATTTATTACCTCTACGAGTAATTTATGTTGATAAAACGCTCGAAGTCAAACAATTATATGTTTCAGCATTAAAAACATCAATATTTATTAAATCAATGTCAAATTATACTCCTCGAATGATAAATAAAACTGTAGAGATTAAAGTCATGATGAGTCGTGACGATTATAAATAATGTTGATCCTTAAAATTTATTTAAAAGAATAACTGCAAGTGCTAATTTTAAATTGTCAAATGCGCAATGCGAAAATAAGTAATTTTGTAGTGATTAAATAATGAAATTATTACGTACGTTGCAAAGAAAGTTTATCATATATAAAAATTGTCTATCAACATAATCTTGATTGCACTCCCTACTCGGTTGAATGTTGAACGACATGCATGCGGAATCAGAGAGAGCTACAATTGATACAAAAGAGTTTCAATGTGTGTGGGTTGTTCATCTTTGAATTTTGTGATTAATTATATACAAAAGAGTTTTACCAAGTAGGTAACAGTTACATATATAATTATTATTATTTTAAAAAAAAAATTTGAAGCGCTATTTAAATTTTTTAAATTCTGATAACTTTGGTTGAGTTTTGAGCCAGGTCTTAAAATTATTTATATATTTTAAGACAAAGCAAATCGGGTCGGTTTACTAGGTCTAAACTGATCGAAAAATTAAAAAATAAACCAAAATACGCAGTAAATCACTCTTTCTTCCTAAAAGTTACACGAAAAAAATCACGATCCAAAATTATTAGGATTAAAAAGTCTAGATGACATTTCGAAGCTAAATGAAAAAATATAAAAATAATTACATAGGTGATGGTTACCTGCTTGATGACCTGTTGCAGCAGGTTAAATGACAAATTTCAAAAAATTAAAAAATTTATAGGATCAAGATCAAAAGGTCAAAATAATCAGGACCAATTTCAAAATAAAACTAAAGTTACTGAACTATAAAAATTTAATTTCTTTTTTATATTAATAATTACACGATTTATTATAAATAAATTATATGTTTTAATGTAATAAATTATATAATTTTGAAATATATTACAGGTGCACGGTGGAGCTGAAGCTGGTATATAATAGTGAGCCCATTTTGTGGGATTATGTGAAATTAGGACGTATACGGGTTTAGTTATGATAACTTTTTAACATTTTTTGGTTTTTGTAACTAGTTATGCACGTGAGATGTGTTGCCAAGTTTTGCCGGTTTATTTGATTTTTGTTCCCTTGGAGTAAATTTTAAAAGAAAAAAAAAAAAAAAACAGCGAAAATGGACCAAAAGCATGAGGCACTGTGGCGGCCGGTGAGACCAAAAATACATAATTCTCTACGTTTGACCAATTATATTGTGGTCGCTTTAATTTTATATTAACAATTTGACTCTGGTTTCAAATCAAGAATTTTTTTTACTTAGTTATTTATTTAAGTTGATGGGAGAGAAGGTCCTGCATTTCTGGTTTGATTGCGTTAGGAAGCGAAGAATTACAATTTAAAAGGATTGGCCAAAATATATAATAGCACGCACTACATTCTATTTAGAGGCAATCGCATTGAATAGACAAAATGGAAGTGAAAATTCATCGCATTCATGCGCATCATTTTTGGCTATAGACCAACCACATAGAATAAATTAGGTTAATTGACATCCAACTTCTTAAAAAAGAAGCAGGTGCAGGCAAATTGCCATAACAACATCACATCAATTTGCAAAATTAAGAAAATCAAACAGAATATATATATATATATATAAAGATATTTTTATATTTAAATTATTTAAAATAATAATAATAATATATATGTATATATCACATGTATGATAACGAAGCATACAATCTACATTTATTTATTAAATTAAGTGTCACAATTTCTAAATATTTAAAGAAAAGAGGCACGTGATTTTTTTCCAATGTCAATAACATGGGACATGCATACTATTTAAATAATGAAATTAATATATATGTGCACATGAAAACACAGAGTACTATAATTAATTATGATGGAGTTTCTTTAAAATTTTAATATCCCAACTAGAAGGATTGAGGAGCTTGTTGGCTCACACCAAAGTTATCCATGCTGGGACCATTTTATTTAAAGATGCCATTAATATGGGGTTACTCCGCCGCTGTCGTAATCTCTTATCACATTATTTCATTTACTACCTATGTATCTGCAATATAAATGATTATTAAAAACTGCATCCGCTAAGATTCTATAACATTAATACATGCCTTGATTAATTATAGTATAAATCACGAGTATTTGTTATGAATTTAAAAAAATAAACCCTTGGAATTTAGCAAAAAAATGACATTACCGGATCCTGAAATAATATGTACGTATACCCTTTTTTTAAAAATTATTTTACACTCACAATCCGTCTCAAATTTACTCAAAGTGTTCTTCATTTTTTTATGACTAATTTACTAACCGTTTCAAAAAAAAAGACTAATTTACGAACTTGAATGTGTATCAGGCTTTTCCTACTAAATATGAGGTCAAATATTAAATCCCTTATTACTTCTACATTGTCCTAATTGTTTAATTTGAACTTCTGAAAAAGAAGAAAATGAAATTCCTATATTTGGCCCTAATATATTTTTACACCATCACTCCACAAATTATTAACTTATTAATTAATTAAACCTTTTCTTATTTAATACTAGAATTTATGTGGGTTCAAAAGAGTTATTATATCTAAAGTTGTTTTTATCTTAAAAGGACTTATGGATAATTTTTGGACCACTTATTCAAGAGGCCCATATACCGCTGGTTAATTTATTAGGCCGACCCTAGCATTTACTTGAAAATTTCCTTATTCAGGTCATTAGGTCATACATTTATTTATAAAAATTGGATTGATTGTACTTTTTTTGCATCAAAATTAAGTCCATAGACTTTTATTGCTCCCTTCAATGGGATATTTGTAAAAAAAAGTTCTCCAAATTAAATTGAACATTTTTTAAACTGACAATAAAATAATTCAATCAACTTAAATTATTCCTTCAGAATATCTCAATATTAGACTACAACATGGGTTTATGATTTGAGAGTTGGTCTCCCATGAACTAGGTATATGTTATAAATTTAGATTATTTGACCAATTTCACTCATTTTCAACATATTTTTCTAAACCATTAAATTTGACCAGTATTATATTATCATGAATTAAAAATAAGATTTATAGCATGAACTAGGTCTATACAAATTTTTATCTTATGATTTTCGCGAATCATGTTTTCAAAACAAATTAAAATGTAAATTTAATTTAAAGTGAAATTCTATTTACGTAAGGCCATCATTCTCACCCAATACTTACATAATTAACTTTCTCCCAAAAAAAAAAAACTAATCTTAATAAACAAATGACCGCACACTTCCAAGTTTCAAGATCACACCCCCAGCTATATATATTTTATTTTTTCTGCTCACACTCTCTCATTTTCTCTATTCTTTTTGCTCTATTCTAATTTTCTTTCAGTCTTTCCTATCGCATTCTATTTTGGAAGAATGAAGTGATTGTAAAAACTATTTGTTTTAAATTTTCTGTTTTATCATTAACTATTTGACTATTATTATTTTAATGTTCAGATTTCAGTTATAGCGGTTTATAATTTAATCGTTAATTTATAAAGTGAATATTAATAGTTGAATTAATTTAAGAATAAATATAATTCAAATTTCATTTTATTTCATATATAGATAAAAGAACAATAATATGTATAAAAAATACTATTTAAATTAAATTCTTTTATGTTACAACATTGAGTTGCAATTAAATTATTTATTTTGGATATTATCATCTTATGTGCAATATATAACCTTTTATCGAAATTGTTATACTTTACGATATAATTTTTAGAAATATAATATATCACAGTGACTAAATTTTTTGGATCCTGCAATGCATTAGTGCATATAATTTTATTGAAGAACTTTTTAATTGTAGCACCCGATATATCTATTTTCATTGGGTACAATACAACTGCACAAGGCGCTTCTACTTCTATTCCACCTTCATAAATAGGTGGCAAAATAACCGATCGATGCATAGCATACTGGACCCAACGAGCATAGCTATTCCTAATATGAGAAAATCTTCTTTGAAATATTGCATATCAGTGTTATGTGCAATAGAATATAAATAATATAAAAATTGCTTAAAAATTGCGGGTCGGGCAGTGGGTTCAGAGTTGACGCAGACGCATATGTATTTATAGAAGATTTTTTTATCAAATATGTGTTGTAGCCTGGTGGTTCAGGTTTATTGCTAATGAATTTGGTTGCAGGTTTGATTCCTATACGTAACACTTAATAAAACATATCGTAACACATAAATATTCATAAGGTAACATGGGTCACAAGGTAACACATTATTGTTCATATGGTAACACATGAGTATTCACATAGTATTACGACAAAATATGAACAGTGTGTTGGGGAATAAGTTGCACAGATCTATTCGGGGTGAATATTTAAATACAAATTTAATTCTTTAATTATTACTAGCATGAATTAATCCTATATTAATTCAAATAATAATCCAACAACATATCATGCATATAATAAGCCACGTAAAACCTACGCATGCGGAATCTACGGGTTTACGTGAACGTACCTCTCGGGATGACAGTGAATTCGGTTGGACGGACTAACCAAAAGGACTTCTCAAGTATTCCCTTAATCCTTGCTCGACAATCCGGTGGAAGGATACTCGCGAACAATTAACAAAAGGAAAAAAAAAAAACTTTGTTGCACCACTTTCGTGGATTTGCTAATTTTTCCAGCACATGAAATTGTGTCTAGGAATGAAAGAATCATCCCCTATTTATAGGAGAGAAGTGGTCGATTTTTTCAGTAGAAAAACAATGTGTGAAAAGACTTTTCTTGATCACCAAAAAATCTTGAATATATCTCCTATATTCTTTTTTCCATAATTAAAATATTCCACAAAATTCCACCTCCTCTATAATATGGATAATTTTTTGAAAATAATGATGCAAGAATCCAAGATTTGAATCTTCTTGAATTTATGAGATATTCTTGTATTTCAAGAAATACAAATCTTCCATAATATCTTTTCAAGAAAATCAAAAAAATCTTTCTTGCCCTCTATTTTTCAAAAATTTCGAAATATCACTATGAATAACCAAGTGGGAGATTTCTTGAATTTAATGAGATAATCTTGTATTCCAAGAATACATATCTTCATTCCATAACAAAATTCAAAGAAAATCTTTCTCCCTCTTTTATCCATAAATTTCGAAAATGTGGAGGAAAAATAAGAAACAATATTTATTTTATTTTAATCACCTTCTCCAGTGAGCAAATTGTCTTTTAATATATTGAATAGTGGATTAAAAGATTGCGACATGATGAACTGAAATAAATAATCATATGCATAAGCACAAGTATATCACAAGATTCGATCACATGCATCATATTTAAAATCTCAAAAAAATATGAACAATGCATCAGCCAACATCTCAAAACAGTTTAAATAAGCCACGTTGGGTGGGTCATTATTTAAACACATTCAAGCAAGTTACAAACAAGAACAAGCGATTTAAACCTTTAATATCCAGATTAATAGTTGGCTCCCACTGACCAATATAAAATTCGACAGGACTTCGGGAAGTATATGCATATCAATTTTATACCTAAGTAATAACCATGATTAAATACAGATTATTATTTCGCTTTTGATCGAGCCTCGTTGGGAGGGTCATCGCCGCCACTAGTAATAATCCACAATTATCCGCTTGGAATTCATTCATGTGAAACCTATCTTTTGACCGTCTCCGTAGGAATTTCTCCAAAAGAATTCACAAATAAATAAATCATGGAGGTCAAAATTAATTCAATTTTATTATCCTAATAAAATTGTCAATTAATTATTTAAACATACTTAATAATTTTGAAAGTGAGATTTTTCCATTTGGCAACCCTCATGCAAACACATTTAAACAAATTAAATAAAGCATAAGATAATAAGAAATAAATCAAGCAAAAAAGAAAAAATAAACATATTGGGCACAAATTATCCAATTGTCATGGTTTGATTTTTCTTGCTTGATCTTGAAACCTTGCTCGAACCGGAAAAATACGCAAAGAACCGCCTCAATTTCTCCCACTTTTTCGCTTGTCTCGGAAAAAAGGGTAGCGCCATTTTATCCGCAACGCCGTCATCCGATCATCTCAAACGCCTGGTCTGCCTTGAATATTCTCACTTCTTTCGTATTAATATTGAGCAATCACCTGATCATGACTAATTCATGTTCCCAGCGCGCCCGCCACCTTTAATTCTTACCGTCTCCCGGTTATATTTTATTACAAAAATAAATAAATACAGATCTAGACTAGTCTATTACATTGATCCAAAATCAAACAAATCCTAGCCTCGCACTAATTTCAAATTTTCCTTAATAGCCTCCAAAATAATTAAAATTGGTCGAATCAAGGAAAAACCACGCCTTATATGCGTGCAAAATAAACATTTAAATTAAAATCCATGATTGAATGAACCTCCCAAAACAAAATCTGTCGGGTGAATATTTCTACAATCCAATTTCAAATTTAATGTCCACGAATTAAATTGCCCAAAAATAAATTGAGCTGATTTATTAAACCCTGGCGGTTCGATACACGGAATCTAAGTTGGGAATAAATAGATAGTTACCTATCCCGGGTGAATATTTAAATACAAATTTAATTCTTTAATTATTACTAGCATGAATTAATCCAAACTTGTTCAAATAATAATCCAACAACATATCATGCATATAATAAGCCACGTGTATTCTTACATGAATATTAGTTTACTAGTAAAGAAAAGCCTGTTACATTTTTCAGATGTGAAAACCAAAAGGACTTCCTGGGTATTAATTTATTTGCACTAAAGTCCGGGAAATATTTTTTTATATTAACAAAAGGACTTCCTCAAAATAAAATAATTGTTGCAATCCAAATTTGGATTACTTGAACAATTAACAAAGGAAAAAAAAAAATTTTTTTTGACTTCTTCCGACATATCTTCTTAATATCTTTTCAAGAAAATGAAACATCATCCCCTATTTATAGGAGAAATGATCGAAATTTTTTATGAAAAAACAATGTGTGAAAAATTTCTTTTTCTTGATCACCAAGAAATCTTGAATAAATCATATTCTTTTCTCCATAATTAAAATATTCAAAAAAAAAAAAAACCTCCCTCCAATATGGATAATTTTCGAAAATAATGATGCAAAAATCCAAATTTGGATCTTCTTAAATTTATTTTATTTTATATTCTTGTTTTCAAGAAATACATATCTTCTATAATATCTTTTCAAGAAAATCAAGAAAAACTTTCTAATGGACCTTTTCAAATATTTAAAAATTTTCTTGAGAAATAACCAAATATAATTCAAGAATTTAATTAGATAATCTTGTATTCCAAAAATACATATCTTCATTCCATAACAAAATTCAAAGAAAATATTTCTCCCAATTATTCAATTTTTGTTTAAAATTTAGAGGAAAATTAAAAATTCAAGCCAATTTATTTTATTTTAATTAATATTTTTTAGGTTAATGGACAATATGTTATCCTACTCGGGGGGCCTTTTTTTATCAATTTGCTAACCAACCTTCTAATGGAAATCAAACAAATCTAATATTGAGCCACAATATAATAAATTCATAAATATTAAAATCCCACTTAATTTTTATAATGTATTCTCCATCTTGATTAAAACCATATGATAAGTAAAATAATGGCTACTAACGTGATCCTATTTAAGGATTATCTAGCCCGTTAATTAATTCAACCCCTTGTTTAGCTCTAATTCTTAATTAATTATCAATGAATTATCCATCAAGGCGATTCAACATTATTATCCATACACCGGAAAAATATCCACTTGCAAGATTTGGTATGATAAACAAACCTAACCAATCAAATCGAAGTCCTCGTTTTTCTATAATTAAATCTTTTTAATTACAATTTATTTACAAAAAAATAAATAAATCCCACAGATCCTAGATCTAGACTAGTCTATTACATTGATCAAATCAAACAAATCCTAGTCTACTTCGTGGATTTTCTCACGAGGCAAAACAAATCCAATGAACAAAATTTAATCAATTAAAAAAACCACGGTTTATATGCATGCAAAAATAAACATTAAAATCCATGACAATTGGATACCGCAAAAAAATTCAGATCTACTAAAAAAAGCAGTTCTACAATCCAATTTCAAATTTAATGTCCACGAATTAAATTACAATTTAAAAAATTCAGAGTCTCAAACCGTGGCTCGATATACGGTTGTTGGGAATAAGTTGCACAGATCTATTCGGTGAATATTTAAATACAAATTTAATTCTTTTAATTATTACTAGCATGAATTAATCCTATATTAATTCAAATAATAATCCAACAACATATCATGCATATAATAAGCCACGAAAACCTACGCATCGCGAATCTACGGAGTTTAAGTGAACGCACCTCTCTCTGGATGGCAAAGGAATTCGGTTGGACTGACTAACCAAAAGGACTTCCCAAGTATTCCCTTAATCCTTGCTCGACAATCCGTTGGAAGGATACTCTCAATATTTTTTGGACAATTAACAAAAAAAAAAAAAAAAAAACTTTGTTGCACCACTTTCGTGGATTTGCTAATTTTTCCAAAGACATGGAATTGTGGTTCTAGGAATGAAAGAATCATCCCCTATTTATAGGAGAGAAGTGGGAAATCGATTTTTTTTTTTTTAATTTATTTTGTTAGAAAAACAATGTGTGAAAAGACTTTTCTTGATCACCAAGAAATCTTGAATATATCTCCTATATTCTTTTTTTAAAAATCATAATTAAAATATTCCACACAAAAATCCCACCTCCTCAATATGGATAATTTTTAAAAATAATGATGCAAGAATCCAAGATTTGGATCTTCTTGAATTTATGAGATATTCTTGTATTTCAAGAAATACATATCTTCCATAATATCTTTTCAAGAAAATCAAGAAAATCTTTCTTGCCCACTATATTTCAAATATTTCAAAATTCTCTTATGAAATAACCAAGTGGGAGATTTCTTGAATTTAATTAGATAATCTTGTATTCCAAGAATACATATCTTCATTCCATAACAAAATTCAAAGAAAATCTTTCTCCCAACTTATTCATAATTTTCGAAAATTTAGAGGAAAAATAAGCAACAAAATTTATTTTATTTTAATCATATTTTTTAAAAATGTTAATGGACTATATGTTGGGCTAATCACCTAGTTAGGCCTTTAGAAGAATTAAGATTGAACCTTCTAATGGACCTTGAATATCTAATATTGAGCCACAATATAATTCAAGTTCATAAATATTAATTAATCCCACTACATAATTAATATTGCACTATCCATCTTAACCCATATTACAAAAAAATATGGCTCCCTTGGTCATTATTTCCGTGTTTAAGATTATCTAGCCCATTAATTAATTCAAGCCAATTTGAAAATAGCTTTTTTTAAAAAACCTTAATTAATATCTTTTATCCTTGGTCAAGAACGGTTCAACATTATTATCCATACCGAAAAATTAAATAATTCCACTTGCAAGATTTGGTATGATAAAACATGAACCTCCTCCCATAATATTCATATATATAATCAAACAAAGCGTGCTTTTGCATTATACGATTCTTTTTTTTATTAATAGATTGTCGATAAATCTTAGCAATCACACAATTGACTAATAATATTGCCCAAGATAAAAAAGTATTGAATCTCATTGATTCGCTACCCATGATAAGTCAAATCAATAGTTACCAATCCCACGTGATCCTATTTAAGGGACGAAGGTTAAGAAATAACGAACCAATCGAGGTCTAATTCTTCCTTGTTCAACTCAAGAATTTATCCTCCTCAGAGGTCCTATTCAAAGGCATTAGTCATGCACTAGTGTAATCTCTTGGTCAAGACAAGCCAATCCCATTTAAAATTACACACTTCAACCTTTCACGATGGGTTGTTCATTTCCATCTAGGTCGTGAATAACGTTTTTAGTTACAATATATATGATCTATAATTAATTCGTTAATTTAATCTTCCATCGTGATCCGGTATCACTAAATTAACTACAATGTAACACGATTTATTTATTGAACAATTAATGATTTTTTCAAAAATATATGTAACATTCAATAATATTTAAAGCATCGATGATAAACAATTTATTTCAAAGAAATAAGTTATAACCGAAATTAGGTTTCGATTATACAAAGTAAAAAGCAAACTTTCCAGTATAATCCCAACACAAAAAATACATATTATTAAAAAACATGTGTTACTACATGAACAAAAAGCGTTACCATATGAAGAAAAACGTGTTACCACATGAACAAAACTAGTACAAGCGCGAAAAGAAATCATAGTCCAAAATTACAGATTTAAAGAACAATTTGATATGTTACTACATGAACAAAAAGAGTGTTATTCTTTTAAATATGAGAAAAAGAGTGTTACTACATGAACAAAAAAACCAAGACAAACACGAAAAAAAATCTTCATTTCAAATTACAGATTTACAAAACAAATCATTCTTCCTCAAAAAAGTGCGAATGATCTGAATTTCATTACACACTTTGTGTTAAGGGTAATCCAAACATCACACCCATATTTTCTCTTCTTCTCGTAGAATCCACATCGAAATCCAAATTAAATTACCTGGTTTCATCCAATAATTAATCGGAGCGAAAAAAGAAAATTAGGGCATGAACGAGGAAGAAGAAAATCCATGAGATTAAATTAATAATATGGAAGAGAAGAGGAAGAAAAAAAAATCTCGATAAATTTAATATGCATCCGCTCACATGGAGGAAGAAGATGAAGAAGCTCATTGGCCCACCAACAATCAACCCTAAAACCCGATTCCCCTGACCGCAAGAAAAAAAAAAAGACTCAATTGCACATATCACTTGTATGCAATATTGCATACAATTTTTTGTCTAATATATTAATTTTTTGTACATTAATATTAACTATTAAGTACGCCTCATATGTAAAAAATATATGGATTAATTACTCTCAATATTTTTTATATATTAGTACTCACAAATACGTGTACAATTTTTTGTTTAGATAAGGGAAATTCATTAAAAATGAATATATGGGTATAAGGCAGACCCTGCCCATTACATTATTTAGGAAATGTACATATATTTCTAGTACTCATTTTTTTTTATCAATTTGCTAACCATTCAACGAAAGTAAAATTACAGAATGAAAAAAATTTCGTCCAAACCCAACATCAAAATCTACTTTTAATTTCTATAATAGTGTTCTCCACGTTGAAACACTTTCCATAAAAAATTAATTTGTTTCTATTCTTTCAAATAATCTAAACAACACATATCCATAAATTAGTTGGGAACATACTACATTTTTTTGCCATCAAGAACTGGGAGTTGAAATGAGTAGAAATCAGTTTGTAACTCTCCAAAAAGACACCAATCCATTTATAACAAGCATATTAATATTTTATGGATCAAGAATCCATAAAATATGACTCAATTAAAGGGAGAGGCGGATTAAGTAAATGAAATATCGTTTTGTTCATATAGTAACACACATTTCTCTTTATAACTCATTTGTATTTATATGTTAACACAATTTTCAATACGTTACATGTGTATAAGGACAAATATGTTTATTGAAAATGATAAGTATATGTTATTTGTTCTTATAGTAACACAGACATGTAAACAAGTTATTCTGTTACGTAAATCATTTGGAAAAATTCATTTGAATTGATTCAATCCGCAAGTTAGGATAAATAAATTTCAGCCCCTTCCTAATTTGTGTGTAAAATATTTTACAGAAGTATCTCTCATTAGCACATGTCATCGATATAATACATAATTATATATAAAATTTAACACAGAGGGTCCAAACCAGATTCAGAGCCATCCGATGTCTAGGGGTAGAGCCACCCAGACTTTTGACTCTGGTACCATGAGACCCCGTTTGCTTCACATGGATTTATTAGTTATGATAAGATTGAGTATGATTAGATTGTTTGAATCAAGATATACTATTGGATTGTAGGATTTTATTTTTTTAATCATGTACTAAAAAAATATATATTTCTGTTTTAAATAAGGGATTGGATGAGATAATAATATATATATATATATATATATATATATATATATATCTTCCATAATAGATAGACTTTGATCATTTAAAAAAAAAACGAATAACATTATAATATTGTATTTGAGACAATTTATAATATCTTACATTCCATATGAATTTGATTTGTCCCCCACTATAGGGATTAAACATTATGTATCACAAACTCTCATTCAGCAAACCAAATAGCTGATTACTTGGGATTAGATTTCTAATCGCGACCTATCCCGGTCTATCCCACAAACCAAATGGGGCCTAAAAGAATTTTATCTCATTCAAAAATTGAAATTTGCAAAAAGATGTGGAATAAATTCATTAATTTATATTTATTCTCTAATATCCATCGGCCTGGATTGTTAGGTTTTTTGCTCTAATACTATGAAAAAATTTCATCTCATTAAAAAATCTAAATTTAATTAGGCCTTTGACTTTAGCTAATACATGATTTTTTCTTATCTAATTTAAAAGTCAAACCTATAAAAAAGTATATATGCAATTAATTCATTTATATCAAATTTGCTAACAAGTTTCTTATCAAAACTAACTATATATATATATAATGAATATATTGACATATTTTCATACATATTTATTTAATTTTATTATCAAATATGTGTTAATTTTTTTGTCATTAAATTTCTTACTGAAGGCCCCCTCTCCCCTCCATGCCTCCCACCCCAAAATTTCTCTTGTCTGGCTCTGAACTTTGAATTTAAATGTATAAAAAATATACAATAATTTAAAAATAAAATCATAAATAGTTAATTTCAATACGATGTATAATATATGACGATATCCAAAATTAATTACTTCCTCCAATTTATTTTGTTTCTTTTTTAGAAAAGAATTTTGATGTAGGGTTAAATTTTATATTTCAATTTTATCCTTGATAACATACATTAAATGAATGTATAAAAGTAAAAATTTACATACATGACTGGAAAAATTTAATTTCATCTAAAAATCTGAATTTGTAAAGAAGTGTGAAATTAATTAATTTATTTAATTTCCTCACTAATTTATTTATTTAATTCTCCAACACCCTCCATCCCTAGTGGGTTGGATTATTAACTTCTTCATAAGGAGGTGACTTATCGAGTTCATAATTTAGTATAGGTAGAGATGCTTTTAACAGGATTTGAATCCAATATGTGGGTGTGAGCCTTTAGACTTCGATACAATAAAAGAATTTTATCACATTTAAAAGTTTGAATATAAAACGTGTGAAACTAACTCATTTATTCAATTGCATAACAAATATACATATATGACGACAATAAAAAGTACGGGTTGAAAAACTTTTTCTTGATCGGGAGTACGGGTTGAAAAACTAACTCAATAAAAAGGTTCAAATTGCACAAATCCCCCCTTATATGCATGACTAAGTTTTGTATGCGTCTAGATGCACAGGACATTCATAGTACATTTTAAAATCGTGCGACTTGTTATATTGAAATATGCAACTATTTCTTCATATTAATAGTTACACAGTTCAGTGTAAATAAGTTGCATCTTTCAGTATAACAAATGACACAACTCTAAAATGCACTATAATCGTTGCACTTGGATGCACATTACACTCACTCATTATAAATTCATATATGTAAAGTTATCTGGTAATGGCGCATCTTATTAGCTGTCTTATTTTGTTTTAATTTCCATATGAGTATTCATGAAAATTGCGTGTTTGCACATTAGGAAGATTGTGAGCTGTTCATCTGGTTAAGGAATTTCTGACAATTAATACAATTGGATAGTGTTGGAGATAAAATTAAGGGGAAAAATATTAAGATGACCATATTTTCTGGATATTTATTAACTGTTGTTGTCTGAAATATATTGTGTGAGTGTTGGTATATCTATAGGTGTAGGTGAATGATTTCACTTGGAGAAAAATGACTTTATACATGATGCCATGAATTTATTGGTAAAATATTTGGAGTATAAATGCAGGCCTTTAATTACATCAATATCATCTCCATCGTTGAAAGAGATCGGCTCATTTAAACCCTTAATTTTACACGCGCTAATGACAGTATATACATCTAGACGAACATGTATATATATTTTTTCTCATGTGCACGGTGCACCTGGTGTACCGTGAACTCATAGTTCATTTTATAAGCGTGTAATTATACAAAATAGAAACGTGCAACTATTCCAAATAAAAGTATATGCAACTATGTTCCATATTAACAATTACACTTTTCTGTGTAAATAAGTCACAATTTTCAACATAACAAGTTGCACGCTTCTAAAATACACTATGAGTGCACGATGCACCCGGGTGCATAAAAGACCTAGCCATATATTAAAGTATTAAATTTTTAAGTGCATTTTTTAGCAAATTTGTAGCAATATCCATGAGCTTGTTTTCCAATATCATATTATATAAAAAAATGTTAATTATATATATATATATATATATATATATATATATATATAATTACGCACTAGTGTATATATATGTATGATCTATAATTAAATTCGTGTTCTTTTAATTTTATAATTTCATCACGTGATTATTTTTAGAAAATATAATTCTCAGGTGACAATCAATACACTCTGAAAAATACGAATAAATTCACATTATATATATATATATATATATATTATATCAGTCACAATCTTCTTTTTTCAACATTAATAACATGTCGGAATATAGCTCCGTAGTAATAACATGTATATATAAGTTCTTGTTAATTCTTTTAAATTTTATAATTTCATAACATGATTATTGATGCAGGCAGCGGGAGAGTATAATAAAGATAATATACGAAGAACACACTAACACACTAATTCCGTTGATTCCTAAAATATCCAAAAAAGTGACAAACTCAAATTACGTTGATCCTCACAAGAATACCATAAAAGAGATATATGGGATAAAACTCACTTTTTCATTAATCAATTCAAATCCATTTTACAATAATAAAAACACCTATTTATAATAATAAATTAACTTAGGGAACAAGAAACATAAATAAATCCTAAATATTGCAATATCAAATCAAATTCTAAACATAAATAAATAAATCTAATTATACCATAAATATAATCATAAATATCTTTCAGTAGCTTCATCCATATCTCCATCATTCTCCTCCTCTTGGAGAAGATTCGCCCTCGAATCCTGTTGCAGCTCATTGTAAAAGTGCGAAGGCGAGCTGGAACATCCTTGAATTCGCGTAGACAAATAACAATAAAATCTGAAAATGTTGTCACCAAAGCACAATGGTATTTTGCATAAATAGTAACAAGCACATAATATCGGTCGTTATTCACTAAATCTCTTGAGTAAAAGAAAATTTGATTAGTATCGCGAGCCACAATAGTATCTTCATCAATGTAATCTCCATAATTTTCATATGGATTATATTTACCCTCAAAATAATCATCATCTTCCTCAACATAAATTGGTGGGCCATCATAGCCATCATCACCAACATCACCCGAAGTGTCAACATACTCGTTGAAAATTGATGGTTCATCATAACCACAATCTTCATCAGGATATACATCAAAAATTGGTGGTCCATCATATTCACCATGGAATATATGACCGTAACCCAATAAATCGATATTTTGACAGATCTGTGTATTATCATCTTCATACGTTGACTGTTCATCATGAAAAGTATCATAAATCGCAAGTGGTCTATGATTACCAACTGTTGTAGGCAGCGAGAGCGTATAATAAAGATAATATACAAAGAACACACTAACACACTAATTCCGTTGATTCCTAGAATATCCGAAAAAGTGACAAACTCAAATTACGTTGATTCTCACAAGAATACCGTAATATATGAGATAAAACTCACTTTTACATTAATCAATTCAACTCCATTTTACAATAATAAGAACCCCTATTTATAATACTAAATTAACTTAGGGAACAAGAAAAGTAAAAAAATCCTAAATATTGCAATATCAAATCAAATCCTAAACATAAATAAATAAATCTAATTATACCATAAATATAGGCAAGATCTCATATACACTTGGTGCACAGACTTTAGATCCGTGCACTCACTTTGACTCTGCCCATTTTTTTTTATGGATCCTCCTTTTTATTAATGGCAATGTCTCATTTTTTGAATGGGTCACTCCTATACCCGAGTGCACGGTACACTTGATGCACATGAGACCCACTCATAAATATAATCATAAATACCTTTCAATATCTTCATCCATATCTCAATCAATTATATTTTGAAAATTTAATTCTAATGAGGTGACAATCAACACTCTTCGAAAAATAATTTCAAATAGATTCATTTGATGTAGATATATTTTTTCATATCAGTTAATCTATTATTTTTTCAACAATAACTTGTCGTAATATAGCTCCGTAGAAAAAATTACTAAAGAAGCTAAAAGGTGTTGTTTGACATTGTTAAAATTAAAATTTGTGATTAAATCTTATTATATAAAAAACATTTAAGATTGTAAAGTTTGTTTGCAATTAATCCTAAAAATATTAATAATATAGGAAGTCAAGATTTTAATGATGGTTAACATGTTTGATACTTAATTTATTTCATACTATATAATCATATATTTTATCGGCTCAATTAATTATTCTACTTTCTTTAACAATCGAAACATGCGTTATTATCATTGGCAAAGTATAATGTGAATAAGTTTTACGGTGAAACTGGTTAAAGAGTGTAACTTATATTATTAAAGTGTGTGACTTTTTACTCATAAAAGTGAAGGGTGTGACTTATATTATAGCAAAGAGTGTCGTAGTGATAACCGAAGTGTGTGACTTATATACTAAAGTGTACGTCAATAAAAAATAAAACCAGTTTCACGGTGAACAAGTTTCACAACATACCAACTCATTATCATTACATCTCTTGTCAATATAAACAGTAAAATCACTACAAAATATATGTAATCAAATAACAACAACGATAACAATTTCTATGCATGCACTAGATACACGGTACACTTTACGTAATTTTGACTTATGTTAGTATGCCCCCAAAAGAAAATTGGATACCAAGAAAAGTATTATTAGTTCATAATATAAAAGTAAAATAAAAACAATTTGAATTTACGATGAACTCTATTTTTTAAATATGGACCTAATTCATAAAAATGTTACTCTAAAAGTAAATATTGATTTATATATGTGTGTGTATTCATTATCAAGCCTATTCAATATACAAATTGAGGGGTTTAATGTGGTTCAAAAATTTTCAGTGACATGCACTAATACAATATATGAGTGAGTCTTCTGTGCATCAAGTGTATCGTGCACTGTATAGTATATTTTAAAACATATGATTTATTTATACTAAAACATGCAATCTGTGTTCATGAAACAAATTGTATATTTCAGTGTAAACAAATCGTTTGTTTCAGTACAATAATTAGTTGTATATTTAAAATATATATTATCGAATGGAAGGTGCACTTGATGCATACAAAACCCAGTCATATAATATAATTGCGGCGGTGGTTAACAAAAATAAAATTAAAAATATCTAATTCGTCTTCAGCATACTTTGTACCGGGTAACTAAGAATAAAAAAGTTTTCATTATTCTTTTTGATAACTAGCTACTTCTTCTCTTATAATCATTTTAATCAATCATTCCATTAACAATATTTTTTTATTATATCATTTTAAAATTATATTCCCTCCGTCTCAATCTTGTTTGGTGGTTTACTGTGTGCTTGAAGTTTAAAAAAAAAGTGATAAAGTGTTGGATAAAAAATGTTGTTTATTACTATTTTATGTGATAAAATGATATAATATTGGCGGTTGAAATAGTTATTTTATGTGATAAAGTGATAAAATGAGTACTTTCATTTAAGAAAATGTATAGTTAAGATTGGAACGCCTTAAATGAAAAAAATACAGTCAAGATTGGGACGTAGGAGTAGCAAACACTAACAATGTACCAAGGGTGTTTCTTAGAGCAGTCAGGGTGTCGTACTGACTTACAACAGTCAGACTCTACAAGCGCGCCACATGGCTTTAATAATGTGGAGGCCTTCATTGGAGAGGAATTTAAGCTTTTGGTGTTTCTTCGGATCGGAAAATGCGGAGTCCCTGACAAGTCCAAATGTTGATGTGATGCGTTTAAGCTGGCTTTCGCAATTTCTGCTGTTCTGTTGTGTTTTTTTCGACTCAAGAGGAAGAAGAACGAGAACGATATTTATAAAAAATTATGTTTTATTCAGTTTTGTTTTTTTTTACTCACGAGGAAGAAGAATGAAATATCCTTTCAAAAAAAAAATGAAATATATATATATATATATATATATATATATATATTAATATATATTTTTTTCTGATTTAATATATTTTTTTATATAAAAAGTGTTGTAAGGATAAATTTATAAATTGATAATTATATATTTTAAATTATTTAATTTATTATATCAAGATCTGACGATCTGACATAATTCGACATATAATGCGATCTTGATGCGATGGTCAGTACGATACATAGTACAACAGGTTGCAGGTCATTAAGCCTTTAGATTTTAAATCTAATGATTCAAATTAACTGACTATTGTGAGTGAGTACGACACTCTGACTGACGTAAGAAACAAACATCCCTAATACTTTTTCATCAGGCACGAACTAATATTTTTTTAATAATTTTTTTAAATGTTGTTTCCTAAAAAGGATATTTCGACAAAACAAAAAAAAAAAATTAATTTTTATCTAAAATTGCATGATGTGCACGGCGTATTTGACGCACACTTATCTTCGAGAAATTTAAGAGTACTTGTAATCATATCTCATCGGCGCTAATTACTACTAATAAAAATACTTGTGAGCCTTGAGAAATTTATAACAAACTTCCATGAAATCGAATTAAATATATTTAAAATCGTTGAAATAGAGATTCGATAGTGTCATTACTCATTATCTTTTTGTTACTCTTTTTCTTTATAACTCGGTATCCGACCCAAGAACCGACTAATCCGAGGGACCAGAACCCACCGTCCACTAGTGGGGCTTCACTTCAGGCCAGAGTTAATTAAACTTTGTATGAACTATCTTATTGATGACAAAGTCTAATACGAAAATTTGCATACATGAAAAAACTTTTATTTACAAATAAATTCTGTATATGGTGAAGGTAAGACAAAGTCGAGTGGTTCATGATTCACCCGACCCGAATAAGTCATGATTTATGGTTTATTATTTAGTGTTTATGGTGTAGATGATTCACCCTGCCCGAATAGATTATGATTTAGAGCGATTTTATAGTTTTTTATACATGAAAATTTTCACACTTGACCTACTCCTTATTGATTGGTTTACAAATTCGATCGATGGACTTTTTTTCATCGTCCATGTTGTAATTTGTTCTGAACTATTATTTTGTGTAACGGTTGAATACCTTGGTACTCACCTTAATATATACTACTTTTTCCATTAAAAAAATACAAACTTCCATAAAAATCCACATATATACATGTGTACTCGTAAAGATAGTAACTCTCCCATTTTTCTTCCATGTACATATATTTGCAGTTAAAATTCTCCATTCCATTTTAATTTATTTCATGTTAGATTCTATACTTTTCTACAATATTGCTATATATACACAAAATGTTAATAGTCTAAAGGTTACATATACTAGTATCTAATTATAATTCAATGAACCTGTAAATTCATACAAGCGACCGATCATAACAAGAATCCCAAGGCAATGCAATATATTATTACATATGATGTGTCCAATCAAAATAAAATATAGAATCCCAGTACAATAAAAATGATGATATAGTGCGAGTAATATTATCTCATTTGTGCTAGCTAGTAGGTAAAACATTAAAATTTTCAATTAGCCAAAAAAAAAAAACACACACACACTAAAATTTAATTTAGAATAGAAAAAAAAAATCCAGTGGGAGGTGAGTTGTATGGAGAGGGAAGGAGTAAGTAAACGAAGAAGAATATAAGTGGTTTGATTTCACCATACGAAATTTAAACATGAGATACCAACCCCAATGCCCTTGCAATAAAACCATCCACTACCCGCCATTAATGCATTCGCACCCTCTGCAATAACTCCCACATCTTCTTCTTTCTTCTTCACCCTCCCTCTTCAAACCTTCTTTCTCTCTCTATCTTCTCCCTCTCTCTCTCTTCTTTTTTCTCCATCTTTTCTTTCCCTTTCAAAACCACCCCATCCCATGCCAACAATTCTCCTTAAATTCCAGTCACAAGAAAAGCACCACCCCAATACCCCCAAAAACACCCCATTAATTCCTTACTATCAAAACACCTCCTTTTCTTCAAATCTTTAATCCCCCAAAATTCCAGATCTTCATATTTTCTTTTTCACCAAACCCTAATTCCTCATCAGGGTTTCTTCATTCAAAGTAAGTTTACTCACTCTTTTAGCTTATATATATACACATACATATATATATATATATATGTACGTATGTATGTATATGTATGTATCAGTATATATGTGTGTGTATCTTTAGCAATTAAGTGCCTGAGGTCTTAAAGACCGTGATTATCTCCTTTCTTCTCCATAACTTTCATTTTTTTTCTGTTCTAATTTCACCCGTTTATTTCTTCCGTTACTTTTTAATTTTTTTTTTGGCAGAGAGCGAAATGGTGTGTGTTGGATTCCACCGAAGATCTCGTGGGCGTTATATGTAACTACACTTTGAAAAAAAATCAAAAAAAATTATTACAGCTATGTCAAAGAACAGTTCACACTGTCAACTCTTTTACTAATTTTTTTTTTCTTTTCCAATTTTCCTGTTTTAATCTCTTGGCACGTCAGTACAGCGAGGATGAAAAGTCATGTTTGAAAACAAAAGTCTTCGTCACCTTTTTATAAAAAATACAAATAAATAAATAAAAAAACATAAAGTCCATTGCTAATCTTGCTGTTACATGTAACCATCCCATTTGTTTCACTGCCACAGATTCCCTTAAACTCAACGCACTAACTTTTAAAAACCCCACCCCATTTTCAGTTTTCACCACATTTTTAGAGAGAGAGAGAAAATAATGTTTCTAGGGTTTGTTATTACAGCTTGAAGCGGTGGAATGAACTTTCCGGCAAGTCGGAAAATAAAGCTCAACAAGGTCGGTCAATCTTTAGGGTTTTCATTCTTTTAGGATAAGAACGAGATTTTTTCATTTTTTTGTTGATAAATTCAAAGAGTCAATTGTTGAGTCTCGTCCGTTGAATTTCATTCTGTCATTAAATATTTGCTTTGTTCCGAGTGCAAAAGGTCATTTCATTTTCTCTCGTTTTAAATGTAGAGGCATTTGAGATCTGATAATTTTTGGATATGAACAAATGCAGATATAGAATTAATTCCTTTTATTTTTCAAGGCCATCCAAAATAGTAGAGCTAAAACACCAAGAGTAAACATAGATCTACCTCCTTGGTAATATAATTTAATACCTCAATCATTCAGATTTCAATTCTCCGCTTAATTTCTTCTTCATCACTTAATGAGTACTCTAGCTAATTATCCTCTATTTTAATTTCTCAAACAAAATTGTAATTAATTTTCGTTACACATTCTCTGGGGTTTCTTTGTTAACTGTCACATAAATTTGATGTTGTTTTGTGCGCAGATTGAAGAAATTTAGGTTTGGAAATTAAAAGTGGAGTAAAGATGTTTCAACCGAATATGTTCGAAAGCCACCATCACTTGCTGGATATGGGGCATAAAACCCCAGAAAATGAAATGGACTTGATTAGGGACGATGAGTACGAGAGTAAATCTGGAACTGATATAATGGAGGCACCTTCTGGGGATGATCAAGATCCCAATCAACGCCCTAATAAGAAGAAAAGATATCATCGCCACACCCAGCACCAAATCCAGGAAATGGAATCGTAAGTCTATATATAATTCCTATATTTATTTAATTAATAATTCTCTCAAATTGACAATTATTAATTAATTAAAACACTGCAGGTTCTTCAACGAGTGCCCCCACCCTGATGATAAACAAAGAAAGGAGCTAGGGCGTCGATTAGGGTTAGAACCTTTGCAGGTTAAATTCTGGTTTCAGAATAAACGCACCCAAATGAAGGTATCTTTATTTTTTTATACCTTGATTTCACTTTTATTTTATCAAAGTTGCTTATGATATTTTGTGGTGCAGGCTCAACATGAACGAAATGAGAACACTCAGCTGAGGAACGAAAACGAGAAGCTTCGCGCGGAGAATATTCGCTACAAAGAGGCGCTGAGCAACGCTATTTGTCCCAACTGCGGCGGCCCAGCTGCCATTGGCGAGATGTCATTCGATGAGCAGCATCTCAGGATCGAAAATGCCAGATTAAGAGAAGAGGTAATATTTTAACTCATTCAATTACTCATGCTAACTACTTATTCAATACCAATCTAAACTAGCAAAGCTACTCTTAATTCATTGCTTCATAGTACAAAAAATAAATAAAGCATTGATGCAATGACTCAACAAATAAATGCTACCTGTTTTATTATTTGTTCAATTATGATTATTTGATGTCCGGGACGGATACATAATTTCGTCCCCGTGGCCAAATTTTCATTTAATAATTATCCAAGGGCCAAAATGATAATATTTTATGAATTGAAGGCATAAAAATTAAATAATTTCTACATATATAGTAAGAAAAATTTTAATCTTAAGGGGGTGACCGCCCCACGTGCCCCTAAATACGATGTTACACTTATAAATTTTTATTCCAGATTGATAGGATATCCGGGATAGCTGCAAAATATGTTGGGAAGCCAATGCTCTCATACCCTCATCTCCCCACAGGGGCGTCGCGCTCTCTTGATCTTGGAGTGGGGAATTTCGGGCCTCAGACGGGCATGGCTGGAGAAGTTTATGGAGCAGCTGATCTTCTGAGGTCAGTTTCGGGCCCTACTGAGGCCGACAAGCCCGTGATTATTGAGCTGGCTGTGGCTGCAATGGAAGAACTGATCAGAATGGCTCAAACTGGAGAGCCACTGTGGATTCCCAGCCCTCATGACAATGCTGCAGCGGAGATACTGAGCGAGGAGGAGTACGGCCGCACCTTCCCTCGTGGGATAGGCCCAAAACCCATCGGCTTGAAATCTGAAGCTTCCAGAGAGTCGTCTGTTGTCATCATGAATCACATTAACCTTGTTGAGATACTGATGGATGTGGTAAGATAATTAATTTGTTAAAGAGTTAACATTACATTGTTTATTTGGGTACTTTATAAATTGTGCTATTAATTGTGTGTGATTTAATTTCAGAATCAATGGTCAAGTGTGTTTGCTAGCATTGTCTCCAGAGCTGTGACTTTGGAAGTGTTGTCTACTGGCGTAGCAGGCAACTATAATGGAGCTCTACAAGTGGTATGTATCTTGTACTAGGATTTATGTTCATTAATTTTGTTTGAAATAAATGGTTTTAATTAATGTATTCAAATTTTGCTGTTTTTTTCAGATGACTGCTGAGTTCCAGGTGCCGTCGCCTTTGGTCCCGACGCGTGAAAATTACTTCGTGAGATATTGCAAGCAGCATACCGACGGGACTTGGGCTGTCGTCGACGTTTCATTGGACAACTTACGACCTGCTGCGATTTCAAGATGTCGAAGACGACCGTCTGGTTGTCTCATTCAAGAGCTGCCTAATGGCTACTCCAAGGTAAATATATATATATATATATATATATATATCCTGATCTACAATTTTGAATTTGGGGATATGGAACGTAATTTATAGATTATAGTTAAACCTACTTTTATAAGTAATTAAATGGGGGTAACAAATTATATTTTTTCACACTAGATATGAATAGGAATGTTTTCAATTTGGCTGTATAGCTTGCCCCAAGAAGTGGCGGATCCTAGATTTAAAATGGGGATAAGGGGACGAAAGTATAATAAACACGTGTCTTAAGTCTTATTAATAAATATAAGCAATCAAATATTGCTTTAATTATACATATAGACACACACAAGGAGATAAATGTACATATTATTTAATATAATTAACTATGTACATGTACATCTTTATATATAAGCTCAAAATTTTAGTAGGACAAGGCCCCAATTGTTACCTAAAAAATTGAATGTTATATATGTATAATGTTAATTAAATTTGATGTGTGTGTTGTAAAATTAATTTATTTTGTAGGTGACATGGGTTGAACATGTGGAGATAGACGATAGAGCAGTTCACAGCATCTACAAGCCGCTAGTGAATTCAGGACTTGCTTTCGGGGCCAAACGCTGGGTCGCCACACTCGATCGACAATGTGAACGTTTAGCAAGTGTACTTGCTAATAACATTTCAGCTGGAGATGTTGGGGGTACACTATTTTACATCATCTAAGTTTGATTATTATTATTATTATTATTATTATTATTATTATTATTATTATTATTATTATTATTATTATAATGAAACATTGTAGCTAACCCTAAATCAAATTTGCAGTGATATCATCTCCGGAAGGCAGGAAAAGTATGTTGAAGCTGGCCGAGAGGATGGTGATGAGCTTCTGCACGGGCGTCGGAGCTTCTACGGCCCACACGTGGACGACTCTATCGGGGAGTGGCGCCGATGATGTTAGGGTTATGACCCGAAAGAGCATGGATGACCCCGGAAGGCCTCCCGGTATTGTGCTTAGTGCTGCTACTTCTTTCTGGCTCCCAGTTCCCCCCAAACGGGTTTTCGATTTCCTCAGAGATGAGAATTCAAGAAGTGAGGTATGTAAAATCATGAATTATATATTTCATTTCATTTCAGTTGTAATTAAATACATGAGATCTTATATTATCTACTTTGGTGTTATTTAAAGTGGGACATTCTATCAAATGGTGGCCTTGTTCAAGAAATGGCACATATTGCTAACGGCCGTGACCCAGGGAACTCAGTCTCTTTACTGCGTGTCAACGTAAGTACCATCATATAATTAATTTAATTATTTTCTATGTACTTCAAAAATTTTAATCTTAATTATATAAATATCATACTGCAGAGTGCAAACTCAAGCCAAAGCAACATGCTGATACTACAAGAGAGTAGCACAGATTCAACAGGTTCATATGTTATTTATGCTCCGGTTGATATCGTGGCCATGAACGTCGTCTTAAGTGGTGGCGACCCGGATTACGTGGCCCTCTTACCATCGGGTTTCGCAATTCTGCCCGATGGACCAAATAATCCAGCAACCGGTGTTCCTGAGGTTGGATCGGGTGGATCATTACTCACCGTCGCGTTCCAGATATTAGTCGACTCCGTTCCAACAGCAAAGCTTTCACTGGGTTCAGTTGCAACCGTCAACAGTCTGATCAAATGCACCGTCGAGAGGATCAAAGGTGCGGTCCTCTGCGACGGTGCCTGAGATCCTACATAACATCACCCTAGCTCCGGGTAAATAATTTCTCTTTTAGCATATACAAACTGAAAAAATTTACCTTTTAGTAAAAGTACTAATACCTTTTGATAAACCAACTAATACCTTTTAGTCAAACTACTAATACCTTTTGGTAAAACAACTAATACCTTTTAGTAAACCAACTAATACCTTTTAGTCAAACTACTAATAACTTTTTGTAAACCAACTAATACCTTTTAGTAAACCAACTAATACCTTTTAGTAAAAGTACTAATACTTTTTATTTATGTTGATTGTAGAAAAAAACGTGGGGAGAAGAGAAGACGAAGAAGGATTTGTTTGCAGTAGGTTATGAAAGGAAGGGAAGAAGTCAAGAACGCACCTCGCGTAATCCTTACCTTGTGGTGTTTATCTTGGAAGAGAATGCAGCTACAGACTTTCACCACCGGGTAAGGGTAATAGGTTCGGGTATTGACTCTGCCCATTATTACAAATACTGCAAGTAAACAAAGACCTTAGCCTTTCTCAAAACTAATTCCTATGTATCTTTTGTTTTTGGATAACTATTATCAGAGTTAGGGACGTTTTTTTTTTTTTTTATTCTATCTGAAGAACTAATTCCTTTTGTCTTGTGAAAGAGGTTTAATCAATTCGTTAGCAGATTCTAATGAAAACTCAACTATTTTCCAAATTGCATGTCTGCTGTTTTTTTTGTGTTGATGATGTTATTTTGATCTTATTTTATAAAATTCATTTTTTCACATTTTTTTAACTTGCAAAAATTTATATTTGGAGACATGTTCTTGTGAGATGGTAAAAAATCCTAATCCAAATAAGTGTAGAATACATTTAATTGTCATATGTACGGCTTCAATCGTGATGTTGCATTGTTATTCAGATTAAAGGTCACTTCTTATTAATCTAGAAGTTTTTTCTCGGCATCATATGTATTACATGTTACATTTATGGCGTTTACATTTTAGACAAAAACTCATATGAGATGATCTCTTGTATGAGATAGCCACAACTTAGCACAAGTTACTCTTACATCTCTCAAAGTGTTAAAGCGTCAATGCTCAAATTCTACTCCGTCTCATGCAAGTGTGTCTCTACATTTTATGTTCCGTTTCTCGGATTAATGACACGGGATGTTAAAAAAAATCAATTATTGATAATTATCATTTTATGATAAACGATAGTATTTTTTTTTTTTGGATGAATGGAATATTGTTATATTAGTTGGCATATATAATACTAATGTCCGTAAACAGCTTACACTGATCTTCGTCCCTAATTAAACTGAATACGATAAATTTGAATTTTTTTTTAAAAGAAGAGTTTTTTTTTTTTAGAAAAAAGATAGAAAGCTTTTAATTAGCTCTTTCTGGGAAACCCGCCAACGTCATTTAATTTCTAGACAATTGCCCAACTACTCCTTAATCGATAGGTTCACTTTGATACTCAATTACTACTAAAACTATCATATTGCAAAGAACTAATAACTTGTGTCGAATTGACTCTGTTTAAACTCACCGTTATATGCATTTGGAATTATAAACATTTTCTATGTTTTCCCTCTTAAATTACACTAATATAGAAAAATACAAATAATTCGTTAAAAGTACTTCTCCATTGAAAGATGGATTTAACAATCAGAAGGACAGTGAGAATATTTGTTTAATTGGGGGGAGTTAGACTTTAAGACTTTTTTTTTTCTAAAGTGAGTGTCAAATTGGTACGGATAGAGTAATATGGTTGAAAAAAGTCAAATAATGTTGACAAATTCAATGGTGAAAGGTCAAACAAGGATCTTGATTGCGTCTCTCAATAAAGCATTGTTTGGTATACGGGCAAAAAAGATAAGAAAATTAAAAAATAAAAAAATTCATTAATTAATTAAGTGGGGTGGGTGGTGTCAGTAGGAGCCTGCAATGATTATTTCCTTAAATTTAGTGAGATCAGATCACCCCCATGAAACAGCAAAGGAGCATGAGTAGTTGGAAATTTAATAATAAACGAGTTGTTGTCATTACTGCTGGTTATTACTGTATACTTTTTTTCTGTAAAAACGTTTATCTTTCTTGAGCAATTTCTGACAGGGAAAATGATTTTTCTACACTCAATTTAGCAGGTATCACTGTCATCACACGAAATTTAAGATCCTTCTTTAATGGGAAAAAGATTTGTTTTGAACCTCAATATAAAACAAATTGAATATGCAATACCTAATTTTAAAAAAAATTGACATGTTATTCAATTATATATATATATATATATATATATATATATATATTGTTTTTTTATTAGACAAAAAAGAGATTCATCATACAAAATTAGATAACAGTGAGTGCTTCCAACCCGTATAAAATCAAAATTTCAAATCACAAGATAGAATCACAAATGCCCAACTAAAAATTAACGACACCATATCTATGCTCATAGTCTAGGATCTTTTCACTACTTTTCAAAACTATAATTCCTATCTAAAATGTTCTTTGTCAAGAACCATGACCATACCTTGCCTTTGATTTCTTGCACGACTTTGGGGATGTTTGGATTTGTTTCATTGACAATTTGATCATTTCTTATCTTTTAAATTGCCCAAACAATGCACGTCCATAAAGAGGCTGATTTTCTATCATTCAAGTCCGAATTAAAGAGGTCACCACGCTGAAGAAAGTTACGAATGGAATTGAAATGTGAGACCACAAATAATTTACTCCAAACATAGAAATCATTCCAAATCTTTCATGCAAATTCACATTTAAAAAATAAATGTGTTTTATTTTGTTTTGATTCATGTGTATACAAAATAAAGTATAAACGTGTGATTGAAATTGAGATCGATGTTCAATTGTGATGAGTTAGTGTATGGAATTTCTTTATGTCCCCCCAAAAATGTTTGGAATTTCGGTACGTCACATCATTTGCATTAGTGGTGCAATTAGAAACCACGTGAGATCTCAATCTCATGTTACAAAACTATTAGTACGCTATCTAAATAATTTTCTTTTGACTCAAAATGTTTGTTATCGACAGAATTCCGTCTTATTTAAAAGTTCGAACTTGTAAAGAGGCATGTAATTAATTCGTTTATTTAATTTTTCTCACACTCCCGCTCACGCGTAGGCTGAATTATCGAACTCAAAATCTGGACGAGCCTAAGCTCTAATACCATAAAATTAATTTTGTCTCATCAAAAAGTCCGAACTTATATAGAGATATGGAATTAATTAGTTTATTTTGAAACTGTATGTTTGTTGCGCGACCATCACTGCCGAACTTTGGACTTTACAATCTACAATTCCCATTTGTTTTGAAACTTAAAGGAAGGATTTTGAAATCCTACTAAATTTAGTACTCTACTTCACCACCTACTACTACTCTACTTTTTATTTTCTCAATACACTCACATCATCTATTTTTTTATTCTCTCAATACACTTAAAATAATATAATAATATTACATAATCAACTTTTTCACTATCCTACCCTATAAAATCATATAACAAACATACATTTTAACTATTTATCAAAGATTTTGTAATCCTAAAACTTCAAAGTTCGGGATTTTCTAACGCCCACTATAATCCCAAAACAAACATATCTATGAACAAGGTCGATTCATTAGTGGATAATTACGCGGCCTGATTTGGCCGGAATCAACAAAAGAAAAAATAGGGTGACGGCATGTGAGGGATTACATTTTTTCTTTTTTTTTCATCTTTGTGATGTCAACGTTTTTATGACTTAACTGAAATACAATAATCCCAACGCATCATGTTTCACATTAATGATATATTCTCCCAATATCTAAAACTTTTTATCTCATGTAATTATTTTATACACAATAAAATCCACTTAATTTTAATCTCATCAACAATACTATCATCTCCTGATAAAAAAAAAACAATACTATCAACTAAAATTCATTTTATCCCCTCTAATACTAATAAATTAAATAGTAAATGATGAATCGAGTACGAGATAGAGAAAATATATTTTTATTAAAAAGTGGAATGTTTCTCTCCATCACACATGCGCGGGTCTCACACAAGATCTGGTGTACTGTCTATATGTAATTGGTTTATATGACCAAATCGAAATATATAAATTCCAATCTAATTGTAACTTGTAATTGTTTGAAGGCCAGAATGGTTGAAGAAACCAACCATGCACCAAAATATTCCTCTTCAATGCATATCATATAATTAATCATATTGAAGTTTGAACTGCATATACATGAATCATACGTACTAAGAAGCATAAAAAATAATCTTTCAGTACATTAATTGATTACACATACTAATTAATATATTCTCTAATTCATTAGAGTAATATTTATGTAGCATCATTTTTACTCGAGTAAAAACCTCAGAATGGATGGCAGGGACCCTTCCTTATAAGGAATTGTCAAGCTCGTACGGAGAAAAGGGAGGAAATGTTGTGTAGATTTTAAATGTTATAGATATATTATAGCATTCGCAAACTGGCCCCCAAAATTAAATTTCTCTATCAACTCAAGGACTCGATTGTATCATCGAAAGTTATGGCTCTATTATATATGCAGGAGGTATTTATTTTTGGTAAGAAAGAAAATTAAATGATACTCCGACCCTTCAATATTCTGAGCTGTTCAGAAATACCACATATATATATATATATATAATTTAACAGAAAATTATCAATTTTGTCTTTTCTTCCCTTTGGCAAACTCTTATTTGCTCATTTGACTAAATGAGTATCTAGTATGCCCTTTTATGATATTTTTATCTTTGATAGTCAAAAGGGCACAATAGATACTCATTTAGTCAAAGGGAAAAGATGAGTTTGAACTATGATATAAGGGTGAAAAAGAGTTTGTCCATGTAATATGATGAATAATTACATATACGCCCATATATAATACTGAGATCATAATTAGAAAGACAAGGGACACTAATGCATTAATAATGCTACCAGATTTCTTGCCCTCTCTGTATGTATCTTAAATATTTTCTTTGTATACATCCTCATAACTTCATATATATCTTCTTCAGAAATAGAGTTTCAATGCATGTATATTAACACCCATAATTAGATGGACCGAGTTGAAATTATTATTGCAAAGTTTGGGTGTGGTGTATAATTGTCCGGCTCAAACTTGACGTGTTACATGTTACATGCCGGACCTTTAATTTCTGCTTTTCAAAAAACGGGACGAGTCTGAAAGTTTTTATTTTAAATTTTGTTTATGTGTGTTTCACCTTAAATCTCAAATTAATCAATATGTTGTGATTTTAATATTTGTTTGTATTGTTCTATTTTAATGTGGTTTAAGATTTTTTGATAGTCTATTGTTTATTAAAATGATCGAGTCGAGCAAGACTTAAATAGACTGAGCCATAAATACACGTTAGGATAGTCTGGCTTGTTAGTTGTTACCACCAAAAGGCATAATGGTAAGAGAAGGAGGCTGTTGAACCTTAATTGTTCTGAGTGTATTGCATTTTCCGCAGATTTTTTTTTTAAAGCAACTGAAATAATTGATCATTAGATTGTAATATTTGTAATAATAATTAAATAAAATAATGATGGTTATAAAACCTGCAAGAAAAACATGCGTAGATGGGTAGTTAGTATTCGGGATATGATGACATTAGTAGATTTTTCAAGATTTTTTTAAACTTCGAAAGAGATTTTTTTATTTTTTTTTTGAAGTTTATATGGAATCCTAAATCTAATTCTAATGTTGGGTTCCCTTCAAAGAAAAAAAAAAGACTCTGATGTTGGGCTTGGGCATCGTATTTGGACCGAATACTGTCGAATTTCAGTTGTCACGACATACAAAACAAAAGAACAAAAACAGGTTTTCAGAAGGCAGGTACCTTTTTTTTAAAGCACACTTGTATGAGACGGTCTCACCGTGAATCAGAGCATAATTTGGACATTGACATTTTACACTTTAGAAGGAGAGAGTGTTGATATTTGCTAGATTGTAACCCGTCTCATACGGATTTTTGTCTTTCCTTTTCTTTTAATACAAAGTAGAATTCACGTTTTTTTATTTAATGAAAATGAGAATCTGATTATTTAATCCCACCCTTTAGGGTATGTTCATTTCCTAACTAATAGAGCTCTCAAGACGGGCCGGCGGGCCGGGGCGGGCCAGAAATCCGCAAAAGCCCGCCTTTTGGCTGGGCGGATTAAAAATTTTGCGGGCTGCAAATTCCCAACCCACTAATTGGCGGGTTGCGGGTTCAGGCGGGCCAGTTATATTTTTAATATTATTTTATATTTTAAAAAATTATAAATATGTAATTTAAAAGCTCTAAATACATTAAATTCATCAAAGTCAAATGAAATCAAACAATTTGTGTTGGTTATTAACTTATTATCACTACAAAAAAATTAAAATAAAATATTTCTCATAAATAAAATTAATCATTCATTACTCACAAATATAACTTCATATAAATTGAAATTTACCATTAATCAACCATAATAATTTATAAACATAATCTTCTAAATATTAAATTTATCATCTACAAACATAAACTTACAAGCTCTCAAAAGAAAAAACATAAACTTACAAAATATTCCAAAAAATAACATTATAATTGCTAAAATATATAATAAAATAAAAAAATTAAAAATTATTTTAGAAGGCGGGCCGGTCCGCCTAGGCCCGTCCCCAACCCGTCAAAACCCGCGGCCCAAACGGGCCAGTCCATCTAGGTCCGCCTTCAAACGGGCTAAAATTTTCTTAACCCAACCCACCTATTTAGCATGGCGGGACGGGCTGGCCCAACGGGCCCAACTCGTTTTGACGGCTCTACTAACTATCATGGACGGACTTTGATTTTACAATCTTAAATACCCGTTGTTTCAATATTCAAACAATGTATTGTGAAATCTTACAATCTACCTCTAATACTACTATTGCACCCTACACCCTATTTTGAAATCCTTATTAGTATATATTAATATTTCCTTCACTTTTACACAGTTTTCAACACATCACATTTATTCAATTATTACAACAATAATATAATAATACAAATCAATCAACTTTTTTTCATCCTACACAATCATATCCTATAAAATCCCCCAACAAACACATAATCAACTTTTTTATTAGGATTTTAAAATCCAAGGACTTTGAAGTCTAAAATTTCTCACGCCCACTATAAGTCCATAACGAACATATCCTTAAACATTTTGTATTCTCCCTCCCATCCACTATAACTGACGTTATGTTTTACAAGAATTAAAAAAATTATTAAATAATAATAAATATATGCATAGTGCAAGTTTGTTGCTTTTGCTTATTTACATATTCATGGTTAATATATAGAAACTCAAAAAATAAGGTGGGTGAAAGAATCTGTCTTATCTAAAAGTCCAAACTTATAAAGAGGTGTGTGATTAATTCACTCATTTAATAGAAATGTGTTAAAGCAGATTTGGAAGTTGAAGCCCAAAAATGAAAGGGAAATTATAACTAAAATGGCCAGTATCCTAAGTTAAGAGCCCATAAATTGAGTGAAAACTTATGACATTCTTGGGCCTCGAAGCATGTCAAACATATCCTACAAGATTTTGTTAAAAATATTTTGCAAGTGGGTCAAAAATATATCTACATATACAAAATTCACACAAGTACTTTTCTGATAATAATAGTCGGAAATCAGGTGGCTTACCCTACTGGCCACTAGGCTTTTCATTTAAGTGTGAGACTTAGGTTCGATTTCATTTAGAAACGAATTGGAGTTATAGAAGTTATAAGGTGGATTGACGATTTTGTTGAGTGTTTGAGTGTTTAGTGTACAAACTAATAACAACTAACTATGCCCTATCAAAAAAAGAGTCGGGCCCAATTAAATAGAGTAAAAAGACAACTGGGTTAGGCCACCATGATTTATGAAGAAGCGTGTCATCAATTAGCAACGACAAACACATTTTTTTTGAGATAAATGACATCTACATTATTAAAGTGGTGGCAGTACTATTTTTCGTTTTGCAGATACGTGTAAAATGTTTTTATTTTTCAAAAGTTCATTGACCAATTAAGGGTGATTACGTAACAAGATCATATCTGATAAAAATAATCGATATAATTAATATATGAATAAATGTTCAACAAATGTCTTGACTAGTTTATTAGATGAATTAATGACTCTAGGAAAAAAAAAAAAAGGAAGTAGTGACTCTAAAATACAAATGCAATTTTTAGTGACTCTAAGGTATAAAAAAATTACACTTTGTTTGAAAAAAGAAATTACGCTTTGTACTTGAGAGTCACAAAAAAGTTGCATTGTACCTTAAAGTCACTGCTTCCTATTTTTTGTACCTTAAAGTTTTTTCCCCTTATTAGATTTTGTCTCTGTTAGGTGTTGCCGTATTGGGACCAAATCTGCAAATTTCCCTAATTATATCACTTCTTTTAGGTCCGATTGACTCTATTACTCCCTCCGTTCTATTTTTAATTATTCAATTACTGTAGACACGGAGCTTAAGAAAAAGTATGAGATAATAACATTAAAATGTGTAAAGTGGGTAAAGTGGGTTTGGTGAAGGGAAATAATAGTATTAAATGGTATAAAGTGGGTTTGGTGGAGAGAAATAATAATATTAAATAGTATTGAAAGTTACTTTATTTTCTTTTTAAGAAATGACCAAACAAAATTAGGATGACTATTTATGGAAAGTAGACAATCAAAATTAGGACAGCGGTAGTATTAATTATAGATGGACATATTAACTACCGCCGTCAACTATAATGATCAAAGTAGTTCTCTTTCTCTCTCAGTTATCTGATTAGCTAGCCATCATTTTGGGAAAGATAGTATCGGTTTTTGTTTTGCACCATGAAGTTGCTAAGTGGGCAGATTCTACTCAGGTCCGAATCATTAAAAAGACTTTGCCCTCAATCAAGTCCACCTAAGAATCTGCCCTCAATCAAGTTCACCAAGTCTAAAATAATATTTTCTGTCCAAGACAGGATCTGTCCACCAGGAATTACCCTTGCACTATACGGCGAAAGGTCCATCAATTGCCCAACTATATATTGACGTTTCATATATTATACACTTTTTCCCCCACCGCAGTCTCCCGGCTAATCACCCAACAATATTGTTTTTCTTTTTTAGATTGAATTACGATAATTCAATGGGAAAATATTTGTGTTATTATAACTTGGGTGCAATATTTTAAACAATTACAAACAATTTAAGAAACATGGTAATGATAAATTAAGGACAAAAATTGAAAAAAACACAATTAATAAACAGCAATATTTCTGATGCTCCTTTTCTTAATAAAATTTTGCCTTTTTCAGAAAAAGAAAAAAATACAGTTAAACTTGCATGTCATGACATATTAATGCATTGTTACATGCATGAAATATAATGTGCAAAAATATTACTATAATATATGACACTCTATATTACAATATTGTTGTACATGTAATTAGAGATGGATCCAAAAAAATTTCTTAGTGGGGTATAATTACAAATATAAATATAAAAATATATTAAAAATTTTTTCACGGTATAACAATTCAAATTTATTACAATTGAAACTTATGAATTTTTATAGCTAGCCTTGCATGATTGACTCAATATCATCAAATCTATCAAAAGTTTATCTCTCAATATATACAATCAGACAATCATAATCCATAAATTGTTATTCCATCTAATAGTGTAGACCATTCTTTAATGTCACATTTTAGTAGAAGTTAGTGTCACATTTTATTTTATATTTTTAGTCAAATCTAATGTCATGTTTCAATTAATTAAATTAATTAGTGTCACATTTCAGAAAAAAATAATGTCATGTTTCACACTTATGCATGTCCAATTACACCATAGAACTAGTACATAGGAGACTGGCCGGCCCGTTGAAACGGGTATGACCCGCTAGTGTGTAGATGTGTTGAGAAAAATTAAATAAATAGATTATTCCCGACCCTCTCTACAAGTTCGAGCTTTTATCAGAGCCTAGGTCGTGGGTTCGATTCCCGTGAAAGCACTCCACCCATTTAAATTGTCCACTCTGTTGGACCTCCTCTCCAGAGAGCAGAGACAATGATTCGGCCCACGAGTGAGGGGGAGTGTTGAGGGATATTAAATAAATAGATTATTCTCAACCATTTCTACAAGCTCGAGCTTTTAGATTTATTTAATTTAATTTCCCTCAACACTCCCCCTCACTCGTGGGAAGCTCGAGCTTGTAGAAAGGGTCGGGAATAATCTATTTATTTAATTTCCCTCAACACTCCCCCTCACTCGTGGGCCGTATCATTGCCTCTGGTTTGTGGAGAGGAGGCCCAATAGAATGGACAATTTAAATGGGTGGAGTGCTTCCACGAGAATCGAACCCATAACCTGGGCTCTGATACCATAAAAAAATTAAGTCTCATCTAAAAGCTCGAGCTTTTAGATGAGACGGAATTCTCTCAAGATGAGTCGTTTTTTTTCAAATTACTGAACATTATTTAATGACACTCATGTTTGTATAACTGAATATTATTTCATGATACTCATGTTTGTATCACTGTTCGTACACATCAGATAATGTAGGCCAGGTTGTGGGAAATGTTGTATTTGTGGCTATGAATTCAGATAATGTACGGTTTAGGCATATGACTCTTTAACGCTTTAAGAGAGATTGATAATAATTTGTGCTAAAATGTAATTCGTCTCATAAATGAGAGCGAGGTTGTCTTTAAAATGATACTCATGTTTGTATCAGTATCATTGATCGTACCCATCAGATAATGTAGGATTGTGGGAAATGTTGTATTTGTGGCTATGAATTCATATAATGTATGGATCTGAATGAGTTAGGTACTTTTAACGTGCGCCTATTATCACTTACGTGAGGACACACTACGGTGCAAGTGGCGCACAAATTTCATGGCATAACAAAAATTCATGTAAGATAGATACAATTTAACACAAATCACACTCATACATCTTAAAGTATTAAAACGTCAATGCACAATTTATATCTCGTCTCATCGTGAAATAGTCTCATGCAAATGTATATCAAATATTAGAGTAACTCTCGTGAAATTAGAGTAATCCTCCAATGAAATTTGTTTATAAGTATAAAATTTATATCATTAAATTTATAAATTAATATAATTACACTTATATGATATCATTACATTTATAATATAAAATCATAATATTAAATGATATTAATATTAATTTTTAAGAATAACAGTATCGATCAATTTATAAGTGTAATAGTATCAATTTCATACTATGAACAAGTTTCATATGGGAGCTTGTGTTAATATTTTAAGGCACTAAGTTTTTTGTAGTCCAATAACTTTGTATCATTTTGAAATTGGTTCTAATTGTTTTGATTTTTTTATTTTCATCCTGTAAGTTTTTTATTTTTTTTAAAAAATTGGTCCTGATTGTTTTGACTTTTTTATTTTTGTCCTGTAAATTTTTAATTTTATTAAAATTGGTCCTTTAACTGGTTGTAGCAGGTTTTCAAGCAGGTAACCGTCACATGCGTAATTATTATTTCTTTTTTAAATTTCGAAGCTCCACTTAAACTTTTTTAATCATGATAATTTTGGCCGAATTTTGAGTCGGGTATAAAAACAATTTTTATATTAAAATACAAAGTAAATCAGGTCAGTTTATTGGATCTAAACAGATCGAAAAATCAAAAAATAAACCAAAATATACCGAAAATCACTTTTTCTTCCTAAAAAAATGCGCACAATAATCATAACCCAAAACTATTAAGATTAAAAAAGTGTAGATAGTCTTTCAAAGTTAAAAGAAAATAATTATATAGGTAGCAGTTAAAAGAAAAAATTTAAAAATCTACATGATCAAAATCAAAAAGTCAAAATAATCAGGACCAATTTCAAAACGAAACAAAGTTATTGAACTATAAAAAAAACGTAATCCCATATTTTAATGTAAATAGTTAAAAAGAAATCATGGCTCCCCAGGCTGCGGGGGTGTTTGCAAAACCTTAGGACTTTAAAGAAGTGATTATAATTAGTGATTATGGAAAAGTGATTAATAGTATAAGTTGATAGTGTTTGTAAGAAGAAAAAAAAAATTGATAGTGTTTGCAAAAAGAATTAAAAGTTTAAAAAAATATTAATAAGCTACTAAAAGCACCCCCTTTGAAGCTTATAATTTATAGCTTATAAGAGTTTATTTAAGCTATTAAAAGAAAAATAAAACACTATAAATTACTTTTACAAACAATTTTAGATGACTATAATCACTTATAAGTTTTTGAAAACACCCCTCTATCTCATGACTTCACGCGCCATGAAAACCTCTATATATACCCATCCACAGTATAAACAAACTACAAAGCTTAAGATTATCTTTTGCCTCTTGAACACTAATTCAAATATGGCCATTAACATGCTAGGCATCAAAATTATCAACACTGTATCTTCCCATCAGGCAATCTACCCAGCTTCTTCATTTTCTAATCTTCCGAAAATGTTAACTACAACATCCCAAAGCTTGAATTGCCCCTCGCCAATGCTTGATGATAAACATTACATGATATCATGTGTCATGACTCAAACTAAAACACATCCCACAAAAAAAACAGAGCTTATTAACCTCATAGATCGAACCGAAGAATCATCGCCAAGTACTGGAAAATTTGGGAGGTTTGGAGGTGTATTCGTGCCAGAAACACTTGTGAGTTGCCTCAGCATGCTCGTAGCTGAGTTCAATCTAGTCCTGCGTGATCCCCAATTTCAGGTTCATTACACGTTCTCAATGGATACAAGATTTTAATTAGGGAAATGGGATTTAATTTTCTAGTGCCGTATATTTGCTCTTTTTTTGTTTGTCGAGAAATTGCATGTGGCACCTCACTTTCAAAATTCTACTTTTTAATCATTTCGCCCGACAACAAAGCTTTGAAAGTTTAAGGAATGAAATTCAAAAAATATAAATAATTTGAAAAATATGTCACGTCAGCTTAAAATCGATTGTCAAAAAGACTAAAAATGACTTAAATATTTGAATTTTGAAAGTTAACATTTCATGACAAGCATAAATCGAGAAATTAAAGTTATGTCGAAATTAAATTCAAAAGTATGGAATGTCGTTAAACCAAAAATTGGCAAACTTACCTGATTAAAACACTTGTTTTCCATATTTTAATTATGGTTACACAAATTGTTGAGAATTCAAACATGTGACATGAGAGTCTAAAACAGAATTAATATTTGTTGCAGGGAGAGCTTGCGGTTGCGCTAAGAGATTACGTGGGACGTGAAACTCCTCTATATTATGCTCAAAGGCTGACCCATCATTATAAGAACGAATATGGACAAGGGCCGGAGATTTATTTGAAGAGGGAAGATCTTAACCACGGTGGGGCTCACAAGATTAACAATGCCCTGGCTCAAGCCATGCTTGCCAAACGCTTGGGCCGGAAAAGCGTGGTGGCCGCCACAGGCGCCGGCCAGCATGGCGTCGCAACGGCCGCCGTTTGTGCTAAGCTTGCCTTGGATTGTACAATAATCATGGGGAACTTGGATATGGAGAGACAGCCCTCAAACGTGCTCCTAATGAAGCTTCTTGGTGCTCAGGTGAGAGAATTAATTGAACAGTATTAGTTTTTATCATTGAACAGTATTAGCTGTTTTTATTATATGGTATTAGTCGTGCACCAGTTGCATGTATTAATTTCTATGTATATTTTATCCGCAGGTGAAATGTGTTGAAGGGACATTCAAGGATGCGACGTCGGAAGCAATTCGGGAGTGGGTGGGAGACTTAGAGGGGAGCTACTACTTGGCAGGGACGGGGGTGGGGCCGCATCCATGCCCCAGCATGGTCCGGGAGTTTCAATCGGTAATCGGAAAAGAAACTAGAAAACAGGCAATGGAGAAGTGGGGCGGAAAGCCGGATGTGTTGGTAGCGTGTGTGGGGAGCGGATCAAATGCGTTGGGGATATTTCATGAATTCATGAGAGATGAGCAAGTGAGATTGATCGGAGTCGAAGCTGGTGGAACCGGAATAGATAGCGGCAAGCATTCCGCAACTCTGGCTAAAGGAGAAGTGGGAGTGTACCATGGAGCCATGAGTTATTTGTTGCAAGATGATGAGGGCCAAATCATTGGTCCACACTCAATAGGCGTTGGGTAAGTATTGATCCATATATATATGAATAATTTTGAATCTATTTAGCTCATTATGTAACTGGAATTATTGGTGGATTATGCAGGCTTGAATACCCTGGGGTTAGCCCAGAGCTGAGCTTTCTCAGAGACATCGGGCGTGCAGAGTTCTACGCCGTCACAGATGAAGAAGCTCTTGATGGTAAGATTTGATAGATATATGTGTATATATGTTGACAAAGTCTAGTGTCCAATTTAAGTGCATTTTTATTTAATTGAACAAGTATTAGTTGGTGCCACGGAACGATATTAGTTGTTTTCACTCAAAAGTATATATTGTGTAAGGTTGCACCTACAACTGGTGTACAACATATTTACTCATACATGATATGACACAAAAGATTGTGTATGATGTCCGGATAAATTTATCTAAAATTTGGATGCTCGACTAATAATTGTCTCACTGTTTTTGGATTGCAGCATACTCTTTGTTGTGCCAATTAGAAGGTATATTTCCAGCGCTAGAATCGGCTCATGCGTTGGCGTATCTAGGAAAACTTTGCCGGACATTACCCAACGGCGCCAAGGTAGTTGTCAATTGCAGTGGTCGGGGCGATAAGGATGCAGACACAGTGTTCAAATATTTACAAGAGAAAACTAAATGCCAGTAGCTAGTTTCTGAATGACTATTTGAATCTATGGGATAAGCAACAAGTGAGGGTAGCTAATTGTATATATTTGGTAGAAAAAAGTAGTTATTGGGCAACAAATTATTAGTTAATTTGCCTATATATATATATATATATATATATATTAGAGATAAAGAATAGAAATTAATCTTTATCCAATGTATTTATTTATTTTATATTCTTTCCATGTAAATCTCCTTGTATCTTGAGAAAGTTGTTGTATTCCTGTAATCGGTCTATTAATAATAGATTTCTCCAATCACCAATTCAACGGTGATATTCTAATCATCTTCACATGGTATCAAACGTCAGTAAAAGATCCTAACCTCACGCAGCTCTCGTTCTCACTTTCTCTCGCAGAAATCCTAATTCTGCATAATACACTTCTTCTCACCATAGCAATCTCCAATTTCCGTCAACCTTCTTACTCAAATTCTGCATCTAAACCCGCTACTCTCCTTCATCGCAGATTTTCGCTCATCTCAACATGGCCAATCCTCCCACCGATTCTCTTCCCGTCACCTCCATGATCAACATGGTTGCTTTGGAATCAAATTAGGCGTCTCGAATTACCTTCCATGGCGTCCGCCAAATTGAGCATATGGCCGAAGTGTTTTGACCCTTTCATTACTTGGAAGGATCGCTTCGCCTCCATAAAATGACCGTCACCTCTGCTGAGGGCGTGGCTTCGCCCAATCCAGACTATCTGGCCTGGAAAATTAAGGACCGCAAGCTCCTTAGCGTCGTCTACACATCGCTATCCGAAGACGCCCGTTTCGGAATCCACCACATCGTGGCGCTATGTGGTCTACTCGAGGGCGTTTATTCCTCCGCAACTTCGCCAAAGATCAACTCCGCGAGGAATTGCTCTCTCTCGTCGGGGGGTGATTCTCCCAAAGAAGAGTATGGTAAGAAATTTAAGTCGTTATGTGATCAATTGCATGCTATTGGTTGTCCCGTTATTGAATCGAGATAAGAGTCATTGGTTTTTGCGTGGATTGGGTGTCCAATTTGCAAGCTTTTTATGGATACTCGAATGGCATTTACTCCTATTCCGGCGTTTAAGGATTTGTTGAGCCAAGCCAAACAAAGATGAGTCCATGCTTCGTGCTATGGAAAATTCTCCTCCGCAGTTGCATTCACGGCCGATCGTTCCTCGGGCCGTGGTCGTGGCCGCTTCATCTTCATCGGGTGGCAACTCCCGCGATGCGGAGTTCACCGGATTTGGGCAAAGAATCGCGGTTCTCTGGCAATCGTGGAAATTTTTTTTTCCGCAACCGTGGACATCACGCAAACTCGCTTCACCAATGGTTTTTCCGGTTCTACGAATGGGGGCGTCGAATCCTCGTTGTCGATATGTCGGGGAGCATTATGCGGATAAGTGTCCTCGGTTTCTCAATGCTCGTCAACCTTGTCTCTTCAAAGACACTTAGCCCGAGCATTCACATCCTCCCGCAATGTGTCGACTCTTGCTCGATTGGTATCTTGATTCGGTGCCTCTGCTCACATGATTTAATCGACCTCTTGCATTGGACACTTACGAGCCTTATTCTGGTAATGGGTCAGTCATTGTTGGTAATGGCAATGCTTTGAATATTTCTCATATTGGTTCTAGTAAATTGTCTGCAGATGTGCAATTGCTGGATGTTTTAGTGGTTCCTCATATCACTAAAAATTTGTTATCTATCAGTAAACTAACATCCGATTTTCCTGGTCGATGTGATTTTCTCTGATAAGTTCTTTGCCATTCAGAACCGAGTGACAAAGCAAATCCTGGCACAGGGAAGGTGTGATAAAGGCTTATATTTGCTTGATCGAGGATTTCGGCTTTGGTTGGTTCTTGGTCCGAATAAAGAATTGAAGGCTAGTTTCAGTTTATGGCATTTACGTCTGGGGCATGTCCCACATTCTATTATTTCTTTACTGAACAAACTTGGTCATTTATCTGTTACATCTGTTTTACCGAATCCGAGTGTCTGCTCTTCTTGTCAATTGGCTAAGAGCAAGAGATTATCTTTTCAGTTGAATGAGAAACGTGCTGATTGTGTTTTGGATTTAATTCATTGTGATTTATGGGGTCCTGCACCTGTTTCTACCGCTGATGGTTTCCGCTATTATGTTGCATTTATTGATGATTATTCTCGATTTTCTTTGGATTTATCCGTTCGTCTTGTCTGAATTCTACGATATTTTGGTTCAGTTTCATACCTTTGTCTGCAATCAATTTGATCGTAAAATCAAGGTGTTTCAAAGTGATGGGGGAACTGAGTTTGTTAATGCTAAAGTCCGAAATTTTATGAATCTTAATGGCATACTTCATCGTTTGTCTTGTCCTTACACTCCGCAACAGAATGGCCGAGCTGAGCGTAAGCAAGCATCATCACATTCTGGCCCGGTATGTCCATGTTATTTCATGCCCATGCACCTCTTTCTCTCGGGTTTGAGTCATTTTTGCAATTTGTTTTGTGATCAACCCGGCTTCCTACCCCCGCTTTTGCAAAATTCATCATCTTTTGAGTTGTTATTTGGTTATGCTCCTAATTATGCAAACTTCAAGCCTTTTTGGGTGTCGGGTATTTCCATACCTTCGGGATTATCTTTGATAACAAAATTGAAGCCTCGTAGTCGTCCGTGTATTTTTTCGGGTTATAGTAGCATTTACAAAGGGATTTGATGTTTTGATCCTGTCTCTTCTCGGACCTTCATTTCTCGCCATGCTCAATTTGATGAGTTTTCTTTTCCTTTTTCGAGAAATGTCTGCCACTCCGGTCTCGAAATTAGACATTACCACCTTCTTGGATACCTCGGGCGGCCTTTCATCCTTCCGCTCGGCTTCCTTTTCTTTGCTTACCGCGCCCTCCGCTAATAATGCATCGCTTCGCCCGCTTTCTTGATGAAACGATCCGACATAGGCGATCGATTCGGCCGCTCGACCAGTGCATGCCCCTGCCTTCGACCGGCCGCGTCCGTCCCGTGAGCTCCCGTCGCGCCTCATCAACGGCTTTGTCGCGGCGACCTCGCTTCGATCCATCACTGCTTTGCGGCGAAGACCTCATCGCCTCCGCCCGGGTTCCCGCCACACCCGATGATCACACGGGCTCGGGCGGGCATTTTCAAGCCCCGCTACCCTCTTGACTTAGCTTCCACTGCCTTATTATCCGCTCTCGTTTCCACCACTGAGCCTCGTGGATTTAAGTCTGCAGCCAAGAGTCCCGAGTGGCTTGCCGCTATGCAAGAGGAAATTGATGCCCTCCGTTCGAATCACATATGGGATTTGGTACCCGCCCTCCGGGTACGAATATTGTGGGTTTGAAATGGGTTTTTCGTACGAAGTTTCATGCTGATGGCTCGATTGAACGTCACAAGGCCCGTCTTGTTGCTCAGGGCTTCACACAAATTCCGGGAACCGATTTTCATCACACGTTTAGTCCGGTTGTCAAAGCTGCAATCGTTCGCATTATCCTGGCTTTATCTGTTCGGCATAGTTGGCCTCTTCATCAGCTTGATGTCAAGAATGCTTTCCTTAATGGCGTTCTTGACAAACCAGTGTTCATGGCTCAACCCCCGGGGTTTATTGATCCTCGTTTACCTGATCATGTGTGTCGACTCAAGAAAGCTCTTTATGGTCTTCGCCAGTTCCCCTAGCTTTGGTTTCAGAGGTTTAGCTCAGATCTCACCAACCTTGGCTTTCTACAAAGTCGTTGTGATTCTTCACTGTTTCATTTTCATCGAGATACTTCTGTTATTTATTTGCTGCTCTATGTCGATGATATCATTGTTACAGGGAATGACAGCTCGTTGTTGCAATCTTTTATATCTCGTACACACCGTGAGTTTGCCATCAAGGATCTTGGGCGTCTGAATTATTTCCTCGGTCTTGAGGTTTCTTATACATCTGCTGGCTTGTTTGTGGGTCAAGCTAAATATGCCCATGATATCCTTGAACGAGCTGAGTTGTTGGACTCCAAGCCTGTTTCCACTCCATTGGCTGCTGGGGAGTCTCTTGTCAGTACCGGTGATCCGTTTCGTGATCCCACGCTATACAGATCACTTGTTGGGGCCTTAAAGATCTCGACCATCACCCGCCCCGATCTTCATCTGTTGTCGATTCGCTTAGTCAGTTCCTTCACTCTCCGACTGACGCTCATTTTCTAGCAGTGAAACGTATTCTTCGCTATGTCAAGGGTACGATTCACTATGGTCTCTCCTTCGTCAAGAGGCCAGATACTTATGTTTTGGGTTATTCCGATGCTGACTGGGCCCGTTGCACCGAGACGCGTCGTTCCACCTATGGTTACTCTATTTTTATTGGGGAAATCTTGTTTCATGGTCTCGCTAAGAAACAACCAACGGTTGCCCGATCAAAAATCGTGAATCGAAAGTACCGCATTAGCGAATGCACGAATTTTCGAATTGGTTTGGGTCACTAATCTTCTCCGTGAGCTCCGTTAGCCCATAACTTCTCGTCCGACTCTTTTGTGTGACAATAAGAGTGCTCGCTTTTGAGCCGAATCCTTGCCCATAAGCGTGCCAAGCATATTGATTTGGACTATCACTTTGTTCGGGAGCTCGTCTCTTCTGGGAAGTTATCTACTAGCTTTGTTCCTTCACATCTTCACGAAGAGCCTCCCTCGTCCGGCATTTGAGTTTCTTCGTTCCAAGCTCGTGTGTGCCTTTCACCCCACGCAATGCTTGATTTTATATTAGAGATAAAGAATAGAAATTAGTCTTTATCCAACGTATTTATTTATTTTATATTCTTTCCATGTAAAATCTCCTCAGATCTTGGGAAAGTTTGTTTGATTCTTGTAATCGGTCTATTAATAATAGATTTCTCCAATCACCAATTCAACGGTGATATTCTAATCATCTTCACAATATATATATATATATATATATATATATATATATATATATATATATATATATAATTGTTCTAGTTACACTGCAAAACTAGTGCATATAAATGGTGTTTAGAAGTGTGATTCTAGTAGGAATATATTGTATGTACGCTGCCTTTGGAATAAACATTTTGCATAGAAAAGTTCTAAAAGAATATTTAAACAAGACTAGGAATAATTATTTAAAAGAATTAAAAGACCTCTGATCGCTTATTTTCGAAACTGTCCTTGGATTTGTATTTTTTGGGCTTCTAGAATGTAATGGAAAAGGCTTGGGCCTCCAAAACTGTAATGGGCAGAAAATAGAACTTTTTTCTGCCGAGGAAATATTTATGGGCTTAACAGAAGATCATCCACTCTTAAGCACAAAATAAGATAAAAGCATCAGAAACCATGTGCTGGAAAATATTCGTTCCAAACTTGCACTAACAAAATACATAATTAAATAATGAGTAGGTTTAGTGTAAAAAATTTCATTTATGAAAATCTATAAAATTATCCTAAATCAACCATCTACACCCTAAACATTAAATAATAAACTCTAAATTATGACATATTATTAAGGTGAACCATGACCACCACTTTAGAATAAAAAACATGAACCACTCAATTTTATCTTACCTTCACCAATTACAGAATTTTGTTATAAATTAAAGTTTTTTCATGTATGAAAATTTTCATATAGACTTTGTCTTAAATAATTGTAGACTGAAAATATATGTACAACCTTGCCTAATCCAACAAACTACGTCTCTGCAGTGGCCAGTAGTGGGTAAGGTACTTTGAGTTTTTGTTGTTTCCATGGTTTGGAAGAGTTATAATTACAATTGAATCATGCTTAAAAATATAGGAAAAATATGTTTGACAAAATAACTGAATGAAAGTTGCATAAATTTTGAAAGCTCGTTATCAAATGAAAAGTATCACCTTTTAGTTTTTTACTTAAAAATGTATTCCCTCAGTCTCACTATAATTGTTTCGCTTTTTTTTTTTATATACGTTCCATTATAACTTTTTTATTTCATAAAAGGAAAAAATAACTCCACCCATAATTTTTATCCTCACTTTTCACACAATAATACAAAAAATGTCACTCCCTACTCCATTCATTACTCCACATATCATTTTCCTCTCTCTCAATACCCAAAACCATTCTTTATTTTTATTATTTTATTATTATTTTTTAAACAAAATAACAAAAAGAAACGGAATAATTATATCCAGATGGAGGGAATATTACTTTTCATTTGAAAAATACCATTTTTAAAAATGATTATTTGAAAGGCCGATAATATTTAATAGGCAGGATTGATTAGAATCTATTTAAATGGGCGATAATTGGCGAAATTTTATGGACCAATTAATTACCAATTAAATGGAGTTCTGTCTCACGCATTCCGCGAGACAGTATCACACGACACTCCTTCCTTTTTTCAAATATTTGTATTGTACTAGTACTATTTCATAAAAATCTCATTCATATACATATCATTTTTCTTATTTTTATCGGGCAAATGGTGATTCGAGTTTATGACCTCATGACATAGGTAGTGATGCTCTAACCACTTGAGTAATTTCACTTTGTTCACTCATATTTGTATCATTGATCGCACTCCACGCTTAACAAAATGGAAAAAAAAAATCAATTTGTGGTTGTGATATTCCGACTTGACTTATTCCACTTTATCCACTCATATTTGTATCATTGATCGAACTCTACACTTGATATAATGCAAAACCTTTCAATTTGTGGTTGTGATATTCCTACTTGAATTGGCGTATAACTAACTTGGCCGAAAGTAACAGGCAACCACATATAGATAATAGATGTGGGGTTAATTAAAATCAATTAGGCATTTTGAACGTGCCTTCCATGCTTTGTTCTTCTCACCAATTTTTCCACAAGCATATATTAGTACCAATATGGAGTATCCTGCGTGATGATATCAATATATATGTGATTAACACATTAATGTATATATTTAATGAGTCCAACGTCTGCAATTAATTAGTTACTGTACATATCTCTAGCGGATGGGCTCATCTCATACCCTCAACATGTACAAAAGCAATAGATTTTTAATAAGTTCAATTAATTATCAATATAGTAGTCTATATATGAATAAGAAGCTTGAACTTCTTTAAAGATAAAGAATTAGAGCTTGATGTCTAAAAATATATAAATGCCTTCATTGTTTATAAATTTGAGTTTCAACTTTTCTATTTTTCATTATTGTTGGCACATTCAAATGTATGTACATAGGCTGCCAACTCAATGTCAACTTCAGATTCAATTTTAAAGGTATGTACATAGGCTGCCAAATTCTAGTGTTGACTGCTGTATGAGGGATGTTGTCAAATCTCCGTCTTTCTATTCAACGTCTGTCGTCTTGTGATTAATTTTATATAGACTAAAATTTATGTGAAACATTATAATACCTGAAATAAACTTTATTTGTTTACAATATTATATTATTATGAAGAAGATTTAATGTGAAACTTGTTTACCGTAAAAAATAGTTTTATATTTATAAATATAATTATTTAGTTATCACGATTAATATTTTTTTATAATATAAATAATATCATTCGGTTATTACTATTAATATCTTTATTGTAATATAAATCACACCCTAACTTCATTGTTATGACTAATATATTTTATATATTAAAAAGACATATCCTTCAATTATCATAACTAATACTTTTTAATAATATAAGTTACACTCCTTAATCAATTTTATAAATTCTTGGGTTAAACTTGTTCATCATATGATATGACATTATTTTATGGATTTATGAGGCCTTAATTGGATCGTGTATAAAAAAATATTATGACTCAAATGCAAAAATGAAAATCTTTACGCATACATGAGATGAGATGAGGTCCATTTTAATATTTAATTAAAATTTCATGTGTCCGTCTCATATAATATGTCGTCCCATAAATTTTTTTCTCTTATATATTTAATTAATTAACGTAACAATTAAGGATATTGATCGAGATACATACCTAAAAGTAAATAATTACTAAGACGTTTTAATGCAAATATGATATGCTTTAATTTAATTTATTATTAATTTCAAATATATTAGTGTCTAGTTATTTTTCCATTCATCCCCCCACTCTCAAATCATGGCTCCGTCCATCTCTATAAAAACCCATGCACAAAATTAAAATATTCACAAGCAAACTTAAAGCTTAAGATCCACTTAATATTTAATTTGCCTCATAGCTAGGAACATCATTAGCATGCCAGGCATCAAAATTATCAACAGTATTTTATCATCGCATCAGGTAATCTGTCCTTTTTCATTTTGTAATCCAAAAATGTTAACTACATCACAAAGCTTCAATTTGCCAATGGTTGAAATAGAAAAACATTCCATGATATCATGTGTGATGTCTCAAACTAAAACACATCCCACAAGAAAATCAGAGCTTATTAACCTCATAGATCAAACCGAAAAATCATCGTCTAGCACGGGAAAATTTGGGAGGTTCGGAGGAGTATTCGTGCCCGAAACACTCGTGAGTTGCCTCAGCATGCTCGCAGCTGAGTTCAAACTAGTCCTCTGGGATCCCGAGTTTCAGGTTCATTACGCGTGTCTCAAATTAATACAATATTTTTCAATTGAATTTAATTCATCGGGTTAATTTTCAAATTTTAATTTTTTTATTCTTTGATCGACTACAGCAGGTTAATAAACAGTTTTGAATATTAGCAGGATGAAATTCACAATTCAAAAATAATTGTTCACCAGCCAATTAAAAGACTAAAAAAAATAAATTTTAAAATTACCATGCCGGAATTCAATTCAGAAATGTGAAGTATCCTGAAACCAAAGTTTTGCAAAATTTACTTAGAAAAAAGAAAACATTTTACCATGTTTTAATTGGGAAAATTACTAATAATTATAAATTTTGATGCAAATTACCGCTAGGTACAAATATGATTGCATATATAGTCAAAGTTGCACACGAAAGTGCAGATATATCTATGTATATGCAATCATTTTGTACCTACTACTGAATTGCAATTCTGAAGTATATATATTATTAGTAAGTCTCCCGTTTTAATTATGGTTAAAGAGAATTAATGTTTGTTGTAGGGAGAGCTTGCGGTTGCACTAAGAGATTACGTGGGGCGTGAAACGCCTCTATATTTTGCTCAAAGGCTGACCGAACATTACAAGAACGAAATGGACAAGGCCCGGAGATTTACTTGAATAGGGAAGATCTGAACCATGGTGGGGCTCACAAGATTAACAACGCCGTTGCTCAAGCCATGCTCGCCAAACGCATGGCCCGAAAAAGCGTGGTGGCCGCCACAGTCGCCGGACAAGCATGGCGTTGCAACGGCCGCTGTTTGTGCTAAGCTTGCCTTGGATTGTACAATAATCATGGGCAAGATGGATATGGAGAGGCAACCATCAAACGTGCTTCTAATGAAGCATCTTGGTGCTCAGGTGAGAAAATTAATTGATTGATATATGCGTCTTGCTACAATAAATATATATATATATATATATATATATATATATATATATATATATATATAATGCATTTAATGAAAAAAAATTGTATACACCAGTTATAGGGTGAGTAAATTACAAATTTAATCCTAAAAGATTAGGTTCAAAGCAATTTTGGTCTCATAGTTTCAAAATAGTCCATTTTTCGCACTTTTGGTCACATCTGTTAATCAACTAGATGGAATCTGTTAGTTGACCAAAATGGAGGGAACACACTCTAGGGCATATTTTTTTAAAAGGAAAATCATTCCATATGGATATAAATAGGTTGCATATCACCTTTAAACCTAAAAAAAATCAAAAAATTCAGCTGCATATCACCTCTAGAGCAGATTTGCACCCAAAAAAAACCAAAAAAAACAAAACAAAACAAAACATATCATCATCTTCTTGTAAAGAAACTACTATTAATAAAAAAATTCAGCTGCATATCACCTCTAGAGCAGATTTGCACCCAAAAAACCAAAAAAAATAAAAAAACAAAACATATCATCATCTTCTTGTAAAGAAACTACTATTGGAATGAATTAATGAAAAGTTTGTTATTTGATATCAAATGCCACAATTCCATTACATGTATCCAAGAGCCCAAAAAATAAACAAGTTCATCTACTTGAGCCAAACACTTTAACTACTTATAAGTTACTTAAAAATTATATCTTATAATCTCTTAAAATTACTTATAAGATGTTAGAGTTTATAAGATGTTTAAAATAAATTTAATCAAACGGGTCCTTAATTGAGATGCACTCCTACGCCTGTTCGACTTCTCTGGTAAGTGAGGTAAATTTTTTTTTTTTTCATTTATAGATTACTGATTATTCGTATTTGTAGTTATGTGATCTTTGATTTTTGTGAAGTTCTGCCGTTGGATTTTATGTAGCATGTAAGTTCTTTATTTTTTTAAAAAAATAATAATATAATTTATTTTTTAAAAAAAGTATTTTTTTAATATAATTTTTTTTAAATAAATAAAATTTTCGAAAATATTTTTTTTCTGAAAATATTTTTTTTTTTAAAATCGAAAATAAATATTTTTTCGGAAATTTTTTTTAAATATTTTTTTCTGAAAATATATTTTTTTCGAAAATATTTATTTTCAAAATTTAATTTTCTTTCAATTTTTTATTTCGAAAATAATTTTATTTTTCTAATTTTTTTTCAGAAAACGGGATGGAATGGGCTGGGTTGAATTCGGGTCGGGGTGTGTTGAGATATGGTAGAGCTTATATAATTTTTGTAAAATAAGTTAGGATATCCCAACTTATGTTTTGGAGCTTATATAATTCGACCATTTTTGCAGTCAAGTCGGACCATTTCTACAATTTACCCGTTGTGGGGTTGATCAACTGGTTTGTTAACAGTATTAGTTGTTTTGACTTAACAGTATTAGTTACTATCATTAAGCAGTATTAGTTGTTTTGACCGAACTGTATTAGTTAATTTCAGTGGACAATATTTCTTGTTTTCACCAAACATTACTAATTGTTTCTATTGAAGGGTATTAGTTGTGTTTCAATCTATATGTATATTTTATCCGGCAGGTGAAATGTGTTGAAGGGACATTTAAGGATGCGACAGCAGAAGCAATTCGGGAGTGGGTGGGAGACTTAGAGGGGAGCTACTACTTGGCAGGGACGGCGGTGGGGCCGCATCCATGCCCCAGCATGGTCCGAGAGTTCCAATCGGTGATCGGAAAAGAGACGAGAAAACAGGCAATGGAGAAGTGGGGCGGGAAGCTGGATGTGTTGGTAGCGTGCGTGGGAAGCGGATCAAATGCGTAGGGCATATTTCATGAATTTGTGAGAGATGAACAAGTGAGGTTGATCGGAGTTGAAGCTGGTGGGACCGGAATAGATGGCGGCAAGCATTCTGCAACTCTGGCTAAAGGAGAAGTGGGAGTGTACCATGGAGCCATGAGTTGTTTGCTGCAAGATGATGAGGGCCAAATCATTGGCCCACACGGTAAGTATTGATTCATTTATATATGAATAATTTTGAATCTACATAGCTCATTATGTAAGTGGAATGATTGATTAATTATGAAGGCTTGAATACCCAGGGGTTAGCCCGGAGCTTAGCTTCCTCAGAGACATCGGGCGTGCAGAGTTCTACGCGGTCACAGATGAAGAAGCTCTTGATGGTATGATTTGATAGATGCACTCAAATTATGTATATATATGTATGACGAAAAAGTCTTTTATGCATCAGGTGCACCGTGCAATCAAGTGCATTTCTAAGCAGTATTAGTTTTTTTCACTGAACAGTATTACTTGATCTCACTAAATAGTATTAGGTTTTTCACTGAAAATGATTAGTTGTGTATAGTTACATGTGAGTTATTCGCACTTTTGGTCCTACAGGACGCAACCCCTCACAATTTTGGTCCCAAACCTTTCATTTTTGGTCCTAAAACCGAAATTTTTAACACATTTGGTCCCAAAGCCGAAATTTTTGACACTTTTGATCCCAAATCGCCAGTCCTGTGGGACCAAAAGTGTAAGTTTTTGGGACCAAAAGTATCAAAAATTTCGGCTTGGGGACCAAAAGTGTCAAAAAATTTGACTTTTGGACCAAAAGTGTAAGCTTTTGGACCAAAATCGTGAGAGGGTGTGTCATGTGGGACCAAAAGTGCGAATAACTCAGTTACATGAGGAGTGTCAGAATGATTTTATCTAAAATTTGGATGCTCGACTCGAATAATTGTCTCACTGTTTTTGGATTGCAGCATACTCTTTGTTGTGCCGATTAGAAGGTATATTTCCAGCGCTAGAATCGGCTCATGCTTTGGCGTATCTAGAAAAAATTTGTCGGACATTACCTAACGGCGCCAAGGTTGTGGTCAATTGCAGTGGTCGGGGCGATAAGGATACAGACACAGTGTTCAAGTATCTACAAGAGAAAAATAAATGCTACTAGCTGGTTTTTGAATGACTATCTGAATCTATGGGATGAGCAACAAATAAGGGTAGTTAATTGTATATATTTGATAGAAGAAAGTTGTTTAATTTGCTCATGTATACATAAAAGTGTTCTAATTACACTGCAAAACTAGTGCATATAAGTGGCATTTAGAAGTGTGATTCTAGCTAGTAGGAATATATATGTACGCTCTCTTTGGAATAAATATTTGAGTAGAAAAGTTTTAAAAAAACATTTAAACAAGATTACGAAAAATTAAATGAATTAAAAGACTTTTGAGCGTTTATTTTCGAAACTGTCCTTGGATTTGTATTTTTTGGGCTTTCAGAATGTAATGGAAAAAGCTTGGGCCTTTTGAGCGCTTATTTTTTAAACTGTCCTTGGATTTCTATTTTTTGGGCTTCCAGAATGTAATGGTAAAGGCTTGGGCCTCCATAACTGTAATGGACAGAAAATAGAACTTTGCCAATTCCTAATTTTCTGCCGAGAAAAAAATTAGGAGCGCAACAGATAATCATCCACTCTTAAGTACAAAATAACATCAAAGCATCAGAAACCATGTGTTGGAAGTTCCAAACTTGCACTTACAAAATACATACTTAAATAATTGTAGACTGAAAATATATGTACAGCCTTGCCTAATCCAACAAACCACGTCTCTGCAGTGGGTAAGATACTTTGAGATTTTGTTGAAAACTATCACTTACTTAAAAGTGTACACACTCCGTCCCAAATCAGTTTTCACAGTTGGTTTTTACACGCGTTTTTGTGAGTGAACTTTGTATTATTAATTAAAATAATAAAGTGACTTTTAAGGAGTGATATGATAGATGGGCCCATTTATCATACCCCTCCTTAAAAGTCACTTTATCATTTCAATTACTAATACAAAACTCGCTCACAAAAACGCGTATAAAAGTCAACTGTGTGAACAATTTTGAATCTACGTATCCAACAAATTAATACGTAGCTCATTATGTAACTGGCATGATTGGTCGATTATACAGGCTTGAATACCCAGGAGTTAGCCCGGAGCTGAGCTTTCTCAGAGATATCGGGCGTGTAGAGTTCTATGCGGTCAAAGATGAAGAAGCTCTTGATGGTAAGATTTGATAGCTGCACTCAAATTATGTGTGTATATATATATATATATAACGACAAAGTTTTCTGTGCATCAGGTGCACCGTGCAATCAAAGTGCATTTCTAAACAGTATTAGTTGTTTTCACTAAACAATATTTCACATTAAAAAGTATTAGTGGTGTACAGATACATGCTATAACTTGTATACAAGAGTTTACTCATATATGATATGATATAAAATATTGTGTATAGTATCAGAATGATTTTGTTTAAAATTTGGATGCTCAACTAATAATTATCTCACTGTTTTTTTATTGCAGCATACTCTTTGTTGTGCCGTTTAGAAGGTATATTTTCAGCTCTAGAATCGGCTCATGCTTTGGCGTATCTAGAAAAACTTTGCTGGACATTGCCTGATGGCCCCAAGGTGGTGGTCAATTGTAATGGTCGGGACGACAAGGATGCATACACAGTGTTCCAGCATCTACAAGAGAAAAATATATGCTACCAGTTGGCTTCTGTGTGACTATCTGAATCTAGAGTAGGTTTTCTGTACACCGAGTGCATCGTGCACTCTATAGTTTTTTTAATAAAGATACAATTTATTTACACTGAAACGTGCAACTTGTATTCGTGAAATAAATTGCACGTTTCGATATAAACAAGTTGTATATTTCAGTACAATAAGTTATATATTTAAAAAATACACTATAAATGCACGGTGCACCAGCCCATACAAGACTTAGCCCTGAATCTGCGGGATGAGCAACCAATAAGAGTAGGAAAAAGTAGTTACCCAGGGATCAAATTGTTAGTTAATTTGCCCACATAGTTGCACTTGTAACTACTGCATGTAAATGGTGCGTAGAAGTGTGCATTACAGTAGGAATATATATATGCACGGCACCCTTTGGAATAAACATTGATAAAAACTCCTATAAAACGATCTCATGCATAAGATGTGGTATAATCTAACATAAATTACACTTATTTCTCTCAAAGTGCTAAAGCGTCAATACCCAATTTATGTTTCGTCTCATTTGTGAGACAGTCTCATGCAAGTGTGTCTCATAAACATTTGCCTAGAAAAGTTTTATAAAGAACATTTAGGCCAAATGATTAAATCTAGACCATACTTTTAATTTTTCATCAATTTTAACACATATTTTTCTCTCTCCAAATTTAGCACATACTCTCAATTAATATTTAAAAACATCCTGATTCACCATTTTCGACAAGGTCTGTCTGATATGATCGTCATAATCCACTTGTCTTGTAGACGTATAACTATTAAAATAAAAAAATAAAAAAAAATATCGCCACCTGAGATTAAAAAATACGAATTAAAAAAACATCTCGAGTCACTATTTTCTAATTTTAAGTTGAGATATTTTTTATTTTTTATTTTGATATTTACACATTAACAAGACAAATTAACTTCGACGACCACATCAAACGAACCTTGCCGAAAATGGAGACCCGAGATGTTTTTAAATATTAAAGTGAAAGTATGTGCTATATTTGAAAAAAAAAAAAATATGAGTTAAAATTAATGAAAACCCAAAAATATGTGTTAAATTTGATTATTTGGCCGAACATTTAAACAAGATTTATGAGAAGTTAAATGACTTATAAGACTTGACCGCTATTTGCGAAATTGGCCTTGGATTTGTATTTGGGCTTCCAGAATATAATGGAAAAGGTTTGGGCCGCCATACTTGTAATGGGCTGAAAAAAGAACATTCCAATTTTCTCAAAACAAGGGAACAAAATTACAGCCTATATGCTACGTCAGTTCCTGCTGAGAAGTCAAGCAAAGGTACGAACAAGTGCACCTGCTTCCCAGCTGAAAAAGGGAATTCGATATGTTATGCTAATCTAGATAGATGGGAGAAAATCCTGAGATTTATTGAAAGTCAGGAGAAAATCCTGCAATTTAAAGAGCATATAATCACACTTTCACCCAACTACTTCAAATGAAAATGTAATTGACAACACCAAACTTCACACAATACCAGAACATCATCAAAAATGAAGATAACAAAACAAGCTTGAACTGCTCAAAAGAGTTGCCAAAATTCATAGCTCAAATAAGCCCAGAGCCTAGTAAACACTCACTGATGAGAAACAAACCGCACGAATGGATGAAGATATCAAAACAAGTTCGAAGGGTTGCCAAAATTCACACAACATAGCTCAAGCAAACCCAGCCCAGAGCCTAGTAAAACACTTGTAGAATAGATGAATTGCATATATTCAACTAATAGGACATAGCCCATATAACAAAGACACAAATCTCATGTCAAAAATCCTCCACTCTTGAGCGCAAAATAAGATCAAAGCATCAGCAATCATGCACTGGAAAATATTTGTTCCAACCAGCAGCTACAAAATACATACTTAAACAATTGTAGAGAGAAAATATATGTACAGCCTTGCCTCATACGACCAACTACGTCCCTGCAGTAGGCAGGGCAGCCATGAACGAGTTGTAAGACGATTCCAGGTCGAAGTGCAGCTGCCTCGCCTGCTGCTCCGTAAGCTCATCAGCAGCCCCCATTTTAGCCAGCCTAGCAATCCAGTCCCTCATCTTCGTCTTCCCCTCAAAATCAGCTGGTAAAATCGACAGCTTATTGAGAGAAGCTGACAAATCAGATAACACAGGGTGAACCTGATCAACAGCCACCATGTTCAGCTTCAAAGAATCCATGGCTGTGATAAAATTCTGCACACATTCAGCCACAATGGCTGCTGATGTAGTAGCTGTCATGGAGGCAGCTGCCCTGTGCTCGACTGTGGCGGGAACCCCAGACGTCACGAGGCGGTTGAGGGCAGCTTGGCAATCCATCTTATATGTATCATGAAACCGTTCAATACTAGGTACAATGTCTTTCAATGTGGAAGACAGGGTTTTGAAATGGGCAATCAATTTTTGGCATTCAATCTCATATTCTGCAGAAGAGATTATGTCACGAACATAAGCTTTCTCCAGCTTCTCTGTTGCTTTTATAATAGCAAACAGCTCTGCAAAATTATCATACATCTCTCTTTCACGCTTATCATTCCACAGTTTAACCTCCATCTATTACTAACCTAATATACAAGTACAGGATTGGAGAAGAGCACGGGACACGCGCAAAGAGAATCGAGCTCTGGTTACTGCCGAAACTCGAATTACCAAACAACAATCAGATTCACAATTTGAAATCGAAAGAGGAACACATAATAAAAACAGTCCATGGAATTTTCCAGCGAATCATTAACGCCAGATCTCACGAAGTCAAATAAGCAGATTTCAATTAACGAAAGGGGGACGGGGAAAATACATATCATAACCCTAAATTCACCAAATGAATCGAGATTTATAAACCCTAATTTTGACGATTATAAACAATCCGACGACGAGACAGATAATACCAAGAAAAACTACTCATCAATACAACTGAAATAATGAAATCGAATCGAATCGAATCAAATCATACCTCAGAACATCGATAACATCGCAAGAAATGAAAATCGAGGAAAATAGGAAAACGCTACAAATTACGAAAAGCAAAAAAAAAAAAAAAAAAAAGAGGAGAATATGTAGAGAGAGAAGTAAGAACTTACGGGGAAAGAAGACGCGCTTTGAATGATGGGAGGAGTGTTGCAGAGGAGAGGAAGAGCAGGTTATGTCTGCCAGTCTGAAATTGCGTGTGGGGTTTTACTCCCAAAAACTATTATTTCAGTATTATATTATTCAAAGTCTTCTCTACTTTTGCTCTTTCTTTTATCGCAGTAAAGCAAATTATTGAACCCAATTTTTCTTTCGAATTATTGAACATCGGTTTTCTTTTCTTTTCTTTTTTATTAATTTTGAAAAGTGTCGAAAAATTAAGAATTATTTTGATCAAGTTAGCTCATAGTGTTTGGTTGGAGATGTGATGGGAATGGTGACGCAGTGGAGATAGAAAAATGTGAATGGGTTAATTCAATTAATAGTAAATACGGAGTATGTGTTTTGTTAGAAATTTAAAAAAAAAATAGGGATGAATGAAGTTTTATACTCCCTCCTTCTCAATCATAATGGTAAAGTACCACATATTTTCGTCTCAATCATAATGATAAAGTTACTTACATATTTTATTATTTTATCACATAAAATATTAATAAACAACATTTTTTACCCCCAATTATCATCACTTTATCATATAAAATACTAATAAACAACTCTTCATACCTCACCACTTTATCACTATTCCACTAAATCCTTATTAATAGTAAAAATGTCATTATGATTTGGACGGAGGGAGTATCAAATTAAAAGTGATATTCTATTATTTTATTATTTTTAATTAGTGAGATGTAAAAAAAGTTGGAGAGAAAATGAGTATATAGAAGAAAAGTACGAGAGAATGAGGTATTGAAAAAAATTAGGAGAGAAAAATTAAGGAATTATGTGATTGTGTGAGGTTGTATGAAAATGAGTATAGATGTACATAGAACTGGATGGGGAATGGGATGTGCCCATTCAAAATTTGGATGTAATGGAGCCTTAAGAAATACTCCATTTTGGTAGGTCCCTTCTTAAATTTTTTTTTTTTTTTTTTCACGAGGATTAAAGAATATAATATGTGTTGATTGTTAAAATGTTATATGAGAGAAAAAAGTTAAAATTGGTTGAGATGTTTACTTTCCATTACAAGAAAAATAAGAAATTTTTGGGATGCTTATTTTGAAAAAAATGAAAAGTTTAACAAGATATCGAGGGAATATATTTTTAAACAGAGTGCTTACGAGACATTAGATAAGTCAATAAATTAGGAAATACCTAAATTAACGAAGAAATAAAACCATAATAAATCTGATCTAAAAAAATTGGACCCAACCAACTAAATTTTACAAGGTCAAATATTAATGAAGATATAACAAGTACAGTACTTGACACTCCATATTACTAGTACTAAATATTTTTATTTTTATTTTTATTTTTATTGAACAAAATGTTATCATTAAAATGATTTTATATAAAATATCTATAATCTCAATAATACAAAAACTCCCTAAGATGATGTGTCAAGTAATGAAATGATGTGGCAAAGTCTTAGTCCTCTATTTTTAATCTCTCTAATTTCATTGATTTGGAGTTTAAGTTAATCTTAGTCATTGATTTTTTCTTACATTTTCTATAAATTGTCACATCTCACATTCATTTTTCATTCATTGTCATTTGAAACCCTAATCATCTACTCTTCCTCTCATTGCCCGCTCTCGCCCAAATTTCCGATCTCCATAATTTATAGGTTATGAATTTTCTCATTTATTTGTAGGTAATGATTTTTTTAATTCATCTCATTTATTTGTAGGTAATAATTTTTTTAATTTTCTTTTCCTATACAAATCAATGCAGATTTTTGGTTTTTATTTGGTTTAGTTCGCGATTAAGTGATTTTGTGTATACCACTGTTTTTTTTTAACAACAACAGAACGAGGAAGTTTTGGTTTAGCAATCGGATTTGTTGAAAATTAATTGCCCCGTGGAAGGTAAATTCGATTGTTAATTTTGTCTAATCCATCATTACGTGCAATGTGGATTAGTGTCTGTGATTTTGTGGTGATTTGTAATTTTTGTTTTAGTTGTCATCAGTTTAATTTATAAATGTACAATCTTATCTTCTCATTTCAGCAGATTGTTTCCGTTTATTGTATATTCACATTTTTCTCCCAGAAATCTTTTCATATTTTTTAGAATGTAAATTGTTGTAATTTAATGGGTTGATTGATCTTTAAATTATTGTATTTTTAAAGTTATTAATAAAATATTTGTAATTCATTTTAAAATTTTCACCATGATCATTTTCTGAATGAAATCAATAATTATAGGTTAAATACGTTTTTTTTTGGTTGACAGTATTTTTTTCCAAATAAGATCGAAAAGTTCTATCAATGTAATCTTAAAATTTAAAACAATCATATATATATAAATAATGAACATGACAATTTTAATAACTTAATTTGGGTAATGATTAGTTGATATGTGCAATTATGATTAATGTTACGAGATCTAGATCTAAGATTTGACTAATTAAGATAAAATTTAAATTTGACCGTGAATTAAGAGATCTAAATTCCTAAAATCACTCAACTTTTGATTATTGTAATTCTAATTACTTAATTTTTCATATAGTTTTAATGTAACTGAACGTGATTTCAAAACTAAGATTGCACAATTAATGCTAATTAATGAAGATATATTAATGCTATCGGAATGTGCTTTAAAAACTTTATTTATATTGTATTTTTATTAATGTTAATTAATAAAGATATATTAAATTTTAGGAATTTAAGATTGATTGCATGTGCATTAAGAGATTGGCCGTGATTTAAAAGCTAAGATTGATTATTGATTTTTTAATTAAGGATTTGAATATATATCCCTAATTTGATAGAATAATTAAGATTGTAGAGTGTATTTTTATTAATGTAATTAATAATTATAAATTACAGATTTGAGTCCTAAAAATGGTAACTAAAGTTAAATTAGTTGACCATATTATAAGATGTTTCTCTTATAATGATCTATACATTTATTAAACTTATTGGTTCGAAAAAAATTGTAAATTTATTTTTTCAAATAATGCCAATGTTTATCGAAAATAATAATTAAGAATTATTAGATGGTATTATGAAATTATTAAAATATTATAACTTTTTGCATTTTCTAAAAGTTTAAACATCAAAATTTTGTAGAGAAGAATAATGCAAAATAAATGATAGCTAAGAGGAAAACATTAATTTGTACTTTTTATATTTATGTAAAAGATAATTAGTGAGTTTTTTTTTTTTACTATTTTTAAATCTGTCAATTGTGAACAATTGTTTCTTCATTTTCAAGATTTGGTAAACGTTTAAGAACTGAAGTCCTAAAATTACGTCGCTAATTAATATATATAATAATTATAAATCTAAAGAGTTCTTCCCGCAGTCTTCTTGTTCGATTATTCACGATTATTTACTTGTTTGTGTTGCTAGAATCAAATAGTCACATCTACATTATTCTTAATCCGATATTTTAGTACGCAATAATTTGCGCTAGAAGGAGGGTACTTTTTAAGAGTCAAACAATGATTCTCATTGGAGTATCCTCAAGAATTTTCCATTTTCATCGTCAAATCTTCAAATCTTCATATTCCATCTTCAAACCTTCAAATCTTGAAGTCTGCAAGCTTGAATCTAAAATCTCCAAACCAAAAAAACCAAGAAAAAATCACATGCATGCTATACATTCTTCAAGCTTTCACCAAGCTTTCATACCATCCATTTCTCCTGCAATTGCAAAACCTCTTAACGTTGGTCTTCTTACAAAAAAAACGAAACCAACCAAAGACTCAGGTCACTCCCAAAAATGAAAAATCTTCGGGCAACTCTCACTTTCCTCATCTCTGTTATAATTGCTCACATTCTCATGGACTCAAACCCACCCAAAATTCACAATTCCAAACCTACAAACTACAAAACAAAAATCAAACATACATGCCACACATATACATACAAACAAGAACTCAGAAACTGGTACCATCCCAACATCAAACACGTCCAGCCAGCATTTACCTCACATATCTGAAGCTTCTGTTTGTACAACGTTCACCTCACGGATCTCAAACCGACTGCCGCGATTCACACTGCACCACGGTGCGCAAGTTGCAGCGACTCGCCGCTCCACCGGTACGCACGCCGCTCTGGTCTCCGACCCAAACTTGACCCGTCAATGCCTCCTGTCCATATCTCCGCCACCGGCCTGAATTCGGTCATCATCTGCAACCCGCCACCACGACCGAAGCCCAAATCGCCAAAGCCATCGCCGTCAAAGATTTGAGCCACACCACCGTGGCTCTGAAACACGGAAGTCCGCCGCCTCCGCCGCTACAGCTTCGAGCCAGACCGAAGGCCACCACCTCCATCACAGTCTTGATCAACTGAAACAGGACAAATTCGGAAGACTTCTACCACTGGTACGCTCGCCCTATAGCCACACGCCCAACGCAGGCATCATCGCCATCGCCATCTAAATCGCCACCAACCCAGTCGTGCTCCCAAACACCGCGTCTTCATCCCGAAACCGCCGGCCCAGAAACCGACTTGCCACTCGCCGCCGCACCGAATCCCCAAAGTCCGCCACCGTTTGTTTCAATCTCACCGCTCATCTCCTTTCTCCACCGGAATCGCACCACCGCACCGACATCGCCATCGCCCATCACACCATCGATCTACCGCGCCCAAATCCACTGCGGCGCAGATCAGGCCTCGAGCCCCACGCCAGTTTCAGAAAGCCGTTTTGGTGCTTGACCTAATATCATTGGGTCTGGTTTTTTATGATCTATTGGGCCAGATTCCAGGAACAAATGGGCCTAGACTTCATTTAATAAATTTTGGGCCCAGATTCTTATATGGCCCAGGTTTCGTTTTGAATTAATTTTTTGGGCCAGAATTATTATTTATTAATAATAATTTCGGCCCATTTAAAAAAAAGGTGGGGACAACAGCTCAATAAAGTCAATTGCACGAGCACTCGGAGTCTCGAAAGCTACTCAAAGAATCTACGAGCAGTCCTTTTGCTCACTTCTATCAGGTTTATTCTATTATCTCCGTTTTAATATAATGCACCTTGCATTTTATCAAGTACATTAAAACTATGGAGGCATGAATACTCATTCATTAAAATGCCGAACATTTGAAAGTGCAACAAATTGTTGAAAACGTTTGACACAATTTTTATAGCACAAAATCTTCCAACAAACTCCTTTTAATATATATTGCATACTTTTATATAAATTAAAAGGCGGGGGCATAGATACTCGTAGATACTCAAGTTATCAAAACATCAAAATTGACATCATATATGAATATTCATCTTCGAATTAGTGTATCGCATGCACCACCTACTTGATTAAATGCGTAAAAGAACCATACTTGACTTCACTCTCCTATGAGAAGCTGCTCGCTAAATCAAAGAATTGACAATTGAACATGTCGTGAGAAAAATCTTGAAATGAAGTAAATATATTTGATGATAATTTTCATACATGATAATAATGGTGATTAGAAAAATGCCCTACAATTATATCCTTGAATTTTGCTAAACATGAATGTGACCTCTGAATGCTTGACATGTTTAATTTATTAACTATCCAGATTGGATAAAGGTAACGTGATATTAAACAATTTGCTTATTTCTTGCGAGGAAATTGCTCATGACTCACCGCATTGAAAAAACTTCCAAGTTCGAGGGAAATGCAGATAAGAATGCGCACGAATCAGAATCACCTTACATGATTGATGTTATGCAACGATACACATTGGTATAATTAATTATCATGGAAACATGGGTCATAGTTGAAACAAAAGAAAACTTATACGGGCGCCCGGAGGCCCGAAGGCAACTCAAAGAATCTACTGGCAATCATTTGCCCATTAATGTTAACATACACTCAGGCTCTCTCCAACGAGCCCTCCTCGACGATCTGCACATCCTGAGTAGATTCCCATCAGGCTCTCTCACACGAGCCCTTCTCGACGATCATCAGGCTCTCTCCAACGAGCAATCTCTGAAGACCTTCTCATCCCGAGCAGTATTTTACCGAGCTCTCTCTCATGAGCTCCCCTAGAAGACATGTTCATCCCGAGCAGTATCCTACCAAGCTCTCTCTCACGAGCTCCCCTTGAAGACATGCTCATCCCGAGCAGGATCCCATCCGGCTCTTTCCAACGAGCCATCTCTGAAGACCAGCTCATTCCGAGCAGTATTCTACCGAGCTCTCTCTCACGAGCTCCCCTTGAAGACTTGCTCATCCCGAGCAGTGTCCCGAGCTATCTCTAAAGACCTGCTCATTTCGAGCAGTATTCTACCGAGCTCTCTCTCACGAGCTCCCCTTAAAGACTTGCTCATCTCGAGCAGGGTCCCGAGCTATCTCTGAAGATCTGCTCATCCCGAGCAGTATTCTACCGATCTCTCTCACGAGCTCCCCTTGAAGATATTCTCATGCAGAGCATGACTCCGATGAACTACTCATCCCCACGAGCAGAACCAAAAGAGCTCTCCACACGAGCTCGCCACTTGCATCAAAGATCTTACGAGCAATTCTTACCCACTCGTATCAGGTATATTCCAGTAACTTCCTGGAAATATATCAAAGCCAAATACACCAAAGGAAAGGCGAAGTCGCAAAGTCAATAAGACGACAAGCCAAGGGAAAACATGCACTACCATCTATAAGTTGACAACCATGTCGCATACCCAGTCTAAGTTGGCTAAGCCAAGAACATTTGAGGGCTAGTATGTCGACCCCCTAATTAAATTTAAGCCAAGAACATTTGAGGGCTAGTATGTCGCGATACCCAAATAAGTCGGCTTAAGCCAAGAACATTTGAGGGCTAGTATGTCGCATACCCAGTCTAAGTCGGCTAAGCCAAGAACATGTGAGGGCTATTACGTCACATACCATCTATAAGACAACCTCGGTCGTCATGTCATATCAAAGCCGGCCGAGCCAAAAAATTCCTAAGGCAAATAAGGTTACTTAAGCCAAGAAAAAGTCGCGAATGATTTCTGCGAAAAATGGTCGACGGACGGTAGCGGATAAATAACTCCTATAGATCGCACAACTAATAAGGCGATCTATAGAGAGAAAAAAAAAGTGACGGCTCGCCAAAAATGGTTGACGACTAACAAGAAATAAAAACCCCTATAGATCGCATAACTAATACTGACGATCTATAGAGAAAAAAATCGCGACAAACGGCGGCCAAAAATGGTCGACAACGAAAAGAAATAAGTAACCCCTATAGATCGCACAACTAATAAGACGATCTATAGAGAGAAAAAAGTCGTGAATAGCTCGGCCAAAAATGGTCGACGACGAATGTAAAAAGAAAAATTAAGATGACAAATCAAAACAGACTGCATACACGTAAAATGGTCAAACAAAAATATTTACAACCAAAAAGACTCTCGACGAGCCCTGTCTCTCGACGAGTAACCAAAAAGACTCTCGATGAGCTCCGTCTCTCGATGAGTAACAAAAAAGACTCTCGACGAGCCCCATCTCTCGACGAGTAACCAAAAAGACTCTCAACGAGCTCCGTCTCTCGATGAGTAACCAAAAAGACTCTCGATGAGCCCCGTCTCTCAACGAGTAACCAAAAAGACTCTCGACGAGCCCCGTCTCTCGATGAGCAACCAAAAAGACTCTCGACGAGCCCCGTCTCTCGACGAGCAACCAAAAAGACTCTCGACGAGCTCCGTCTCTTGATGAGCAACCAAAAAGACTCTCGATGAGCCCCATCTCTCGACGAGCAACCAAAGAGACTCTCGACGAGCCCCATCTCTCGACGAGCAACCAAAAAGACTCTCGACGAGCTCCGTCTCTCGATGAGTAACCAAAAAGACTCTCCACGAGTAACCAAAAAGATTCTCGACGAGCCCCATCTCTCGATGAGCAACCAAAAAGACTCTCGACGAGCCCCGTCTCTCGACGAGCAACCAAAAAGACTCTCGACGAGCCCCGTCTCTCGACGAGCAACCAAAAAGACTCTCGACAAGCTCCGTCTCTCGATGAGCAACCAAAAAGACTCTCGATGAGCCCCGTCTCTCGACGAGCAACCAAAAAGACTCTCGATGAGCCCCGTCTCTCGACGAGCAACTAAAAAGACTCTCGACGAGCTCCATCTCTCGACGAGCAACCAAAAAGACTCTCGACGAGCTCCGTCTCTTGACGAGCAACAAAAAAGACTCTCGACGAGCTCCGTCTCTCGACGAGCAACCAAAAAAACTCTCGACGAGCCCCGTCTCTTGACGAGCAACCAAAAATACTCTCGACGAGCCCGTCTCTCTCGACAAAGCAACCAAAAATACTCGACGAGGCCTATCTCTCGACGAAAGCAAACCAATATGACTCTCGACGAGGCCACTGCTCTCTCGACCAGTAATTAATAATATTCTCGGCCAGACCACGTAAAAGATTACGCCGGAGAGGTTTATCTCGAGCACGAGCACGTAAAAAAGACTCGCACAAAGAGGCTCACCTAATACTGAGCACAAAAAAGGCTCAATTATTAAAAGACTGCATCTGAGAGAGACTCACCTCAGTACGAAAGATAGAAAAATACTCCTGTGACTGAGAGACTCCACCTCGTAAGTACGAAAATGCCTGAAAAGACTTCGCTGACAGAGACTCACCCCGAGTAATTTGAAGCAGTTAAAGACTCGCATAAAGAGACTCACCCCGTCACGAGCATAGAAAAAAGACTGCGACAAGAGAGAGGTTCACCTCAGAGCACGAGCACGTAAAAAGACACGCACTGGAGAGACTCACCTCGAGTACGAAAGCACTAAAAGACTCGTCTGACAGAAACTCACCTCCAGTACGAGCCCAGAGAAAAGACTTCGACTGAGAGGTTCACCTCAGAGTACGAAAGACGTAAAAAGACTTCGATGAGAGGCTCACCTCAGAGTATTTAAGACAGAAAAGACTCAGACACAGAGACACACCCCTGAGTACGGACCGTAAAAGACTAGTACATAGAGACTCACCTCAGAGAGTAATGAAAGCACAAAAAGATTCCTCAGACAAAGAGACTCATACCTCAGAGTACGAGCACAGAAAAAGACTTCAGACACGAAAGAGAAAAGACTGGTGACCTCATAGTACGAGCACGTAAAAGACCGTAGAGGTTCACCTCTGAGAGAAAGACAGAAAAGACTGCATGCAGAGACTCACCCCAGAGTACGAAAGACAGAAAAAGACTCGTCTGAGAGGCTCACCTCGAAAGAGTGAAAGGCTCACCCTGTAAAAGACTCATACAAAGAGACTCACCTCAGAGTACGAAAGACTGAGCCTGACTGAGAGGTTCATCCTCAAGTAGAAGTTCACCTCGAAGACTAAAGACTGAGAGGCTTCACCTGAGCACGAAAGCACGTAAAAGAGTTCGTTTAAAGAGATTCCCTCACCCCGAGTACGAAAGACTTTGTAAAAAGACTACCTCAGACAAATGACTCAAAAAGACTTCGTCTGAGAAGCTACTTCAAGAGCCTGAAAAAGGCTTCATCTGAGAGGTTCACCCCGTCCAGTCTGAGCCAAAAGAAAGAGAGGCTCACCTCGAGGCCTGAGAAAAAGACTCATCTGAAGTGAGCAAAGAAAAAAAGACTCATCTTCACCTCAAAGACGAAAGCCTCGTACAAAAAAGACTAAATCTGGCCTGGAAGAGGTTCATCTCAGAGGACGAAAGACTGAAAAAGACTCGTGACTGAGAGGTTCACCTAGGAGTACTGAGCCTGATAAAAGACTTCGTTTAGAGGCTCACCTCAGTCTGGCACGAAAGACGAAAAGACTCGACAAAGAGACTCACGCCAGAGTAATGAAAGACAAAAAGAAGACTCAGAGAGAGATTCACCCCAGAGACGAAAGGCACGAAAAAAGACTCATACAAAGAGGCTCACCCTCAGAGTACGAGCACAGAAAAGACTCACCAGAGACTCACCTCGGAGTACGAGCACAGAAAAGACTCGTGCAGAGGTTCACCTCAGAGTACGAAAGCACAGAAAAGACTCAGACAGAGGGGCTCACCTCTCAGTAATACGAAAGTACAGAAAAGACTCGTACAAAGAGACTCACCTCAAAGCACGAAAGCCACGTAAAAGACTCAGACAGCAGAGACTCGAAAGAGTAGTCTGAAAGGAAAAAAGACGTCTGACAGAAAGACTCACCTCAAGTAACGAATAGAAAAAAGACTCGCATGCAGAGGTTCACCCTCAGTACGTGGTTGGGAATAAGTTGCACTTGATCTATTCGGGATAAATATTTAAATACAAATTTAATTCTGATAATTATTACTAGCATGAATTAATCCTATATTAATTCAAATAATAATTCAACAACAAATCATGCATATAATCAATTCACGTAAATTCTACGCATGCGGAATTTCTACGAGTTTACGTGAACTTACCTCTTGGAATGGTAATGGTCTCGTTGATCAAACATACCAAAAGAACCTTCCCAAGTATTCCCTTAATCCTTGCTCGACAATCCGGTGGTAGGACGCTTGCGAACAATTAACAAAAGGAAAATAAACTTTTTTGCACCACCTTTGTGGATTTACTAATTTTTCCAGCACATGGAATTGTACTTGGGAATGAAATAATCATCCCCTATTTATAGATAGGGTGGTGGTCGAAATTTTAGGGAAAAAATAATGTGGAAAAATCTTTTCTTGATCTCCAAGAAATCTTGAATATATCTCCTATATTCTTTTTCCCATAATTATAATATTCCACAAAATCCCACCTCCTCTTTGTTATGGAATATTTTCGAAAAATAGGGGCAAGAATCCAAGATTTGGATCTTCTTGAATTTATGAGATATTTTTGTATTTCAAGAAATACATATTTTCCATAATATCTTTTCAAGAAAATCAAGAAAAACTTTTTTTCCCCTTTTTTTCTCAAAATTTTCGAAAACTCCCTATGAATAACCAAGTGGGAGATTTCTTGAATTTAATGAGATAATCTTGTATTCCAAGAATACATATCTTCATTCCATAACAAAATTCAAAGAAAATCTTTCTCCCCTTTTATCCATAAATTTCGAAAATTATGAGGAAAAAATAAGCAACAAATTTATTTTATTTTTAAACACCTTTTTCAATTATTGGACTTTATGTTGGGCTACTTAGGGGGCCTTTAGGAGAATTAAGATTGGACCTTCCAATGGATCTTGAATTATCTATATTGAGCCACAATATTATTCAAGCCCATAAATATTAATTAATCCCACTACATAATTAATATTGCACTATCCATCTTAACCCATATTACAGTCAATATGGCTCCCGGTTATTATTTTCCGTGTTTAAGATTATCTAGCCCATTAATTAATTCAAGCCACTGAAATAGCTTTCCATTAATTAATATTGTTTGTCCTTGGTTAAGGAACGATTCAACATTATTATCCATACCCCAAAACTAGTTCCACTTGCAAGATTTGGTATGATAAAAGCTTATGAACCTCCCAAGGGGCAAATCGAACAAAGCGTCTTTCCACACGATTCTTCGATTAAATCTTAGCAATCGACGTGTGACCAATAATATTGCCCAATATAAAAAGTATTGAATCTCGTTGATTCTCTACCCATGATAAGTCAAAGCAATAGTTACCAACCACAAGTGATCCTATTTAAGGAACGAAGATTAAGAAATAACGAACCACTGAGGTATAATTCTTCCTTGTTCGGGCTCAAGAATTTGTCCTCCTCAGAGGTCCTATTCAAATAAGATCACCATGACTAGTGTAATCTCTTGGTCAAGACAAGCCAATCGAGCCTTACACTTCAACCTTTCACGATGGATTGTTCATTTCCATCTAGGTCGTGAATGGTGTACTTTTAAGTTACAAGGGATTGTTAATTTAATCTTATGTGATCGGGTATCACTAAATTAACTACAATGTAACACGACTATTTATTGAACAGTTATGCAAAGAAATATATATGTAACATTCGATGATATTTAAAGCATCGGATAAAACAATTTATTTCAAGAAATAAGTCCGAAATTCGGTTTTGATTATACAAAGTAAAAGCATACTTTCCAAATAATCCCAACAATCTCCCACTTATACTCAAAGTCCGCTTTTAAGTATACTACAACATGTCTCGTGTAGTTCCTAATCGTGACATCTAATGTCACCTACACGAACCTAATAATTTCTCTCACTTATACTCAAAGCAGATTAGCAAATCGGTCTTGACACCCATTCCTTCCACATGTCTCTCGAATGTATTGAGAGGCGCACTTTGTGAATGGATCTCGCTAGGTTGTCTTACGGCGCTATCTTTTGCCACATCTATATCTCCTCTTAACGATATATCTCGTATAAGATGGTATTTTTTCAATGTGTTTTTTGGCTTTGTGGGCTCTTGGTTCCCTTTGAATTTGCAATCGCTCCTCGGCATTGTCACAATAAAATGCTGATTCTCACGAGCAAATTCGAACTACATTCAAGTCCACTAGGAAGTTCTTGAGCCAAACCGCTTTTTTTCGTTGCCTCGTAGCGACTACATATTCGGCTTCCATGGTAGAATCTGCGACACATTTCGCTGACGCTTCTCCATATCACGGCTCCCCCCCCATGCAAAACACACTAACGGGAGGTAGATTTTTTGAGTCTATGTCTGATTGGAAATCCGAGTCCGTGTAGCAGATGGGGATTAGACTATCTGACTGATAAATTAACATTCTATCCTAAGTTCTTTTCAGATACTTCATAATGTTTTTAACTGTCGTCCAATGTTCTTTCCCCGGGTTACTTTGATATCTTGCCACCATGCCAATCTAAGAAAGCAGATATCCTGGCCTCGTACACAACATTGCATACATAAGGCTTCCGGCGGTAAAGCATATGGAATGCCTTTCATGTCATCTATCTCCTTTTTTTGTCTTAGGGCACATTTTCTTGATAGATGGATTCCATGTCCGAAAGGTACGAAGCCTTTCTTGGAATCTGCATCTTTGAATCGCTTTCAAGACAAAGGTTCATGTATGAAACTTGCGATAAGCCTATCATCATTTTCTTGCGATCTTGAGTGATCTTGATCCCAAGGATGTATGTGGCTTCCCCTAAGTCCTTCATATCAAATTATTTTGAAAGCCATGCCCTTACGTCTGATAACACCTTTACATCGTTCCCGATGATCAGAATGTCGCCACGATAAAGACTAAGAATACCAATGCGGTTCCGACATGTTTTTTGTACACACAACTTTCGAACTCGTTTTGATCAAACCCATAAGACTTTATAACATGATCAAAACATTGGTTCAAAGCTCTGGATGCCTGTTTGAGTCCGTAAATGGACTTCATGAGCTTACAAACTAGGTGTTCTTGGCCTTTTTCAATGAAGCCTTGGGGTTGTTGCATATAGATCTCTTCATCAAGACTTCCGTTAAGGAAAGCTGTCTTGACATCCATTTGCCAGATTTCAAAGTCGAGATGCGCAACAATCGATAAGAGAATTCGGATGGACTTGAGCATGGCTACGGGCGAAAAAGTTTCCTCATAGTCGATCCCTTCTTTCTGAGTATAACCTTTCGCCACGAGTCTTGCCTTGAAGGTTTCCACCTTCCCGTCCGGTCCTCTTTTTCTCTTATACACCCACTTGCAACCAATGGGTTTTACCCCATTAAGTGGTTCGACTAGCTCCCACACTCTGTTATGATACATAGAATCCATTTCGGCTTTCATTGTTGTTTGCCAAGAATCTGCATCCTTGTCTTGGATTGCCTCGTCATATGTCCATGGGTCTGATTCGTCTTGTCCGGGAATCAAGTCCGAGGACTCTCCTATTCCCATGAATCTCTCGGGCTGTTTCACAACCCTCCCACTACGACGAGGTTTCGGTTGTGTAAGTGTGTCGTTTGGTATGTCATCTTGTACAGTTGGCACTGAGGTTAGCCCCCTTAGCTCATTTAAGGTAATCTCACTTCTGGGTCTTCTTTCGTTCATATAGTCTTCTTCCAAAAATCTAAAGTGGGTGCTTATTACCACCTTTTGATCTTCTGGACAATAGAACATACACCATTTTGTTCCTCGGGGTATCCCACAAACAACCTTAATTACGATCGAGGATCCAATTCTAGAAGCTTTCTTGTCCAACATGTAGGTCGGACACCCCCAAATCTTCATGTGTCTCAAACTGGGCTTGCGCCCCGTCCACAATTCTTTGGGAGTTTTGGGAACCGATTTGGATGGCACCAAGTTCAGAATGTAGGTTGTTGTTTCCAAGGCATGACCCCAGAACTACTTGGGAAGATCCGCATAACTCATCATAGATCTAACCATTTCCAAAAGAGTTACATTTCTTCGCTCTGCAACCCCGCTTTGTTGAGGGTTTGGTCTGATTAATTTGATACAATCTCTTCATCGGACAAGTAGTTCAAAAACTCATCGCCGAGGTATTCGCCTCCACGACGGATCGTAGAGACTTGATCGTTTTTCCTATGATTCTCTGGCTGAGCCTTAAATTCTTTGAATTTCTCAAAGGTCTCGATTTATGCTTCATAAGGAAAATATAACCGTAGTATCTTGAGTAGTCATCAATAAAAGTGACAAAATACTCATAACCTCCTCTTTGCTTTGGTTGACATTGGACCACATACATCCGTGTGAAACGATTTATAACACTTCTTTGGCTCTATTTCCTTTGGCTCCGAATGCCCTCTTGGTCATTTTACTCTCCAAACATGATTCGCGAGTTGGAATTGGTCCAACTTGGAGAGACTCCAAATAACCCGCTTCTACCAACCTTTGGATCCTCTTTGGATTAATATGTCTCAATCTTAGATGCCATAGAAGTGTCTCGCTTCACATTTTTTTTTTTCGGAAAGCAGATTGATGTGTTATAGGATGCATTTAAGTGAGTGGTGTGCACAATTAATTGTATAGAGATTTTCCATCAATGTCCCATAACAGATACACTCATCATTTCAAGAAATGATTTCATTCTTATTAGAAAAACTAAGTGTCTATTAATGTAATTTTAGAAACCGAAAGTGAATTCTTTCTAAAATCGGGAACATAAAGAACATCTCTTAAAATTAGAACTCCATCTTCAAAAAGATCGGTGCACTTCTCCCATCGCTTCAATCGCCACTCTCGTGAGATCGCCCGATGTGATGAGGATCTCACTTTGCCACTAAGTTGTCGGATCGGTTTGAACCCGTGAAGCAAACATGATTAGTGGATCTCAGATCAACCACCCACGAATGAGAAGTATACGCCGCTAAACAAGTTTCAACAACTAGTGCGTGAGAATTACCTTTCTTTCCGTCCCTTTTGGGGTTGGAACAGTAAACCTCCATTGTCCTCTTTCACCTCAAAAAAAAGCACTTCCTCTTTGGATTTTTCTTGACACCACCAAAGATTCGTCATCTTATCATTGCCTTGGCAACCGTTGAGTCTCGATTGCTTATGGCCTTTTGGTCACCTTCTTCTTCTTGCCATCCCTTGGCCTAGAAGATGAAGACGACCACCACCGTCAAAGCTTGAGTTTGGTGCCCTATCAACATCTCTGCTTGAGACCAAAGCTTGCAACAAATCGGTGGCGAGGCAAAATTGTTCGTAAAACTTTTGGGCGAGAGAAAAATACCAAATTCATTTGAGTCTCCAGTTATAATATGCACTCGGAACCTCAAGTTTGTTCAGATGGGCCATCAATTTTGAGGACGTAATCCGCACGCGGGTTTGTCCTCCACCATTTTTAGTGATTTACGTCTCTCAAGGTGATCTCGACGAGTCTCGCATTTTTGACTCGTCGGTTGGCTCATCCCGATTTTGGTGTGTAAAGAATCCACTTGTGTTTTTGTGCAGTTAGGACAATTATAATTTATGTTTCCAATCAATATAGTTTCCATACTTGTTCTATTGAATTTAAGTATAATAGCAGTGGATTAAAAGGTTACAACATGCTGAACTGAAATAAATAATAATATGCATAAGCATAAATATATCACAAGGTTCGATCACATGTTTCATATTAAAATCTCAAAAAAAATATGAACATGCATCAGCCAACATCTCAAAACAGTTTAAATAAGCCACGTGGGGTGGGTCATTATTTAAACACATTCAAGCAAGTTACAAACAAGAACAGTTATTAAACCTTTAATATCCAGATTAATAGTTGGCTCCTGACTTGACCAATATAAAATTAGATGAGGGACTTGAGGAAGTATATGCATATCAATTTTATACCTAAGTAATAACCATGATTAAATACAGAATCATTATTTTGCTTTGAACGAGCCTCGTGGGGAGGGTCATCGTCGCCTCTAGTAATAATCCACAATCATCCATTTGGAATTCATTCATGTGAAAGCTAACTTTTGACCGTCCCAGGTAGGGGAATTTCTCCAAAAGAATTCACAAATAAATAAATCATGGAGGTCAAAATTAATTCAATTTTATTATCCAGAATAAAATTGTCAATTAATTATTTAAACATACTTAGTAATTTTGAAGGTGAGATTTTTCATTGGGCAACTCTCATGCAAACACATTTAAACAAATTAAATAAAGCACAAGAAAACACAATAATAAATCAAGCAAAAGCGGAAAAAAATAAACATATTGGGCACAAATTATCAAATTGTCATGGTTTGATTTTTCTTGGCTTGATTTGAAGAACGCATCTTGAATTTCTCCCACTTGATCGTCTCGAAAAGTACTCAATCTAAAACGCCATGCCAAGTAGCTCACAAATGGATGACGCTCAAGATCCGGCCGGCCACTTGCGAGTTAAACTTCGGACCTCAGTAGCCTCGGCGATGCTCGTACTTGGGCTCGGCGACGTCGTCTGCGTACCAGCGACGCGCCAGCCCGACCTCCTACTTCGCAGAACTTCAGCGGCCTTCGCGTCACGTCTTGGCACGCCTCCGTCCGCCCGTCCATACCAGCGATGTCCCATGTAGCGCCGTGGCGTCGCCGTCGCGCCAGCAGCGTCAGGGCCGATCTGCCCGCCCTAGCGTCGCGCCCAAGATATGGCGATGTTAAGCGTCGCAGCGTGTGCCTCCGCTTTACATTTAGCGATCTTAGCGTCGTCATTCTTTATTCTTACCGATCTATCGCTTTAATTCTTCGTCTCCGCCTCCGTTTTGATCCGGTTACAATTTATTTACAAAAAATAAATAAACCTAGATCTAGACTAGTCTATTACATTGATCAAATCAAACAAATCTAATCTACTTTCGTGTATTTTCTCCACGAGGCAAAAACGAATTCGAGCAGATAGAATTAAAACCACAATTTATATACATGGATAAATAAACACATTAAATTCCATGACAATTGGATACCTGCAAAAAAGATCTAGCAATTCTACTATCCAATTTCAAATTTAATGAAAACTATTAAGGATAACTAATTTATATATTAAGGATAATTAATATGTAATTAATAGATTAGATCTTGGTCATTATTGGTCATTAATATGTAATTAATAGATTAGATCTTGGTCATTATTGGTCATTAATTCTTGGTCATTATTTTTGTAATTGTATCCTTATTTATAGTGGAATTCTTTCCAATCACCTCATTAATTAACGATGATATTCTAATTATCATCACATGGTATCACGATCCTAAACACGATCCTAATCCTACTTTTTCATTGCCGCCGATCATCTCTTACCTTTCACCGGCTCTCTTCGTTGGACGGGTCCTCCAACTCCTCGACCGATTTCTCGACGTGTCCCTCCAAAGATCATTGTCTCGCAAATATTACATTCTCTCGCAACCCCACGCTTCAGGTTTTTCAATGGCGGCATCATCCTCTTCCACCACCGATCCGCCTCCCTCGTCAATACCATGCTCTCAATGGTACCGATCAAACTTGAACCCTCTACTTACTTGATGTGGTATCGCTGTCATTCATATGGCCGAAAGCTTGTCTTCGACCTCCAACGATTTCTTGATGGATCGGTCGTGGCCCCATCCCCTACAATCACGATTGATGGCACCCATCAACCAAATCCGGTGTTTCTTGCGTGTCGATGAAAAGAAGAAAATTACTCGGCGTCGTCTTCACATCGCTTCACTCCGGATCGCGGATCGGAGGTTCTCAATTGTCAAACCTCTCATTCGGCTTGGTCGACGCCGCTGGGCGGCGTTCTCCGACTATCCGCTTCACACCCATCACCACGTGAGGAGTTGCTTTCTTCTGGGAAGGGTGATCTCGGTGGACTACTATGGCGGAAATTTAAGAACTTGTGTGATCAACTTTCGCAATTGGTCGCCTCTATTAATGAAACCCGATAAAAAGCCATTGGTTCTTACGAGGGTTAGGCATTCAATTTGCCTCGTTTGTTTACACTTTCGAATGGCACTAACCACATTGCTCGTGTTTCGTACCTTGCTTCATCAAGCTCGTCAATTTGAGATGATGTTGCGTGCTATGGAAGGTGGTTCTCCATCTTTTGGCGGCGTTCACGGCTTCAAACCCGGCAATGGTCGTCGGCGGTGTTGGTCGTTCCTCGGGGACAAGGTCATCCTAAGGGCGACTCGGTTTCTCTTCTGCAATCGGGGTTCAACAACGAGGCCGAAATTTTTAGCAGACTCTAACAATCATCCGATCTCTGTGGTTTCGTGGTAATTAAGTAGCAAACCGTAATCGGGAAAGGGGGTCGTCGTCGTACCTATACTCCTCGTTGTCGACATATCGCGGCGGTGAACATTATCGCGAATAAATGCCCTCAATTTATTGATGCTTCTAATGTCGCTTTCTTCGCCAATCTTGCTTTCGGGCCTTTAATCACTCATGTCGATTCGATTCCACTCACGATTGGTATTTAGACTACGGTGCTTTCATATATATGACGAATCGGACATCTGCTCTTGAATCCTTCGCCTTACGCCCTTATTAACGATTCTCCGTTATTGTTGGTAATGGTTCTGCTTTAAATATTTCGCGATATTAGCACTTCTAAATTATCTAGGGATGTTAAATTGTTGGATGTATTGGTTGTGCCACATATTACTAAGAACTTATTGTTTATTTCTAAGTTGATTTGCCGATTACCCCTGTTGACGTTGTGTTCTCGATAAGTTCTTTGCCATTCGAACCGGTGACAAAGAAAAAATTATGGCTCGGGGAAGGGTTGATAAAGGTTTATATTTGCTTGATCGGGGTGTCCCAAACGCTTAGTTCTTGACAATTAGGAATAAAGACTTGAAGGCCGATTTGATTTATGGCATCTTCGTTTGGGGCATGTCCCGCTTACTATTATTTCTTTATTGCAAAAGATAGGCCAATTATCTATTACTTTTTATTATTACCGACTCTACACTTTGTTCCTCTTGTCGGTTGGCAAGAGCAAACGTGTACCTTTTTCTCGTTGAATGAAAAACGTCTTGATCGCGATGCCAACTTAGTCCATTGTGATCTGTGGGGCCCGACCCGCTTATTTCGTCGATGGGTTTAAATATTATGTCGCTTTTGTGGATGATCATTCTCGTTTCTCTTGGATTTATCCCTTCGTCTTAAGTCCGAATTTTATGATATTTTGGTGAAATTTCATGCTTTTGTCTGCACTCAGTTTTCGAGAAAAATCAAGGTTTTCCAAAGTGATGGTGGCACAGAATTTGTGAATTCTAGAGTCCGTGAATTTATGTCACTACATGGCATTCTTCATCGCGTCTCGTGTCCATACATACTCTCCTCGCCAGAATGGGCGGGCGTAACGCAAGCATAGACATATTTCAAAAAGTCTTTCTATGTTATTTCATTCACATGCTCCGTATCGTTGTGGTTTGATGCTTTTGCCTCTGCAGTTTATGTTATTAATCGGCTGCCCTCATCTGTTCTGTCTAACAAGTCTCCCTTTGAGCTTCTTTTTGGATAAATTCCAAACTATGCCAATTTTAAACCGCTTCGGTTGTCGAGTTTATCCATTTTTGAGGACTATCTTTGAACACAAGTTGGCACCCAAAAAGTCGGCCTTGCATCTTTCTTGGGTACAATAGCACACATAAGGGATTTCGTTGCCTCGATCCAAATACTTCTCCCTTCTTATCGAGGCATGCTCAATTTGATGAACTATGTTTTCCTTTCTCTCGAGAACTCGCGTCTGCAAACAACACCGATGTCCAATTTGGATTTCTCAAGTTTTTTAGATGGTACTATCATCGTGCCCATGCCTCTGCCGCCATCCATCCGTCCCTGTCATCGCCGCCACGTTTTCGTCCTCACATCATTCCTTTGGATGATGAGAAACAACTCCATCGCATCTGACACCTCAGACCGCCGCCTAACCCCAAATTTCACCGTTGGCACCATTAATCGATCCGCCCCGGAACCCGCTCTGTTGCGGTCCCCGATCCACTAGTCCCGGTCGTGGGGCCCGTCCATCCTATGGTGACGCGTGCCCACGCCGGGGTGTTCAAGCCTCGTAACGGTTGATCTTTCTTGCCTTTGCGCTTTGTTATCCTCATTTGCTAGCTCAATTAACTGGGGTTTCAAATCACGCCAAATCTCCAGAATGGTTTATGCGCTATCATGCAGAAGAGATCGATGCTCTACGTCAAAATAATCGTGGGATCTTGTACCTTGTCCTTCACGTCTTAATATTATTGGTTCGAAGTGGGTTTTTCGGACCAAGTTTCATTCCGATGGTACTATTGAGCGCCCGTAAAAGCTCGCCTCGTGCACGGGGGTTCACTCAGTTCCCGGGCGATTTTCATCATACATTCAAATGATCGTCAAATCCGCTCTTCGTTCGAGTTATTCTTGCTCTTGTTATTGCAATCTCGATTAGTCGTTGCATCGGTTAGATGTCAAGAATGCATTTCTCAATGGATTTCTTGACAAACCGGTTTTTCATGGCTCAACCTTTGGGATTTGTTGATCCACGCTTTCCGATCATGTTTGTCGCCTAAAAGAAGGCGTTGTATGGTCCAAACAAGCCCCTCTTTGCTTGGTTTCAACGATTTAGTACATATCTCTTGACTTGGGATTTGGCGGAGTCGATCCGACTTATCTTTGTTCTATCTCGCTCGAGGTACTTCTATTCTCTATATACTCTTATAGATGATATATATAATTATCACAAGAAATGATGGTGACATGCTCAAGACATTCATTGCACGCACGCATAAGAATTTGCTATTAAGGATTTGGGGCGTCTTAACTATTTTCTTGGTCTTGAGGTCTCGTACACTTCGGATGGTCTTTTTTTGGGTCGGGCCAAATATCTTTCTTGACATTTTGGAATCCGACAAAACTATTGATTCCAACCGGTTCCACCCCTCGCTCACCGGAGAGGTTTTGGTAAGTGATGGCCCACCGCTCCACGATCCCACTTTATATCCGCTTTTTTAGTCGGGGCCCTTCAAGATTTGACTATTACCCGCCCGGATTTATCGTATATCTTTGTGAATGTTGTTAGTCAATTTCTTCACTCACCGACGATGATCATTTTAATCTTTAAAACGGATTTTTACGTTATGTGAAGGGTACAAATCCACTTTAGCTTATCCTTTTACTCCTAAGATCCGTAGTCTCCTTTGTCATTGGGTACTCGATCTTGATTTGGCGATTGATTGAAACCGGGCGATCCGCGTCCACGGTTACTCAATTTTTCTTGGCGAAATCTCATCTCTTGGAGTGCAAAGAAACAACCTCTGATGGCTCGCTTCGAGTTGAATGAATACCGAATATCTTTATACGCAATCTGTGGCGAAAATTGTTTGCTCACCAATCTTCTCGATGAGCTCCGGTCAAAATCTCCAATCGTCCTGAACTCTTGTGTGACAACAAGAGTGCTATTTTTATCAGTCAGAATCCAGTTGCTCACAAACGAGCAAAACACATTGATCTGGACTACCACTTTGTTCGTGAACTAGTATCCTCTGGGAAGATTTCCACACGTTTTGTTCCATCTCATCTTCAGCTTGCAGATATTTTCACCAAGAGTCTGCCTCGACCTGCTTTTGAGCTTCTTCGATCCAAGCTTCAAGTTTATTTCACCCCCCACGCAACGCTTGCGGGGGGTATTAAGGATAATTAATTTATATATTAAGGATAATTAATATGTAATTAATAGATTAGATCTTGGTCATTATTGGTCATTAATATGTAATTAATAGATTAGATCTTGGTCATTATTGGTCATTAATTCTTGGTCATTATTGTTGTAATTGTATCCTTATTTATAGTGGAATTCTTCCAATCACCTCATTAACGGTGATATTCTAATTATCATCACAAAAACGAATTAAATTACAATTTAAAAAATTCAGAGCCCGAAACCAAGGCTCTAATACTAGTTGTTGGGGAATAAGTTGCACGGATCTATTCGGGATAAATATTTAAATACAAATTTAATTCTGATAATTATTACTAGCATGAATTAATCCTATATTAATTCAAATAATAATTCAACAACAAATCATGCATATAATCAATTCACGTAAATCCTACGCATGCGGAATTTCTACGAGTTTACGTGAACGTACCTCTTGGAATGGTAATGGCCTCGTTGATCAAACACACCAAAAGAACCTTCCCAAGTATTCCATTAATCCTTGCTCGACAATCCGGTGGTAGGACGCTTGCGAACAATTAACAAAAGGAAAATAAACTTTGTTGCACCACCTTTGTGGATTTACTAATTTTTCCAGTACATGGAATTGTACTTGGGAATGAAAGAATCATCCCCTATTTATAGACAGGGTGGTGGTCGAAATTTTAGGGAAAAAACAATGTGGGAAAATCTTTTCTTGATCTCCAAGAAATCTTGAATATATATCCTATATTCTTTTTCCCATAATTATAATATTCCACAAAATCTCACTCCTCTTTGTTATGGAATATTTTCGAAAAATAGGGGCAAGAATCCAAGATTTGGATCTTCTTGAATTTATGAGATATTTTTGTATTTCAAGAAATACATATCTTCCATAATATCTTTTCAAGAAAATAAAGAAAATCTTTCTTTCCCCTTTTTTCTCAAAATTTTCGAAAACTCTCTATGAATAACCAAGTGGGAGATTTCTTGAATTTAATGAGATAATCTTGTATTCCAAGAATACATATCTTCATTCCATAACAAAATTCAAAGAAAATCTTTCTCCCCTTTTATCCATAAATTTAGAAAATTATAAGGAAAAAATAAGCAACAAATTTATTTTATTTTTAAACACATTTTTCAGTTATTGGACTTTATGTTGGGCTGCTTAGGGGGCCTTTAGGAGAATTAAGATTGAACCTTCCAATGGATCTTGAATTATCAATATTGAGCCACAATATTATTCAAGCCCATAAATATTAATTAATCTCACTACATAATTAATATTGCACTATCCATCTTAACCCATATTACAGTCAATATGGCTCCCGGTTATTATTTTCCGTGTTTAAGATTATCTAGCCCATTAATTAATTCAAACCACTAAAATAGCTTTCCATTAATTAATATCTTTTGTCCTTGGTTAAGGAACGATTCAACATTATTATCCATACCGGAAACTAGTTCCACTTGCAAGATTTGGTATGATAAAGCTTATGAACCTCCCAAGGGGGCAAATCGAACAAAGCGTGCTTACGCGATTCTTCGTATTAAATCTTAGCAATCGCGTGACCCAATAATATTGCCCAAAGATAAAAAGTATTGAATCTCGTTGATTCTCTACCCATGATAAGTCAAAGCAATAGTTACCAACAACACGTGATCCTATTTAAGAAATCGAATATTAAGAAATAACGAACCACTAAGGTATAATTCTTCCTTGTTCGGTTCAAGAATTTGTCCTCCCCAGGTCCTATTCAATTACATCGATCATGCCTAGTGTAATCTCTTGGTCAAGACAAGTCAATCTCGAGCCTTTTACACTTCAACCTTTCACGATGGATTGTTCATTTCCATCTAGGTCGTGAATGGTGTACTTTTTTTAGTTACAAAGGATTGTTAATTTAATCTTCGTGATCCGATATCACTAAATTAACTACAATGTAACACGTCTATTTATTGAACAGTTATGCAAAGAAATATATGTAACATTCGATGATATTTAAAGCATCGATGATAAATAATTTATTTCAAAAATAAGTCCGAAATTCGGTTTTGATTATTCAAAGTAAAAACATATTTTCCAAAGATAATCCCAACAAAGACGAAAGACAAAAAAGACTCGTCTGAGAGAGGTTCACCCTCGAGTACGAAAGCACAAAAAAGACTTCACAGCAAAGCGAGCTCACCTGAGTACGAAAGCATACACAAAATCGACGACGAGCTTAGGAAAATCCTCAACCCGGGGCTCATTCTCGAACCATCAAAACCTTATATGACATCCGAGCATGCTCGGGGCAAACATGATAACCGCAGACGATCGCGCGAAGGTATGGATCAAGATCGAGCTCGAACAAAGTCAAAGCCCGACCTTGGGGGCTATTGTTGTTGAAGACAAATCAAACCGGATATGTGCGAAGATCCGACACGTCGCCAGGGGCCCACCTAGGCCCGAATTGACCCGCCTGACAAAGATCAACCTCACAACAAAGCGACCTCCTTCGAGGGCGATCCATAGGCCAGTCGAAAAGAGAAGAGTAAAGACTATCTAAGCGGGCGACCTCCCCCGAGGTCGCTCCGTGGGCGACCTCCCCCAAGGTCGCTCCGCGGGCGACCTCCCTCGAGGTCGCTCCACGATCAAAGAACATTTAATATAAAATAGACTAAGTTTTACTGTTTAGATCAACGGTTGTAATAAAACCCTACGATAAAGGGTCAAGATGAATAACATAGTATTTTAGCTTTTAGGGTTGTAGAGGACCACACCCCTCATTGTGGGGAGGATGGATCCTCCCAATCTTGCTCTCATTTTCATCATTTATACCAAAACCAAATTTAAGGGAAGAACTCAAGAGTTCTTCCCGCAGTCTTCTTGTTCGATTATTCACGATTATTTACTTGTTTGTGTTGCTAGAATCAAATAGCAACATCTACATTATTCTTAATCCGATATTTTAGTACGCAACAATGAATTAAAGATTTGAATCTATATCGGTAATTTGAATAATCAAAGTTAAATTTGTAGAGTTAATGATTTGTAAATTAAAATTCTAAAATTACGCGGCTAATCAATGTATTTAAAAATTATGAATCCATATCGTTTTTAAATATGTGTTTTAAATTTTTGGTTAGATCTAAGTTAAAAAAATTCTAATTTATATACTATATTTATATTTCTTTTTTGTAGGAATTTCTCTGCTATATATCATTTAATTTTTCAAACTCAATATTAAAGTGAACATAATGAAATCTTTCCATGCACATTTTTATCGATATAATTTATTTAAATATTTTAGATAATATACACATGTTAAAGTATTCGTAAATGTAAATCATGATTATTAGACAAAATAATATTTTTTTTGGATAAGTATTTAAATATACGAATTAAGAGGAACAATTAAATTATTTAATAGCATTATATTCTTGAACAGTATCAGGGGTATGAACATTACGAAAAATTCTATGTATTTTTTCGTTAAAATTTTTATTGGACTTATTGGTACATAAGTATCATAATTTATTTATCTCTAATTACAAATTTAATTTAATTAAAAAAGTAAAATGAATATATTATCTTATCATGATTAGTTCTTATAGTATTGCCTTTTTTCATGGATATATTACTTTTTTAATGGAAAATATCGATTATTTAATGTTGCAATTTTTTATATTTGTAATATTTAGTGTTACACGTACACTCCTCCAACATGATTGTTAAGTTATCTCATTCATGATAAACTAATATTTCATATTTCACATAATTACATAATTTTTTTAATTGAAAATATAAATTGGTATAATTAATCTTGATATAAAAATTACAAAATTTATTGGTAATGTACAATTAATAAATGTAAACGCGTCAGATTCCAAAATTTTAGATATTTATATTTAATTAAGAGATATGAACCGCCTACTTAAAATGATTACTTTTATGTAGTAAAAAAATACACTAACTACATAACGAAATTTTTGAAAATTGATTAGTTGACCAAATCTTCAAAAGTGATTGCTATGGTACAATTTATGAATGTAAAAGTGTAATAACAAAAACATTATTATTGCAATGATTAATATTTAATATGTTCAAAATTTAATTATAAATATATCTTTAAGATAGCGATATTTATTGAATGCTTTTAAAATTTATTGACCGAAATATATCATGGAAGCAAATAGTTTTTTGCAGGTGAATATTTATTTATATATATATAGGTTTAGTTATATTTAATATTTTAATAATAGTGTCAATCATACCCTTTAAAATATTTATGAGTTTTTTTTTAAAAAATCTAACCAATATATTATGCAATAATATATAAATTTTTTACACCAATTAATTGTCTTTTCTTAAATTATTTAATGACATAATAATGTATTTATATTATACTATGAGTGTATGATATACCTTAATTATAATAATTAGCATGCTGTAAAATCTTTTAAAATACAATTAATATATTGATATTTTTTGTAGGTGAATTTTATTGTACAAGGATAATTTATTAACAATAAAAATACAATAAATATTGAATCAACATGATATGCAATTGCAAATACTTTATATTTAAAACATATATTACAATTTATAATTTGAAATAATAAATTAATAGAAATATATATCACATACAGTGTTTAAATACAAATCATATGTATACTTTAATTAATAAAAAATATAATTTTGAGGTGTTTAATAATATATTAATATTAAAATTAATTTGAAAGAAGATATATTGCACTTCATAATATTAAGAAATAATAAATATGAATGAATATAATAAAATTAAATTAATAAAATTAAATAAATATTTAAAGTATTTAAAAATATATTTAAATTAATCTAAAAATTATATAGGATTATATTTAAATTGAATATTTCATGTTTAAGTATAAATATTTTTCACTTAGAATAAGGTGTTGATATTTTTTTATATGGGTGTCATTTATAGAATGAACGAGATGGTGATTTAAGGTTCATGTATGTTTTCTTTATTCCATACGTAGTGACAACTGTAACATTTTATTGCACAATATAAAACACATTGTCATGTTGGTTTACAATGATCTGCCTCAACCCTTTAGTTTGTGCAAGTAGATAGTTTTCTTCATCAGAATATTCTTTATTTTTCTGGTATTTTTATTTGTTATTCTACTTTTTTACATTAGGGCTTTTACTAACATTTGTCTAAAAAAGAGTTGAAAACCTAAAAAAAGTGTTTTTCTTTCAGAATAATTTTGATGATCTATACAATGTGCACCCTACCTTGCTTATGTAAAAAATAGCAGCCAACTTAGATTCTTTAATATATAATATTTGAGGAGAGTTGTCTTTTGGTAGAATTCATAAAAATATTCGGTTAGTTACCTCTTTATCGCCTAATGATTTACCCTACTCATGTATGACAACATCATTCTTTATCTTTTACGAACTCATTATTTTTATTTATTATGGTGTCTTATTACTTTAAGTAATGATATAATAAACATGACGTTTAATGTGTGTAGCCATTTAAGTGGTGAACTGATGTGTATATGTGTTTCATTTGTTTTGTCTTTGTGCAGGTGATACTAATGAACATGGTCAAAAGCTCAAAATAATTTTTTTTTTTAATTGGGGCGTCTTTCATGACCATTTTTTAGGATATCAGTGACTTCTTGTATAAGAAAAGAAATTATTGAGATCAGATCTGAGTCTGTTGTATGGTGGAAGTTGTGGAGTTAGCAGCTAAATGAAATTATGCTTCTCTTTTTTCAATTTAGAGTTAATGCAAGTATACAAGAAATGTTGTTTATAAATATTTTTTTCGAAATTTATAATATAGAGTGTGTGTGTATATATACATATTTGAAATCTAAATTTTTGGATTCATTTGCTTTTATAGAGTCATCAAGTATAATAACATATAAAACAATAATTACATATTTAAATTATTTTTATTTTTAATATTTTGTGAATTACAAATTATTTAACCATAAAAAGTGTTAAATAACAAAAAAATGTTAAAATATTATTGATTATTTTAAATAAAAAAATTATTCCAGTCCGCGAAGTTCGCGGGGCTAACACTAGTATACTATATAACAAGAAAAATAACCATATGGAGCTTTTCTTGAGGATGCTTCATGATTTAAGCCCGTTTAAATGTGCGGGAGGGAGAGGCGTGGGGAGTCCTAGAGGCGATGAAGTGGGCTGCCCAGCTGAGTGTCGAAGGGGTCATCATTGAGACAGATGCGCAGGAGGTTAGCACAAGTTTTCAACACACAAACATGGACACCACTGTGTTTGGGGGTTTTATTCAGGAGGGAAGACGTATTCTCTCGGATCATGCTCAATTTAAGATTAATTGGGTTTCTCGTAATGCTAATTTAGTGGCACATTTTTTGCCTCGAATGTCTCGCTTATTTGAGAGTCCGCAAAATTGGGTTGAGCCTCCGAATTTTGTGGAGGGCCTTCCTAACTCGTGTTGCTGTTGCATGTAACATTCCTTTTGTTTCAAAAAAAAAAAAGAAAAATAATAATTATATTAAAATTAAATAATATCAAACGGACAGATGAGCTGGTCCTAACCTATTAGAACTCAATCCTATTGGATATGTTTGTTTCGGGACTCATCCAGATGAACTTAAAACTTTGCAATCCAAGTCGCATACTAGTTGGAGATTTTTACATCGAGCTTTCAAATACACTCCTATAAAATATATATATATACACTTATTTTCATAAAATTCAATACAAACATATTACCAATTTTCTTTCACCCGCTTATTTTCTCTCCTACTGTTCTCTTACTCAATACAATATCAATCACATTACATATTGATTTGTCATAAAGCAAAAATTTCACCCTACCAAAATCTCAAAACAAACACACATTTTTACTATTCCTCAGGATTTTCAAATTCATATGATTTCGAAGTCATATTTCCCGCGCACACCTAAATGTCGAAACCAACATACCCTGTGAGTTTCGAGAAAATTTGTCCAGACAAAAAATGACCCACATTTAAACGGGCTAAAAAGAATTAGTCTTAACTTTTTTTATCCGGATTTAAACGAGTAGACCCTAGTGATGACGACCCCTTTTAACATATCTAGAAATATGACTAAGTGTTCCTTGTGATTTACATTAAGATTAGTAAGTTTAGCAATTACCCCAACCTACTTAATCATGGACGACTTCACGGAACTTGCACCTAATCGGCTGCACCAATATATTCAAGAGTTTTTTAATTAATAAATTAAAGGTTTTCACAAAGCTAAAAAATAGAGCTGTCAAACTGGGTTGACTTGCCCCACCGTGCTTGAGAGATGGTTTGGACCAAGAAAATTTTAGCCCGCCTGGGGACGGACCGACCCGTTTGGGCAACGAGTTTTGGCGGGTTGCGGGTGGGCCATAGAGGGGCCAGCCCGCCTCCTTAATTTTTTTATTTTATATTTTATTATACATTTTAGCAATTATTATGTTATTTTTTAAGATAATTTTGTAAATTTTATGTATATCAATGATAAAATTAATAAATAGGAGACTATGTTTATAAATTATTATGATTGATTAATGATGAACTTCCATTTATATGAAGTTATTGTAAATTAATGAATAATGAACTTTGCTTTTGTTTTTTTTTTTTAATTTTTTATAGTAATAATAATCAATATAATTGTTTGATTTAATTTGATTTTGATGAATTTAATGTAATTAAAGCCCACACCTTTCCGCACAAACTAAACAGGATAGTAGATTAGTAGTTCAACTAATTAGTCTATCTATGTAATATGCTTGTTATCATCTTCAAATTTAGAAAGAAAAAAAATATTCATTAACTCAATTTTTTTTTCTTTACTCATTAACTCGTGCAACACCTACACAAATTACTAACAACTCATACAAGATTCATACATTAAATTTTGACGAAAACTCGTATGAGACGGAGTAAAATTTAGCACAATCCACACACATTCCTTAAAAAATATTAAAACGGCAATACTCAAATTACATTTTCTCTCTTTTACTATGGTCTTACAAGTTTGGTTCTTAAATTAAAATTGCATGAATAAACCATATTTTTTCTTTTTAGCGATTAATTGGTGACATTAGCCATCAGTCCAACACCCATGGACCATGTAAGACTTGGGCAATAAACTGCAGCAAAAAGTCGACATTTACATTTTGCCCCCAAATTACAGGGAAAAGAAATTGTTTATCACTAGTGATTCGAATATTGTGAATCTCGGCGAGGGTGGATAGATGGAAGAGATGGAGTGGTGTGTGTCGATCCCCAAAATTGAATTACATGCTCATCTCAATGGCTCCATAAGAGACTCCACTTTACTGTACGCCCCCCTCTCTCTCTCTCTTCCACTGTTGTATTCTCAGTTTCCGCTGCTCAAACATGAAATTCTTATATGCTTTCAGTTATTGATGCTAAATGCGACAATTGAATTCTGAATTTTCGCATGAATGTTTTGTAATTTGCACTTTCGTGTTAATGAAAATGATATTGTGCGCAGGGAGCTTGCTAGAGAATTGGGTGAGAAGGGCGATATCGCTTTCAATGCCGTGGAACATGTTATACTAAAAAGTATGGCGTTTCTCATTTCGATTTGATTTCAATTAGTAAGCGAATCTGTTGTTTTCTCCTTGTATTTTAAGCTCACATTTTGCATATCGAACTTTGAGTTTTTTTCTTTTTCCGTCATTTTGTATAATTTTTTGACCTCCAGTTGCTTGAGCTTCACTTGGATTGCATCTGGATTGAGATTTTGAAATTCAAGCCAAAATTACTCGAATCAGTGATTACTCAATAAGTATATAAAAAATGAGAGCAAAGGATTTCATATCTATATTTGTCCAAGCAACCATCGATGGATTTGCTAGTATGGATTTCAGATCCATCACCAAAATCCTACAATACATACACAACCTCATAGATTTGTAGTGCCTAATGGGCTTCAATTTGTTCCGTTTAGCTGACATCAATTTTGAATTTTGAGGTGAGATGTTGTCCTGAAGTCACAGGCATTGTGTGTGCAGATGATCGTGCTCTCAGTGAAGTGTTCAAGTTGTTTGATTTGATTCATATTCTTACAACCGACCACAAAACGGTTTCTAGGATAACCAAAGAGGTGCAGTGGCAATCTTGGGGTGGTTGTTAACTTAACCTGTATCCCTGCACATATAGAACTCTTATTTACAATTCATTTTTATGTACAATAGGTTATAGAGGATTTTGCTGCTGATAATGTTGTTTACTTGGAATTGAGAACAACTCCCAAGGTATACCTTTCATTGCTCGAGTACTATTCATTTTGTTGAACTAAAAATGCACTTTACAAGTATGAGTAGGAGATAACTTTATAATTGTGGAATAAATTATGATAGCATACTAGCAAGTCTTTGTTGCTGATGTCTTGATCTTGAGCTGATACTTTCTTGCATTTCTAAAATACAGAAGAACGAGTCTAAAGGGATGAGCAAACGCTCGTACATGGAAGCAGTTTTAGAGGGCATAAAATCTGTCAAATCAATTGAGGTTGATCTTTCTGACAGACATAAACTGAACGCAGATACTTCTGCAAATTGTCGCTGTGCCAACAATGGAAGTGTCAACAATGTAACTGAAAGCAAGAAGATATATGTGAGGCTACTTCTAAGTATTGACCGTCGTGAGACAGCTGAAGCTGCAATGGAAACTGTAAGTTCATATATAATGTGACCAAAAGAAACTTCATTTGTAAATTGTTCAAATTTTAAGAACTTATGGAGTTTGTTATCTGCTTTTTAAAAGGTGGAGCTTGCTTTGGAATTGAGAGATTTCGGAGTTGTTGGCGTAGATCTTTCTGGAAACCCTACCATTGGTGAATGGTACATACACCACCTTGCCAGACATGATGTTAAGATGGTGAGTTACTGATTTTTTCTTGTATTAGGGCAACATATTTACCAGCTTTAGAGTATGCTAAAAAGCAAGGGCTTCCAACTACGCTACACTGTGGCGAGGTGCATTTGATCTGTCTCTTCTATTGTTTCCTTGTTCTTGGTACCATCAGTGCTATTACTCAGAGCGCTTTATTCTGCAACTTAGTGATTATAGGTGCCCAATCCAGTTGAAATCCATTCGATGCTAGATTTTCTTCCCAGGAGAATTGGCCATGCCTGTTGCTTTGAAGATGAAGAGTGGAAGCTTCTGAAAACGCTCAGGATTCCAGTTGGTGTTTCATATCTATAACATCATTATTCTTATTGTGCCTTTTCTTTTGGTTATCTAAAACGGCTTGCTTAATTATGCCTGATTAAATACGCATTATGTATACCCTACAACATATATGCTTGTTTTTTTCCTTTTTTGCAAACGTTTATTGACTGCCCTTTATTCTAACAGGTGGAAATTTGTTTAACATCCAACAATAGAACTGAAACAATTGCTTCTACAGATGTTCACCATTTTGGTCAGATTTCACAACTCATTCTTAATGCAATTTAGTCATAAAAAGTCTTGATGTTTAGCTGTCTCTTTGATGATCTTTTAAAATAATTAAACATCTGCATATCAGTTGGTAACATCATTATTCTGCTTGCAGCTGATTTATACAAATCAAATCATCCTTTGATTTTGTGCATGGATGATTGTGGGGTTTTCTCCACTAGTCTGTCTGCTGAATATGCCCTTGCCTCATCTGCTTTTGGTAGGTGTATTATTTTCCGTGGATGTTAACTTGTGAATCTAATACAGAAAATTGATGCTTTAATTTTTTTCAATTGTAAATAACAAAGCCTTGGAAAGAGGGAAATGTTTCAGCTATCGCAAAAAGCCATCGACTTCATTTTTGCATGTGGTGAAGTAAAAGAAGAACTGAAGATGTTCTTTGCTACAGCTCTTGGGAAGCTCGATTTATAACCCGAATGTTCTCCGGGCTTTAAATGAATTTGTGTAGGACATCATTAATCAGAAAAGACCTTAAATAGTGGTGAATTCCGTATTACTTATCAAACAAAAAAGAACAGCTTCAAGTTCACTGCTAGTCTGTGATTCAAGTAGTTCTGGGTTTGGAAACATGATTTTCCAGAAACTGAGTTTGAATATATGCAATCGTCATCATGATCAGCTAAAAAGAAAAAAAATTAAAAAGAGAAAAAAGAAAAACAAGAATTGTGAGAAAGAACCACTATTTGTTTTCTTTTGGACTTCAAATGAGAATTTGAGATTATATTGCACTGGTTTTGTAGATGCTACAGTTACTCCTACTTTACATTTGTAACTGTGTTTGAATTACACGCATATATGATGACAAACGTGTGTTTTTCTCCCAAACGCACATTGTACCAAATGCATCTATAGTGTGGCATGTCGATCTTTCTTGATATCTATATGTATACAGATAGTAGTGATAAGTTATTTTTACTATACACACACAAAAAAGGATGGGTACAGCATATGATGCAGTTCCAGTTGGAAAGAGTTTTTCATTCCAACCCCCCTTTTCACTATGCAGCAGTCTGGATGAATTTGGCTAGACAGTGATTGTACGAAGACAACTCATTTCACCTGGAAGAATCGCCACTTTTAAGTCACCGTGGATTCGCAAGTTAGTTCATCCGAAGAAGAGTAATAACTCATGTGAATCAAGTCTATACATAAATTATTTCACTGTTATGCATAAAAATTTTCACTATATATACAAAAATTATCATTGTTCAAAAAATGCTACTCTCTCCGTCTCGCAATTACTTGAAGACTTGTCTTATTTGGACGTCCCAACATTACTTGAACATTTCAAAAATGAAAACTCATATAATAATAATACACTCACAACATCCTTTTTTTATTCCACTTTACTTGGTTTGCGTGCTATTTCAGTGTTCAAGTTCTCATGGGACGGACGAAGCATCGCTTTTCTAAAAATAAAATAATTTTTTAGCCGTGATAATTTTTATGTATATATAACAAAAATATTAAAAAATAGAGTTTCCAGAAAAATAAAGTATTTTTTTTCTAAAAAAGTATGTCTTACACTCATCCCAAAAATAACAATAAAGTAACCATGTTTTTCAACTATCATCTTTCAATATTTTAAAAATCACATCTCATCATTTCATATTATTAATAATTATATACAAAATTATCTTTTTTGTCCCATTCTCTTAAATTGTCTGAAATAATCAGTCAAAAGTCGAATTTGTGACAAAGGGAGTATAACATTGTGAATGTTTTTATTCTTTTCAATTAGAATTTTTTGTCGAAATTAAAATTGCATTGAATATTTTTGTTTACATGAGAAAAAAAGAAATTTCGACGAAGACTTGAGAAGGAAGGGGCAACTACGTTTTAAATGTCAAAAGATACGCCAAATTACGTTTTATTGCTAATTATATTGTTTTCATTTTCCGGAAAGGGGTTGCCGTATTATTCGTCCAGTTTACCGCCATATCCTACAAACACAAGCAACACAGCGAACGGTACTTGCATGCAATGCTGATCACACTTGTTTACATTTCTTGTATCTATCTATGTGTTTGTATATGCACACAGTTTCATCGTCAATTGAAGAAATTCATCATCTGTACACAATCACACCCATCACTCTTTCACTTAAAAACTTCAATAATCTATGCTTGCCTACTATTGTATTAGTACAGATCTTGATACCAATTTTTTCCTTCATTGAATTCATCGATTGCAGAATCGCTCAATCCGAATTATTGAATCAATTCTTGCCGGATCGCAGGCTATTAATTAAGAAATAATTGAGGAAATAAGTTTGTCGATGCGCTGATCTGATTTCGGCATCAATGTCGTGGGGGCTAGGTTGGAAGCGCTCTACGGAAGTCTTCCACCTAACGTTGAGTTACGGTGCGGACGCCGACAACCTCGAGGAAGTCACCCCGACGTCGTCGCAGGCGTCATCCCCCACGTCTCAGGAAGCTGTCACGACCATCAACGATCTAGATCAGTTATTAGGGTTTAGGATTGACCTCGATTGGAACGCCGCCGATGATGAGGATCAAGTCGCGTTGAAGTTGCAGTCACAGGTTATGGTCGCCTTGCCCACGCCGCAGGACTTTGTGGAAATTGAACTGACGGAGAGGACGGAGAATGGGGAAGAGGCCAAATCGGAGAGTAATGAAATGGAGGGGATGAAGGTGGGGGTGGATATGAGAGTCACGAAGAGGAGAGATCCATTGAGGGGGGTTTTGATGTGGAGAGCGGTGGGTTCAGGACAACAGAATGATGGGGGAATGGGGGTTTTGGTGAAGCTGATGAGGTCGGAATTTGCCAATGGGGTTGCGGATGGGGCTGCTGTGGGCTCTGGCTGTGCTGATCACTGGCGGAATGTTTCTGTTGTTAGCCTAATTGGTCTTGGATTAACTGTGAGTCCCTTATTCATCCGTTTATAATGTTTATGCATTCTGAATTTAACATGCCATGTATGTGATGCACCTCAATCCAGAGGTTAAATTGAGGATTTTGAACACTAGTAAAATTTGAGGGATGTTGTGATGGTCAACTTTCATCCTTATTCTATGATTAGAGGTTATGTCTTATGTCTTACTTATAATGAGTACTTTTTTCAGTGACTATATCTGTGCTTATGATTCGCTTGACTGATTTTCTGATTACTTTTGGAACTGCTGATACTTTTGTGTTCGTTAGCTTTCAAAATCTGTTTTCACCTTTTGTTGCGTTTGATACCTATATTTATCTCTTGTGGTTTTTGTACTATCTACAAGATCCTAGCTCGTTGTTAATTGTGTATGTGACTTTCGTTATTGGTTGGAGATTGGCGGGTTTAAATCTTTTTTATGCCCTTAAGAAATAGGAAATACATACAATTGATGAGTTTTAGCTTCTGATTATTATCATCAAGCATGTAAAGTGTCCACTTAGGATTGCTTCCACAAGGTAGATGCATATATTTACTTATGTTTGTAATGTGCACAGGCATTGCCAGTCGAGATAACCTGCCTTCCTCTTCTTGAGAAACTATACCTTGATAATAACAAGCTGTCAGTTTTGCCACCTGCGCTTGGTGAGCTCAGAAACTTAAAAGTTCTTGCAGTAGACTATAACATGCTCGTTTCTGTGCCTGGTAAGATTTGGATGCTTTCTTGCTGTTGTTAACTTACTTTGTGAGTGGAATTTACTTTGGTTTGTTGCTGATTCTACATCAACACTTTGAAAATAAGTTAGATGGGTCAGAATCTATGTTTAACCAAACTATTGTCCTAATCTCCTTTTATATTCTTTGTTGGGAATTATAAGCAGTTGAATTAAGACAGTGCACTTGCCTTGTTGAATTGTCCTTGGAACACAACAAGCTGGTCCGTCCTATTCTTGATTTCAGGTCATTTAATTTTCACCTCTTAAACTTTATTTGCTTTAAATCTATCAATCTTCTTTAATGTGGTCATAGATATTGTTCAGAAGCTTAATACTTCTCTTCAGCTTGTTGACAGGGCTATGGCAGAATTACGTGTATTAAGACTTTTCGGCAACCCCCTTGAATTTCTTCCTGATATATTGCCATTGAATGAACTTCGCCACTTGACTCTTGCGAATATACGGATAGTGGCTGATGAAAATTTGGTATCTGTTAATGTACAGATTGAGGTGTGTGACAATGAACTCTTCCAATGGTTAGCATGCAGGTCAAGTACTTAAGTCATTAAGCTAAATTATGCCTTTTCCTTTTGATTGTTGATTCAGATGGAGAATAGCTCATATTTTGTTGCATCTCGCCATAAATTGAGCGCCTTCTTCTCTCTCATATTCCGATTTTCTTCTTGCCATCACCCTTTGCTGGCATCTACCCTAGCAAAGATAATGCAAGATGACGGAAACCGTGTTGTCGTTGGGAAGGATGAGAATGCAGTGCGGCAACTAATAAGTATGATAAGCAGTGATAACCAGCACGTGGTATGTCTCACTTCTAAATTACTTTGATTGCATAATTCTGAATTTTCTTGATTACTTTTATGCCTTTTTCAAGGTTGAACAAGCTTGCTCTGCACTCTCTGCCCTCGCTACAGATGGTTCGGTGGCCATGCAACTGATGAAATCTGACATCATGCAACCTATCGAGAGAGTACTAAAATCCTCACGGTCAATAGAAGTTATTTCTGTCTTGCAAGTTATGGTCAAGTTGGCTTTTACATCCGATAATGTAGCCCAAAAACTGTTGACAAAAGATATATTGAAGTCATTGAAGATATTGTGCGCGCACAAGAATCCAGAGGTTGCGTGTTTCTTTCATGTGTTTTTTTCTTTCACATCACCATTTATCTCGTCTGTACTTAAAGAAGGTTTGCCTCATATAGGTCCAAAGATTAGCTTTATTTGCTGTTGGAAATTTTGCTTTCTGTTTGGAAAACCGTCGTGCGTTGGTTACTTCAGAAAGTCTTCGAGAACTTCTTTTGCGGCTGACAGCTGCACCAGACTCACGCGTGTCCAAAGCTGCAGCCCGTGCTCTCGCAATATTAGGTGAGTATTTGCAGCAAATTTTAAACGATCCGATATGGATTGGGGATTTTGTGTAACAAAACTTGTAAATGCCCTATAGGAGAGAATGAGATTCTTCGCCGTGCTATTAAAGGAAGGCAGGTTCTTAAACGAGGATTGCGCATACTTGCTATGGATGGTGGTGGGATGAAAGGATTGGCAACCGTGAGAATTCTTAAAGAAATTGAGAATGGTACTGGAAAGCAGATCCATGAGCTCTTTGACCTTATTTGTGGAACATCCACGGGTGGTATGCTTGCCGTTGCTCTTGGAGTAAAATTGATGTCTTTGGAAAAGTGTGAAGAGATATACAAAGAGCTTGGTAGGTTATCTCCTTCCACGCACAGCCTCGAATGTTCAGACATTTTATCGTTATTATTCTCCTTCTCACTTTTCAATATTACCTTTTTGTAGGGAAACTTGTGTTTTCTGAACCCGTTCCAAAGGAAAATGAAGCAGCAACTTGGAGAGAAAAGTTGGATCAACTCTACAAGAGCTCATCACAGAGTTTTCGTGTTGTTGTTCATGGATCTAAAGTATGTTGTTGTGCTCTCTTCTTTTCCTTTCATTTGTCTACTCTAAGTATCTCCATATGTTTCTTGTGGCGTAGTCGTCAAAAGCGCTGGGCGCAACTAAAGTGCAAAGGCCTCCTATTGCATGAGGTGTTAGGTAGAAACAACGAGCACGCCAAGCAAAGCTAGGCGCATGGATGTAATAAAAAGAAACCTGTTAATATACCTGCGATAGACAAGAAAAATGTGTTCTTGTTCTTTTCTTGAAACAAAATTAATGGATGAACAAACAAAATTGATAAAAGATGTCTTGATCTTCTTTGTCTCAAATACTGAATTAGGTCGGGGTTTTGTTTTCTCCACTTTTGTTTTTCCCCTTATGAATTTATAGTAGTTTAGTACCCCTTTTTAATTGCTAAACTAACTCAGCCTAATTAACTTATAAAATGAGGGTTGTTTCCCTCCATGCATGTCTTAAGGTTCAGGTGTGGTTGTAGGTATTTCGTGGCGCACCTATGTCGCTTAGCGCCTTTATCTCGATTAGGCGTGACTGAGGTGCAACGTTTAACTACTATGGCTTGTTATTTTTTCTTAAATGAAAAGTACAATATTGCGAAGACTATTGAGAGAATAGAAGTGTGATACTTGCCAAAAATGTTTTATAAAGGCGTGCACTTATTTCCTGTTTCAATTTTTGTTCACTCCATCTCTAACACCTTTTCTTCTCTTCTGGCAAAATTTCATAGAAATAATTTAGATTCTGGTAATTTATTATGAATCGTGAAATTACTTTTTAAGCTGCTTCTTCTTGCAGCATAGTGCAGATCAGTTTGAGAAGCTGCTGCAGGAGATGTGTGCTGATGATGATGGAGATCTCTTGATAGAATCAGCTGTTAAAAAGATCCCAAAAGTTTTTGTTGTATCTACTCTGGTTAGCGTTGCACCAGCTGAACCATTTATATTTCGAAATTACCAGGTTTGATGCATTTAATTTTTTTTTAGTGTTTGGTAGTTCTCAGTCTCACCATTTTCACTTTTACAGAATTCTTTCTGTTGCTTTTCTGACCTTATAAGCTTGTTTGTTGTAAATGCAGTATCCTGTTGGAACACCGGAGATTTCTCCCATAGAAACTACCGGAGCTCAGGTTGGAAATAAGTGCAATGCTTTCATGGGAAGTTGTAAGCACCATATATGGCAATCTATAAGAGCATCGTCTGCAGCTCCTTATTATTTAGATGATTACTCCGATGGTACTTATTTTTTGGTGCTCACTCTGTGATGTCTTTCTTGACGTTTTATCTTGTTATAGATGAATCTCACAGGAACTTTACATTGTCCCCTATTCCAATTTAAATGTAATAGGTACACATCGCTGGCAAGATGGGGCTATTGTAGCTAATAATCCTACAATTTTTGCCATACGAGAAGCACAGCTGTTGTGGCCCGATTCTAAAGTTGATTGCTTAGTTTCAGTTGGTTCTGGGTCTGTCCCAACAAAGGTACCAAGGGACTTCTATTGTGGCAGAAAGTGATAAAAGATGTTTTTCCACTGTCATCTTTTCTTGCTGTTTCCTATGCATCTGAACTATTTCTTAAAATAACTAATTGGAGTGGTTGAGTTGATCTAATTTGCTCCATGCATAGACTTTTTGTGATACACCTTGTGCGAATATGTTGATATTGAAGTCAAATGAATTTTAGATATTAGTGTTCAGAACCAGGGAAAGAGCAAACACAAATTTATACATCAGATGACTCAGATCGGTAAAAAGAGGTTGCATAAGCTTATAGTCCCCTTATTCCTTTATCCATGTCACCCTAAGTCTCCTGTCTGCTTTCCTTTTACCACCCATCAGTAGACAATACCATCACCTTTAACTACTTTTCACATTGATCAAGAAGCACAACTTCTTTTGAAGAGGTGGATATTTGGCTAGGGATGAGGAGTAGGGTGGATGGAGCTTATATCAAATCTAAAGTGATATTGTATTGTTTTACTATTATTGTTAGTTAGAGAATAATAGGAGAGAGAATGAGTTGAGTGAGAGAAAATTGGGAGAGAGAAATGAGTGGGAGAGAAGTATGAGGAAAATGAGTGGGTGAAAGAAAAGTGGTGATCTGTTGCAGATACATGGGAGTAGAACATGATGGATTTTATACAATCACTCGTAAACTTACTATGCTTTGCAATAAGTAAAGCGTTGACCCTGAAATTCTGCTGTTTATTATGAGATTGAATGGCGAAGAGGGATGTGATCACTCAGTCTAATTTTAAGCTTCAAGCATTTCCAAGGAAGTGCCTGAGGTTTATGAAATGTGCATTGCTTGTGAAGTTTGGCCTGTGCCTGGGGATTTATTCTACGTTCTTTTCCTTTTGGTTTTCTTGTAGCAGATGGATAGTGTTTTTGGTTATGGTGGTGCAGTTATTCATGATTTAGTGCTATTTTTCTCTACGATTCTTTAGTTAACTTCTCTGTGTCTCTGCTCTGTTAGGGTCGCAAGGGTGGTTGGCGTTATTTAGACACCGGACAAGTGTTGATTGAAAGTGCTTGCTCGGTTGACCGTGTGGAGGAAGCTTTAAGTACATTGCTTCCTATGGTTCCAGATGTACAATATTTTCGATTCAATCCAGGTGAAGTTTTTTGTAGAAATTTTATAGCTTTTATGAAGCTAAGATTCAAGGGTTAGAGAGCGAACTTAATTCCCCCACCCACAAAAAAAAAAAAAAAAATGGTGGGCTTGGTAAGGAAAAGGAATGTTTATGGTTGTAGTGAGGAATGATTTTGATACCTACCATTTTGGAGAAGAATTGCCCACTCCTCAAAAGTGAGGTTTGATTCCTTCATGCCATCCAACAAAGTATTCATAACTCTAGGTTCATGGCATAAATCTTTCTCACTATAACCTGAATTTTAAGTTCATTATTATCATAGAAGATAAAATTACAATCTTTAAATGGATACAGTAGTCCAACTTGTTAAGTGACTAAACAAAATAAAAAAAGTTAATATGATTCAGGAAAGACCTTGGATGAACTAAACATTTTTTTCCAGTGTAGTTTGTAACTTAACAAGTTATTTTAACCATTAGTAAGTCGAGAGTAAGGGATATGGTTGGGTAGGAGGAAATATTGCGGATGAGAAGATAAAAAGTAGAATGAGAAAAAGAGATTAAAAAATAAAGGTTACTGATTCATTTCTAATATTTAAATTTAATTTAGATTTAAAGATATTATTAAGAGAGAGTTAATATACTCTCTCTAGGAAGCTTGTCTCTTTCTTACGTATGCATTCCGATAACATGTTCAATATTTTCTCACTGTCAATCTAACTTGTACAGTTGACGAACGTTGTGAAATGGAACTGGATGAAACTGATCCAGCAGTCTGGTTAAAGTTAGAGGGCGCTACACAAGATTACATTCAGAATAATTCTACTGCATTCAAGACTCTTGCTGAAAGATTGCTTGAGAGCATGCATGATGAGAAACTCGATAGCTTAAAGTCGCAGCATGCTTTCAGAGCAAAGGGTACTAAAACCTCCTTCAACTCTCAATCCATCTTTTTTTCCTTCCTTAAACCTTATGCTATCTTTTCCAGAATTAATGGTAGAGCTGTTTTTCTGTATAGTGTCAAATGAGAATAGTGCCTCTTTGGGCTGGAGACGTGGTGTACTTCTTGTGGAGGCCTCTAATAGCCCAGACTCTGGAAGAGTATTTCACCATGCTCGTACACTTGAGACATTCTGTGCTAGTAACGATATAAAATTATCCCTTGCTAATGGGGCATCTACGACCGTTAAGACAGCTCCAGGGTCTGCACTTCCAACACCATTTTCATCGCCTTTGTTTACTGGAAGCTTCTCATCGAGTCCCCTAATTTACAGCCCTGACCTTGGGCCCCACCGGGTTGGTAGAATTGATTTAGTCCCACCTTTGAATTTGGATGGACTTCATTCTGCAAAATCAGCTGCTTCACCCCCTGAGTCACCTCACAAGCGGAGACAGCTTGCTGCTCCCATCCTATCTTTACATAAGCAAATTCAAAATTTACCCCAAGTTGGTGTAGTTCATTTGGCACTGCAAAATGACACAAGAGGCTCCATTTTATGGTATACTTTAACCCATCCTTGCTTCTTTATTTTAGGGTATGCTTTACTTTTGGGAGTATGGTGGATGGTGGAAATCCGGATGCTGAAATCTAGGATTTTTCAAAATCCTGATGAATAGTGATATTATATGTTTGTTTTGAGATTTGAGTTGGGTTGGATGTAACTTTACGTCAAGTCAAGTGTGTGGATGATGTGATATTATTACATTATTATTGTTGGAGAAATGTTATGTCAAACCATGAGTGTGTGAGTGGTTATATGGTATTAATATCTTATATTTATTGGATTTTCTTATGTCAAATCGATGAATCATTTTGTGTAAGAAGTGAGTAGGTTTTTTAGTGTGGACATGGATGGATTTTGCAATCCGGGTTTTAAATCCCGAACTAGAACAAGATGGGGGGACTTAAGATCCCACGTCTGGACAGGGATATCCCAAAACAAACATACCCTTAAGTTCTCATATTGTTGCTTACATTCTTAAGTTCTTCTTTTCGTATAGTTGGCAGAACGATGTATTTGTGGTGGCGGAACCAGGAGAATTAGCAGAAAAGTTTGTGCAGAATGTGAAATACAGCTTGTTGTCTATGATGAAGGGCAGGAAGAGGAATTATACATCAGTAGTCACGAAAATATCAACTGTTGCTGATCTTGTGTCGTGCAGGCCGTATTTCCAAATTGGTGGTGTTGTCCACAGGTACATAGGACGCCAGACACAGGTATTAATCCACCTTTTCTCTGAATTATTAGATATGTGGAATTAGGGCGGAAAGAATTGATACTTACCTGTGATACTATGAAGGTCATGGAAGATGATCAAGAAATTGGTGCTTACATGTTCCGTAGAACCGTTCCTTCCTTGCACTTGACTCCAGAAGATGTTCGTTGTATGGTATGTGCTAGGATCTTTTCAGTTCCATTCCCTTACTTTCTCTTTTTCAGTTTCCTTCTTTCATCAGTGCAAAATTAGAATTGAGTTGTCAAATTTAGAGTATCATGTTGCTAGTTGAGGATGGTAACATAGGATCCCAATACTGCGTCTTGGTTATTGTTCTGACTTCTCTATTTCCATGTAATACCTTCCTCCTTATCTATTTGACTACTGCTCTAATGTTTGCTTTTCCTTCCTTGTACACCTTAAGACATTTTCCTGTATTATTTCGAAGTAAGAAGTTATAGTTCCCATCCTTGGTATTTACTTCTCATAGTTTGTTTTCCTAGACTCAAGATGGACTTTCTTTTTAGAGAAAATATTTCTATGCACCAGTTGCACCGTGCAACTCAAATGCATTAGTAAATAGAATTAATTGATTTACTAAAAGGTAATTAGTTGTTACATATTAGTTGTTTTCGTTGAACAATATTAGTCGTGCACCAGTTGCACGGTATAACTGGTGCACCCAAGTGTTACTCTCTTTTTTAGAGATTGACTTATAGAATCCGATTTATACATCCTTCAGGTTGGATCTTGGAGGGACAGGATTATAATCTTCACAGGGATATATGGACCTACTGGAGCAATGATCAAAGCATATCTAGACTCTGGTGCTAAAGCTGTGATCTGCCCTTCTTCTGAGCCCGAGGAACTGCAGTTAACATCCTTCTACGGGGCAGGTGAATTCAGCAATTACGAAAATGGAAAGTTTGAGATCGGAGAAGAAGGAGAAGAAGACGAGGATACTCAACCGCCAAGTCCAACAAGTGATTGGGAAGATAGCGACGCGGATAAAAAAGGCGGGGAGCAGGGAATGAGTTTGTGGGACAATGATGAGAAGGAATTGTCACAGTTTGTGAGCAAGCTGTACGATTCACTGTTTCAGGGGGGCGGACGTGTAGATGTTGCTCTTAAAGAAGCTCTTTCATCTCATAAGAGCCTCAGATACACATGCCATTTTCCAAACACTGTGTAGATGTTTTTTCCTGGGAGTGGACTTTGTCTGTAACATTCTGTACTTTATTATACAACATAACGGGAAATTGTTCGAATATGGAGTATATATTATTACTGAAGTAAAAATAATACCGGGATAAGGAAAAAGACTACAGAGAGGTATTAAGAAAGCAAATACACATTTTTTTGAGGCTGAACATTTCTTTTATTAGTATTTATTATATATTCGGAATACCAATAAAATCTTTCTGGAGTTGAATCTGGCACGTGCTTGCTTTCATCGCTCATTTGCCCTATATTGAAATAGCATTCTTATTAGTTAATATTATTATACACTTGAATGCTTGGAGCTTAATTTTTCCTTCTATATGTATTTGTCTGTTTTTTTTAATAATATTTTTGCTCTATTACAATTTCTAATTAGTTTATTATTATTTTCTCGTGGATCTGGAATTCGTCATGTATTTATCACAATGTTTCCATAATGGTAAAGACGAGTGTCAATTACGCAACTCCACAAATGTATGGAGTATCAGAATTCAAATGAGAAAACAGTGTTGTTATGTATGGTTGAATTTAAACTTATGATTAAAGAAACCACCATGTTTTTTCAGACAAGCATGAACATCAATCCTCTTATTAAATAATCCCCGACCCACTTAAAAACAATGATTTCCATCACTATCAAAATGGTTCTCATCATTTCCATAAAAAGTGATACTACTATTTAATCTTTTAATACTTCAAGCTATAATTGTTTTTGAAAAGACTGGTGCTAAATTTGTATAAATCTGAAAGGCCGCGATAAATTTGTATAAATTGCCAAAATTAAATTACACATGATCCCACTTAAATGTACATAAAAGTGTATTAACTCTTTGGACAGCTCACCTAAAATTAAATCGACTCGATAGATCACCAATGCTCTTAAACCCCATCAATCAAACACCAAAACGAGTCTAACGCCTGCATTAATAAAAACTTTCTTTTTCTCTTAAAAAAAATACACCAATCAATTTGGTTGTTATTACTTATCACATGGGTTAATTTGATGAATTTGAACTGATGCGAGTGATTGGTGGTAACAAAAGCCCTTCATAAAACACAATTATTAGTTGGTCCATACCATAATCATAATGCACAATGGCAGAGAATTAAAGCAGATGATTAAACACATCTCTATCAAACAGTTACAATCGTGCAATATCTCACGCTGTCCACTTTTAAGACAATCAAGCAGATTTATATATACTCAGAACCAAACTTAGAACCATTATATATCAAGAAACGTACGGATCACTTGGATGATCAAATGTCTGAGAAGGTACCATTGGAGGTAGGAACACGTGGAACCATTGGATCACTTCTGAAGAAGGAGATTGACTACTTCAGGAAACTCCAAGACAATCGGGTCGATGAATCTCAGAGAATTAGCTCTGAAGAGGGCCGGTTTTCATGGCCGAGTTTCAGGCTTTCAATCGCGTCTTGGAGAAGAAGGAAGAAAAGGAATAGTGGCATCAGGCCTGGGATTTGCTCTGTTGTCGAAGTTGCAGAGAATGATCAGTTGAATGAAATTCGTGGCTTCTCTTATCTCAATCTTAGGCGTGATTCGGAGAGATATGAAGTTTAATGCATGCTTTTTGGATCAACACTATGTAATTTTTTTCATGTTTTTTCTATACATGTGAATCTTCGTAGTTTGAATTAATCCATTGGAATTGTGGTTTTTTTTCTTCAATATTGGTCTGAAATATATCAGATGCATGATAAACTCTCTTGAATGTATAAATTATAGTGCTTTTGTTGATTATTTTTTTAAGTTTCTTATGATTAACCATGATATTGATGCAATCCTTGATCTTTCACTTGGTTCATCAGGATTTAACTTCAAGTAACACGGATTTTCTTGTCACAAAATAAGATTCAATTGATATGATAAGTTCATATCTGAATTCCCACAAATGTACATGATATCTGCAACTGTTTTTCCATTACAAATTCACAATCCTCTGGTATTACAGATTTGATTTTGGCTTCACAACAAGCACTAATTCCTGATCGCTCTTGCAAAATAATAAAAGTGCATCACACATTAGAAAAAAATAACTGCAGAGTTATCAGCTATAAATGGCTGGATCTACTCATCGTCCATTTCAAGTTGGATGTCATCCGTGTTGATGGCTAAGTATTCAAGCGCAGTGACGACGTCCCCAATCAGAGGCCTCGTACTGGCTTCGTCTTGGATACACATAGCTGCAACAGCAAGAGCCTGATACAGACTCTTCTTCGGGTAATTCCCTTCCAGCAATGGATCCCCCATCATCGTGAACTTTCTCCTGTCCTTAAACAGCGGTTTCGCCTGAAAAATTCCACCATCAAAATCATCTATCTGTCCTTTATTCTTTAAGTTACAGAATTTTGACTAAACTTTGTTACAGAACGGTTGAAAAGTATTAGTTCATGTGATGAAAAGTATCAGATGCATATTGAAAAAATCTGATACTGTTCAGCTTACAAACTAATACTTTCTTTTGTATGAACTAATACTTCTCATTACATTGAAAAAGCATGCTGTATATATAACTTACCCAAGCAACAAGATTCTCCTCTTCAGGTGGTTTTCTGTTATCAATAGCTCTTCTCCCTGATATGATCTCCAGAAACACAACTCCAAAACTGTACACATCTGATCTACTTGTCAACTGCCCCGTTTGCGCGTACTCCGGTGCACAGTACCCGTACGTCCCCATCACCCTCGTCGAAACGTGATCCTTCTCCCCCGTGGGACCCAACTTAGCAAGCCCAAAATCCAAAATCTTAGGACTGAAATTCTCATCCAATAAGATGTTGGAGGCCTTAAAATCACGGTATATGATTGGATGATTCGCTGTGTCGTGCAAGAACTCTAGTCCCTGAGCCGCTCCTTTAGCTATCTGCATCCTCGTGTACCAATCGAGAGGCTTCTGACACGGGGACAAATCTGTCGAGACACGAGAAAATGTCAACTTAACTTGTTAAAAACAAGAACTCAATACTCTAAAGTTCAACTTACCAAGAAGATGATCTTCTAAAGATCTGTTAGCCATGTATTCGTACACCAAGATCCTTTGGCGTCCGTCAGCACAATATCTGATCAAATTCACAAGATTTGGGTGGTGAACGAGGCTCAATGTTAGAACTTCAGCTAGAAATTCTCTGTTTCCTTGAACACCATTCCTATCCAGCTGCTTCACAGCCACAATCTTGAAAAGAAACCATGTTAGAACATCATGAATGACAAAAGCATTATACTTTAAATAAGTTCAAGATTAACAACAAAGTAACACTTGCGTGAACTTGGTTCATATAGGAATTGTTTTCGTGAACCAGGTTTATATAAGTTTTCATTATAAAATACAGCATATACTTGATTAGTGTTCTTGAGGTATCCCTTGTACACCCTCCCAAATCCCCCTTCTCCGACGAGCAATTCGGGGTTGAAGTTGTCCGTGGCTGTTGCTAGCTCCCTGAAGGTGAACACCTCCGTCGGAACCCTCATCTTCCCATTCTTGAACACATCCTCTGCAACTAGCCTTTGATTCATGGAACCTGCATCACATTATCATCCAAAAAAGTTTCACAAAGCCCAAAAATCAAGAAAATGCAAGAATGTTGATTTTTCCATCATTCAAAAAACGGGACGGATCTAGAATTTTTTCCGTGTCTACGCTCATTACATTACATTACCTGTGTTCATTGATACACTTCTGGGAACAGTACTGGAATATGAATCAGCATCATCATAATTCTTGGCCTCCTTGATATGATGATGATGATTATGATGATGAATGCAACTTTTTGTATTTTTAAGAGAAGATTTCCTCATTGTTTCTGTTCGTTGAATCCTGCAACAAGATAAAATGCTCATCGCCTTTCCAACCCACCTTTTTTTTGTTTTTTTCCAGCCTTCTTGTTATGATTCCAAAATCATGACCAGATTATATATGGTACCTTATAATGTCTTGATTTTCTGTCTTTCTTTTGTGCTTACATGTGATTATGTAGCACAGTTGAAAGAAGAACACCAAGAACTAAAGAATTGTGTTGTACAGACTAATGACTTAATGGAGAAACAGTTGAGAAAAAAATAATTTTGATAGGATTGAATGTGGATTTTGAGAAGATGAAAAAAAAAATAGAGAAATAAATCATGGGAACAACTACTTTTTAGGCACCTTAATGACAACATACCACGTTGGATTCGGGATATATGAGGCTCTTTTTTTCCGGACTAGCTAAAATTTACAACATTGAATTGGATATAGTACTAAGATTTTGGACATCAATTTATTTTCAATATCAAAGTTATACTACATATTTTGCTTTCAAAAAAAAAAAAATTATCCCATGTCTCAAATTAAGCATCATATATCATGTGTATTAACTATTAATAATATTATTAATTAACACGTGACGTATGTAATTACAATAGAACACAATATAAAAAAAGATGATATCTAATTAGCATCAATTGTGATTTGTGATGTGAATTTTAATATTATTAGCATATAATGGTGTTGCATACCACAACTAATATGTGACAGCTTTGTATCCTACACGACTATTTGCAAGATGCATGAAAGAGGGGAAGGACCCCTACTCAACTTTGTATGGACCTTTTGGCCCATTATTGTACATTTCAATCATAATTAATAATTATTGTTACTCTTAATTAATTTTTCTATATTATTGTAGTCTATATGAAGCAATATGCGAATTGCTTATAAAATGTTGTTAAGTTGTCGCATGGAATCTTTCACTTTTGTATATAGCTTGGATTATTCACTGGGTCAAATTATGTGATTTTCATATATATATATATATATATCTCTAATAAGTGAATGGTAAATTCATCGATTGATGTCAATTAAATTATTTAAAAATTTTAAAATTTTAATTTAAGTTTTAGGCTTTGCGTGATAAATGTATGGCAAAAAAATTTATAAAATATGAAGAAAGAAAGATATATTTAAATTTTTGTATACTATTTTGTTTTTTTTAACTAAACATATGATACAACATAAAATAAGATAAAAAAAACACTAAATTTCATGGGGTCACCGGTTCGATTATGAAAACATTGGGTAAATTCGATTGATGTCATGATAAAAATTGAAAACTTAAGTTTTGTTTTTTAGGCACTACATATATATTATTTAAAATAAGATATATATCTAAATATCAAATATGTGTTTTAGTTTAATGGTTTATTTATAGAAGGATTCAAATATGTAGTTAGGAATTTGGTTTGTAGTGGGTTCAATTCTTATTTTTATTTATTTTTTTATCACATAATTGTGTGTTATTTTTTTTATCAAATTTTTCTTACGTAATATGTTTAAAACATATTGTTCTTAAATAACATAGAAAGACAATATATTGAAAAACTACATTGTTATATCTTACGTAACATGTAATAAAACATAAACAAAATTCATAAAGTAACATATATATATTGTTCATATTAACAGAAATATTCATAAGGTAACATGGGTCACAACAATATTTATTGTTTATATGATAACACTTTTTTTTAGTGTTACATCAAATTTTTGTATGTTCACTTTTTTTTATTGATCTATTTTTTTATAATATTTTTAACAACTTACATACTACATTGTTATATTGAAAAAAAAAGTGTTACTTCATGAACATCTTACGTAATAACATGTAATAAAACATATCACTTTTCCAAAATAATATGTATATATATTTCTTCGTAACATTATTGTTTCAAATAAAGAAACTTTTTTTATCAAATTTTATTGAAGAAAATTAAATTAGTCACAATGTATAACACATTATTGTTAATATGATAAAACATTCACATAACATTATAAATATTCATAATTTAATAATACATTAGGTCATAACGTAACAATTTATTGTTTATATGGTAACACATGAAAATTCACATAGTTTTACGGGTTAGTTAAACGATTTATATATGAACAATGTTACATACTACTAAAAAACATGTGTTACTATATGAACAAAAAATGTGACTATGAAGAAAAAAAAAAAACCACCACATGAACAAAAAGATTGGAAGATGTTCTCTCCAGCGAAAAAAATATTTTCAAATTAAAATTACATATTTAAATAACAACTTCATGTGTTACTACATAAACAATAGAGTGTTACTCTATAAGCAAAAAAATGTTACTATATGAACAAAACCAGTACAAATGCAAAAAAAAAATCATCAGTCTAAAATTACAGATACACAGAACAACGTGAAAAGAGTGCAGAAGGATCTGAATTTCAGCACACACTTTGTGTTGAGATGTAATCCAAACACCACACACATATTATCTCTTCTTCTCGCAGAATACATTCCAAAATTCAAATTGAACAACCCAATTTCATCCAATAATCGAAGCGAATTGAAGAAAATTAAATTAGATAAGAAATTAAATGCAAAGGTGAAAACACGGTAGTTGTTACATAACTAAACCCTAAACCCTTAAGCCGTATCCTAAACCTTCAAACCCAAACCAAAATCCAGATCCACCCCCAATCTGAAAAGAAGAAGAAGAAGAAGAAATTTGACAGATTTCCCAAAAGGTGAGTTTGATATAGGAAGATGATGTTATCCGATCAGATACATTGAACTAAGTCTCTGTTGATGAAGAAAGTCAATCTGGTCTAACCTCTTCTTATGACCCGTGAGAAAAAAAATCAATTGCACATAACATTAGTATGCAATATTGCATACAAGTTTTTGTCAAAAAATAAATCTTTTGGTCACTATTTTTGCCCCACATGCAAGGATATACATTTTTTCCCATCATTATTGAAATGTTTTCATCAATTAATTTCTATTTTTTTAAAATTCATAGATATATTACATAGTGAAACATAAGTACATACATACATTTAAATGTGGTTCATAAAGTGAAAATTTATAGGGCATTTAAACGACGTTGTTTGCAGTTAGAGTGGGACACAAAGAATTAATTATGACCTATTAACCTTTACAAATTATTAATTACTGGTAGATATAAATCACTACAATTTTCAAATTACTATAAAATTTAGAATTAAATACCCATAGGTTCATATTTGGGACCAACAATACCCATAGGTTCATCCTATTTTAAAAATTAGTATTAGATTCAAAAGTGGGTATCAATTTACTTTACTACCTCTGTTTTTTAGTCACCCACTCTTAAATTAATTCCTACCCATAAATTAATTCCATAAATCACAACCCTAAAATCACATTCAAAATCAAAACTGAAAACTCTCTCTCAAACCGAACCCACTCACCTGCTCTCACTCTCTCGTGAATCGCCGTCGTCGCGGTCATTCTCCCCACGCCACCGCGGCAGCCACCCGGAACCACAACGGCGGCGCCACGCCCACCTCCACTCCACACTCGCGGCGCCGCGCCCACCTCCACCTTCATCACGCGACGACCCCCTTCCCCCCCAGAAAAACCGGAACGCCGGGCCCCACCCAAAACCAGAACGGCCGCGCACCACCTCGACGCTCGCGGCCGCCTTCCCACCCAAGATTGGGGTTCTTTGAAGCAGCCTTGTTCCTCTTCACCCCCAAATCTGCAAATCGCCGCCTTCTTCTTCTTCACCCCCAATCTTCTTCTCCGCTGCCGCCTCCACCACTCTAATCTCCACCACACAACCCTTCAAACCAGAAAGCAGCAGTAGATTCAAATTTGTACGGCTGGAGAAGTAGATTTAAATTTTTTATTTAGGGTGTGGTCTGTTTCTTCGATTTAATTTTGTGTTTTTTTTGTTTGCATATTATAGATTATAAGCTTTTTGCTTCTGCAATGGCGTGAGCCCACAATTAATTTCATATGAAGATGGGATCTAGTTTTTAGAAATTTGAATTTTCTGGATTTTTATTAGTGGAAGCTTGAAGGAGATGAAGATGATCTAGTTTCTGGGCTTTGTTGTTAGGATATTTTGTTGAAATCTGTTGGGTTCGATTTGCGTGAGTTTATTGTGTGAAAATGCAGATTTGAAGATTTTCTACGAAAGATCTGGGTTGTTGTTGATATGGAAGTTTTTTTTGAAGATTTGAAGGTCCATTTCACGAAGATGTTTGTACATTTCTGAGGATCAGAATATAAATCATGTATTTTGATGAACATGTTCGTGTCGGGTGATATGTAAATTTTGAGATTGTATTTGTAAGTTTTATATGTAAATTTCAGTAAATTTTTAAATTTTGATATGAATTTTTCAAGTTGTAATATTTTTTAATGAATTTTTGTAGATGCGTAATTTTGTATTTATATGACTTTTTGTAGTTGTTCGTGTTTCTGAAAATAAAAGTGGAAGAAATAAAGAAAGAAAGATTGAGTAAAGTCTGGAGAAAGAGTGGGTCTGCAGAAAGAAAAGGAGCAATTGATGTGACTGGTCTGCAGTGAGAGTGGGTCACCCATTTTATTGGCTGTGAATGAAGCACAGAAGACTAGAAAAAGGCCAACTGAAAATTAAGGGTATATTAGTCTTTTAGCGGTTAATTTTGTATCTAGGAGCAATTTTAAAAATGGCATGGACTTAGGAGTAAGTTTAGGGTGGGAAATGGACCTTTAAGTCACCCAACTCTAAAATTTACTGTGGGTACTAGATTTTATGACGATAAAATATATACAAAATGTAGAACACTTTATGAAAAAATATTAGTTACTCAAATCAATACATTAAAAAAAATTCCCTTCTCAAAACTCTGTAATTGGAAAATTGAAATTTATTGGGATTTGCAAGAAAAATATAGAAATTGACTAGTTCTACTTTTCTATTGTTGTTATTCCGCCACACAAGCCCGCTTTAAAAGAGTCGCCAGTCATGAATTCCGATGCCAAAGACTAATTGCGACTTTAGTGGATTTGGAAAGAGGCAGAAATTTGGAAATGCGACTTTAGGAACCGTCAAAACACGTGCCATAGCACGACCTCGGCACGTGTCACCTCAATGTCTGCCCTTGCTTCTCGTCTCGTCTTTCTAAAACCCTGCAACTGGGATTTAAATCGATTTGGTCCCAAGCGATGATTTTTTTTTCCTTTATTGAAATTGTGCCTATTGGAGATGTATTCCATGCTTCAATTTAGTCCTCGTTATGTTTTCAATTTGTGTCAATTTAGTCCTTTAAGGCGTTCGGAGAATATCCAAAATCAAAAAGTTTTATCACTAAAATAATATATTCGTTTTTTTTAGGGCGTTTATCACACGCCCAATTTCTTGCTTATAAATGCTTTGAACACTTAACGCTTTCGAATTTAGTAATGGACACGATTCATTACAAATTTTGTAAAAAATAAATCTTTTTAAATCAAATACGACACATGTGTATTTACCCTATTAAAAAAAATGAAAAATTCAAAAAAAAAAAATGACATCATCATTTTTATTACAAAATAAAAAATAAATCAAAACTAAATTAAAATAAAACAAAAACCCAATCCACTAAAATAAAAAAAATAAACCTAATCGAATCCACTAAAAAAAACAAAAAAATTTGAAATGCTCAAGTTTTCCTAATTAATTAGATTCAAGAGATCAAGATTTAATTAAATCAATATACCCCCCAAATTGAAAAAACCTAATCCATCGGAAATCGATCGAAAACTCGAGAACACACTCCCAAATTGAAGAACCCTAGTCCTCCACACTATAAATCACGCGACGACCCCCTTCGAGAACACACCCCCAAATTGAAGAACCCTAGATCCTTTGAAGCCCTCCTTCCCCCAAATCTATCGATCGCCGCCTATCGACCGTGGACGCAATCTCCATGGTGGTGTTCAAATTTGTAAGGCCGCAGCGGGCGATTTAAGGGCTGTTTCTTCGATTATGGTAAGTTTCGTTTTTTTTCTGATTAAGTTCATATGAAGATGGGATCTATTTGAATTTTCTGGAAATAGTTAAACTTCACCAAAACCCTTATCTTTTCATATGAATCTGGAATTAAAATGATGATCTAGTTTCTGGGCTTTGTTGTTAGGATATTTTGTTGAAATCTGTTGGGTTCGATTTGCGTGGTTTGTGTTTTTATTTGTGTTTGGGTTTTTGTTTGGAAACTATAACATGTTTTTGGTATGTGTATTTTAATGCTTGTGGTAGGCTTAGTTGGTGGGTGTGTTTTTCGTTCCTTTTTTATGCTTTTTTAGGTTTGTATTTTAATGCTTGTGTCCCTGTTCGTTTTTGAGATGAGTAAAGAGAACATATTTTGTTGTTGGTGGGTATATTTAATAAGTGTGGCCCCATGTTTTGAGATGTGAAAAAGCAGAATTAATAATTATTAGTCTTTAGATGAGTAAGCAATTTTAGTGGTCCATATTTTGCAATATAGTATACTTTTTGGACGATTAGTCATACTTCATGTTTATTGTTAAAAAAATCTTATTGTGTTTTTTATTGGGATTTGCTTTTTGTAATTTTTTTGTTGTTATTCCGCCCAAACACCAAATACCTCGGTTTCGCCGTCGACCTTATATTTTGGGGGCGAATTCAAGGTTTTGGAAACCTCAATAATGTGCCTTCCATGAGTATGTTGGGGTGAGTCTCTTTGTGTTTGATTGGGTTGACGCTAGCGATAGTCCTTGTTCCTCTTCACCCCAAATCTGCAAATCGCCGTGTGAGTTAGGTGAATCTTTTAAATAAGATGGCTAATGTTTTTTCAAACCAATGGTGATTACAAAATTGGGGGTAGATTTAAAAATAAACCTTTTTATTTGGTTCTATTTGAGGTTGAATGACAATAATTTTAAGTTGATAATTGATGATGGTGATATTACAAGTTGGGCATATAGGTTTTATTAGTATCGACCTAAGATGATTTTAGTTTGTGGTAAATTTGTTGTTAGGATATTTTGTTTGTAAATCTTTGTGTTCGATATATATATTTTTTGTTGAGCATATAGAAGTAAGCAATGGTGAAATAGTTTCTGATTGTAGTTTATTGAAGATGATCCGGGTTATGAAATCATTTGAGGATCCCGATTTTGTGATAGGGAATGAATATCTTAGTGATTGTGATAGATTATATGAGAAACATGTGGACAAACATGTTGAGGAGAATGTGGAAGCACTTGATCCATCCAATCTGATTAATAGCACCAAATTTGTTCATATTTTTGTGGGAGGTGAGTCTAGTGAACCAATCCATGAAGATATATGACGATAAAATATATACAAAATGTATGTGGTGGGCCCAAAAATCCGATTGAACCCGGAATCGTTAACGGGTCGACTCTTCAGTGAATTCCGATGCCGACTCCATGATGGTGAAGAAGATGATGTGGATAATCATTGTGACATTGATGAGACTAGAGGATCTGATGAGGATAATGAGGAAGAGAGTTACCCCATGTATAACCCAGAAACCTCTTTCAACCCTACATTTGTGATAGGACAAGTCTATGGAACAAAAAAGGAGTTCAAGTTTGCGATCGATCTCATGCTATCATTCTTTAGAAGAAACATCCGATTCACCAAGAATGATAGTAGAAGAATTTATGCCAAATGTGTTTCTCCCAAATGTCAGTGGCACATTCATTGCTTGAAGATGGCAGATGAGCAATCCTATCAAATCAGAACAATGGTTGATAAGCATAAGTGTGGCCCTACTCAAAAGGTGAAGAATGTGACTTCTACATGGCTGAGTGAGAAGTTTATACAGAGGTTCTATTCTGATAAGGCAAGGTCCATGTCTGGGTTTTTGCTTGATGCCTCTCATGATATCAAGTGTAATGTAAGTAGAAGCCAGGTGTATAAGGCCAAGATAAAGGTTGTGCAAAAGATAGAGGGTGACAGTGATGCTCAATACTCTAACTTATGGTCATACACTGAAGAGCTTAGGAAAACTAACCCTGGTTCTACTATAATCCTTGCCACAGAAGTTGATAATGGGGTTACTAGGTTTAGCAGAATGTATATTTGTTGGAATGCCTTAAAGAAGGGTTTTCTGGAAGGCTGCAGACCAATTTTTAGGGTAGATGGGTGTTGGTTAAAGGGAAAATGGGGGTAATCTATCGATGTGTTGTGGGTGTTGATGGGAACAACAACCTGCTCCTCGTGGGCTATCTTTGTAGTTGACAAGGAGATCGGAGATTTGGGAATGGTTTCTAACCATTCTTAAGAGAGATCTGTCAATTGAAGCGAACAAGTTCACCTTCATGTCCGATAAATGAAGGGATTAATTCGGGCCTTTCGCATAGTTTTTCCTCGGTGCGGATCATAGATTTTGTGTTAGGCATATGCATAACAATTTGAAAAAAAACCTCGGGTTTAGGGGCAATCATACAAAGATAAAATGTGGAAAGTCTTGCTAAAGCACTACACAAGGTGAGTATGAATGAGCTCGGGGGAGTTAAGTGAGGGAGCTTGGGAATGGTTTCACAACAAGCCTCCAATTGAGTGGTCCAAGGAATACTTGAAAGACAAAAAGCAAGTGTGACATGTTGTTGAACAATGTTTGTGAGTCTTTCAACTCCAATATCCCCGCCTCCTAAACAAGGCCATAATAACAATGCTTGAATGGATTAGGGAGCATTTAGTGCGAGAGGCTTCAAAAAAAAAATAGAGACAGAGGGCTAAGAAATGGAAAAAAGAGAGTGTGTCCTAGAATTATCTTGGAAATATTGATGATGAGAATGGAGCAAAAATGGTGATTGTATTTGCATTAAGAGCATTAATATTCATTACCAAGTGAGACATATATATGGGGGGACAAAGACACGATGAGACTTGGAGAAGTGGACGTGTACTTGCAATGCATGGACTAAAAATGGGATTCCTTGCACACACGCCTATATGCAATAATACTTGGTGAAAATCTTGAACCTCAAGACTTTGTTCATAACTACTACACTTTGGAGAAGTACAATGAGGCATACAAGTATCCAATCTTTGGGATAAGCTATGATAAATTGTGGGGAAACTCTCTCAGACATTCCACCATTGCCACCCAACTTTGGGACCGTATCAAGAAAAGGGGAAATGAAAAAAAAAAAGAAAAGAAAGGAAAGAAGGTGAGAAGGAAATCAAACACCAAAAAAAAAGCCGGTTGAAAAGACAATGTAAGACACTCACCGCAAGAAGTGTGGTCAAAAGGACATAATAAAAAAGAAAAGTCGCTCAAAAACATCAACAGTATTTTTCAATTATTTTGTCTAGTGATTTAGTCTTAATTGTGTGTGCATTTAATTGAGTTACATTTTGTTTATTAGGCGTGGGGGTGGACAATCATCAACACCTTCAACCACACCTCAAGGTCGTGAAGGAAGAGAGTTGGTAATGTAGAAAGTGGGCCATCAACACCTTCATCCACAACTCAGCCATCCAAAACTGAGCTTGCTTCTTTCAGAAGAAGCATGGCAACAAAGAGATAGGTACATATACTTGCACCAAATGTACCAAGTTCAAAGAAAAGGGCTGGACAGAACAAGAACAAGGTTAGATTTTGACTTATAATTATGATTCCTAAAAAATTTAAGAAAGACTTGTTCAACTTTAAGTTACTGAGTAGTTTGTTAAATTTTAGGAGCATGGAATTGGAAAAAATACACAAAATAGTGAGAGTGCATCAACAATTATTGATGATCAGAATGACACCATTCAGGCAAGTCTCACAACAATTATTGATCACAATTATTTCTTACAGGTTGCACCTCCAAAGTTTAGTGAGAGTGGTGTACAGGTTGCTGAGGATGAGGCTGCCCTTGCAGCATTTCTAGAGAGCCGGATAACAACTGTGAAATGGTATGCACCTTCCAAACCTCCTACTTTGCAAGGGCCTACACCCCATGAACAATTGCAAATGGGAGAAGTTGGACAGATGGGGCAAATGGGAATGCAAGGGCCTTCACCCAATCAACCTCCACCACTTTGATCCAATCTGTTCAATTTAGCGTACCTCCACCCTATTCAGATTCCCATTTTACCAATAGATGCTTGCAGACTTTGAGCTCATCTACTTTGAAGAAGATAATTGTGGATGAAGGTGGGAAGAAGTTTATGGATTTGTCTAGTCAGGGGAGTAGTAATGACAACAGTGGCAAGAAAGGAAAGAAGAAAGTTTAGCTTTGTTTTCATGGTTTACTTTTTGGGCTTTTTGTGATTTCAATTGATCAAGCTTGTGATAGAACTTTTTGCGTTTTTGTGAGCACAATGTCATATTTAGCTCATCATCGACTCTACTTTTTAGTTTTTTATGCTTATATCCATCTTTTTGTGAGCACAATGTATTCAAATTTCATCATCCTTACTATCCTATTTTGGTATGTTGAAACAGAGCACAATGTTATTTTTAGCACATATATGCGGTCTTGATCAATGAAATCATTATGAAAGTTAATGCATTGAGTTCTTATAATTTGTCTTGATTTTTGCCTTGTTATGTGTTTCATCAAATTCGTATAATTTGTCAAGATTTGGTACCAATCTTTTTGCGAAAAATGTCTTGTTTTGATAATTTGTTTTTTTCGTAAAAAATGCCCCTGTTTTGACAATTTGTTTTTTTGTAAAATGCCTCAAAATCAATACTATTTTGATAATTTTTTTTTTAAAGCAAAATATAACTACAATTCGATACTAACATCTGGATACAACAACATTTTTGGATTAATTTTGGTCAAATTTGACACTAACATCGATCAAAAAAATACTCATACATTTGCATAAAGTATGATACTAAAATCTACACAAAATATAGATAATAAGTACTAGGGATTATAATTACTCCCATACATTATGAGTTCTACACTAGGGATTATAACTACTCATACCACCTTCACTCACTCCAACATCATGGTTCCATTGTTCTTCTGCACACCTTCACCAAATAGAAAGCACCCAACCTTTGTCAATGCAAAACAGAGACATAACACAACTAGCATCTTTAGCCACAACTTCACAATGTTCAACCCTCCACTTTTTTTGTCAACCTTCGGACCTTCGTTTTTCTTTTCTCGCAATCTCCCATTCACACGTTCCAAAACAGTAACCATTTCCTCAAGCTTTTCAATAATCTTTTGAGCATTTTCTAGCTCATCTCTCTGATAATTCATCTTCCTCAACAGTCCAGGAATAATTTCTCTAGCTCTCTCACACAGTGGGGTGTTAATCCATTGGAAAAATTTGCAATACCCTGGCCTCTAAATAGCACAAAACAATCCTCAACATATTAGTCCACAATATCATATTCACTAAACCCCACTGTGTCAACACATTACAATCCTCAACATATTAGTCCACATATTAGTAGATTACACAATAGAAGATTCACAAATAATCAACAAAATGATTAATTCCAAAAATTACTGAAGCACAAAACAACATATTCTCCTACCACAATCGTCAACAATTCGACCACATTCAAGCACAATAATCTGAGATAATATCGAGCTCAATAATCGACCACGAGAATAGACGAAAAATCGACCACGAGCTCAATGTTGGGTTTGAGATACTTACGGGATACTTTTGGCACCAAAAAATCGACGCCCGACGTTCATTTCCTTCCAACTTGTGACGATAATGGCATCCCTATTGCAGTGGCAATGGACCGGACCTTGGCTCCACAAGAATCAGTCATCTTCATGATTTGGGTTGGTCGCGATTTCGATTTTGATTTCGATTAGGGTGTTCTTCAATTTTGGGGGATTTGGGTCGCGAAATCTTCAGTTTCGCAGATTTGGGAGTGTATTGATTTAATTTAGTGAATTCGATTAGGTTTTTGTTTTATTTTAGTGGATTCGATTAGGTTTTTATTTTATTTTAGTGGATTGGGTTTTTGTTTTATTTTAATTTAGTTTTAATTTAGTTTTGATTTATTTTTATTTTGTAATAAAAATGATGTGTCATTTTTTTTTTTCGTTTTTCATTTTTTTTAATAGGGTAAATACACATGTGTCGTGTCACGCGTTCCAATTCGACGAACTCAAAGATTTTTAAGAAGAAATTAGGGGCGTGTGTGATCTACACCCTAAAAACGACGTTGTTTTAGTCTAGATTTGACCGGCCTCCCAAGGCCGAGACTAAATTGACACAAATTAAAAAATATACTTTTACTAAATTGAAACATGAGATACATATTTTAATCATTTCAATAAAGGTCATTCAAAAGATATTTTACCAAATCGATTTAAATCCCCCTGCAACTTTCAAACCATCTCAACAATGCTAAAAAAATTTTTAATGGCCATCTTCAGATCACTCAAAACCCTAATTTCTCAATCTATCAAAAACCACTCCAATTCGGCTTCCTCCAGAGCTTTCACCTCTCTCTCCATCACATCTCTGTCCCCAATTCCAACTTCGTTTTTGCTACCCAGTAACAGATATATTCGCCGGCACTTTCTCTTCCGATCAAGGTTTCTCTCTCCGGTGGGGGGCCCGCTCTTCCTATTCAATCCGCCTTGGAAGCTCTCCCAGTCCGCCATCCCTCTACACCTGCAATCCGACGCCGTTCTTAATTTCCTTAAACTCCGTGCCCTGAATTTACTTCACCGACCAAAATTTTCATATAATCTGAGGCATGGTGTCCCGAGGCTGTTGAATGAGAGGAATAGGGAGGAATCTAGAAATGTGGCTGAAATCGAAGTTAGTGGCGACGATGGGATTAGTCACAGTTTCTTGAATGTCCCTAATTATATTTCACTCGGTCGGTTGCTTTCTGGTCCAGTTCTTGGGTGGTAAGGTTTTAACTCTGTACATTCATGTATCTGTTTAATATTGGATCAAGTAATTTGATGTGTTTATTAGCTTGGCCACAGTGTTATATGAACTACTGACAGCCTAATTGTGTAGTATGTAAATTAGGTATGCAATATGTTTGGGAGAGATTTGGTTTTTGTTTTCAATCAGCAGCAGAGACTGTTGCGAGGAAGAGAGAGTGGGAGAGATTTTGAGCACTTTAGTTGAACATTGACCTAAGATTATCATAGTTGGAAACTTCTGATATCGGATTGCCAATATTGTTCTTCAAAATCAGAATAACGGATAGGCAACCTTGTGATTCACAATGGTACAAGTTATTTTAAAATGGGTTATGATAGATTTTTGGCACCTAACTAGAGGCCTCCTATTTCTTTGGTTATCCTGGGTACTTGTAAGTATAGGAGTTTGGCTTATTTGATTTGTTTCTAGGTGTCAGTTTGTTGAGATTTTAGTGTCATAGTATGCCAATCTTGATAGAAAATTCTTACGCAGGATGATCATAAATGACATGTATTCCGCTGCCTTTATTGGGCTTGCTATATCGGGAGCTACTGATTGGGTATGATGTTATTCTTTCCTAGTATTATCGATTGCAACAATGAGGAAAGTTCTTTTTTAGCATTATCAAATGCAAATATCCGACATTATTTCTCACCTAATACATTTATTCGACTTTCAGTTAGATGGTTACATGGCTAGGAAAATGGGAATAAATTCTGCAGTTGGGTCCTATCTTGATCCTCTCGCGGACAAGGTGAGTTTCAGATTCTTTAAAAAATAGGTAATAGATCCTCAATTGCCCTCAAATATCATGTCAATGGTTTCATATTTATTTTGAGAATCTCCTATAGTAGTTAGTTACTGTTATCGCTTACAACTTTATATAGGTTTTAATTGGATGTGTTGCTCTGACAATGGTGGATAAGAATCTTCTACATCGTAAGTAAATGTCTTCTTCTAACTCTGCTTACTGTCTGTGTCGCATCAACATATGTTCCATAAATGCTCCTGACAGAGAGAGTGAGGGGAGGCCTGCTGGCATGTATGCATAATATTTTACACATTAACTGTTGAATAAAAAAAGGAGGGAAAAGTTAAGTGGATCAGTTTCATATATTTGTTATGCATTTCATATTCTTATTTTCAACTTTTTACTTCTGTGAGGTTTCAGGCAATTTGGTGTCTTTATAGATGAGAGATAGAATAGCGGTTGGGTTTCATTTATTTGGGATAAACAAAGAATGGGGAAGAAGAGTTGGGAGGTCATTAGATGTTTTGGCTGATTGTGAGTTGAGTGTATAATTGTGATAAAGTATTTCCATTCTGCGTTCATAGTTGAAGACCCCACTAACAACTAGCTTCTAAAAAATTTATTCCATTTCACATGAAGCTGGACTGGTTGCACTTGTAGTGTTGCGTGATGTTGGTCTTGTTGGTGGTGCTTTCTATAAAAGAGCTAGCAGTTTGAATTGGGAGGTGAATTTTCAACATCAGTTTTATATCCCGTTGGTTGTTTCCTAAATCTCATGCTAACTCCCATTTGCCAATTTTATTCTTCATCAGTGGAACAGTTGGCGTGACTTCTTCAACCTCACTGGAGCCCATTCCCAAAAGGTTGAGCCTCTTTTGATAAGCAAGGTATGTTTACCATAAGAATTTGTTTTTGTGCATGAAGAATCAAATTAAAAACTTCAAGGTTGATCCTGCTTAGACCACAGGCTGGGCATTACTGTTCTTCCGCTTTAATATAGTGGTCTTTGTCTTGTAGTTTTGTTCTAGAGTTGCCAAGTATTGAGCTGTTGCTATTTATGATACCCTAATTGGTGTCATCTAAAGTTATTTTTCTTCTGTGTAAATAGGTTAATACAGTTTTTCAGCTGGCTCTTGTGGCTGGTGCTCTACTTCAACCAGGATTCGGTAATGAAGAGACTCAGCTTTATATAAACTATTTGAGGTAATTTTCTCCTCCAACACAGCTAGATTTAGACCTACTTGTGCTGGTTTGAAAGTTGATGAGCATGTTGTTTTGGTGGTTGATGCAGTTGGTTAGTGGCTTCAACAACGGTGGGTTCAACCGCAGCATATGGGGTACAGCACTGGAGAAATGGAGCTGCCGCACTAATAAAGAAGTCTTGATTTATAAACGTGAAGAAACCCAAGGCTAGCTTCCGCCTTCCTGTACTAGTGATGATGCTGATTTCGTTTTGCATGAGATGTACATTTTTTCCTAGATATGGAGATGTCTCTATAATGTACTACACCAGAGGGTATAATAATAACACCAATATACACCCTTTTCCCCCCCAATCTACAATTTCATCCACATCCAAAATCTGGACATACCACCCCCCTGCCGATGAGAGTGACGACTATGGTTTTCATTCAACAATTAGTTTGGCAGGGAGTACCAATAGTTTGTTTTCAAATATTTCATGATTTTTTTGCAAGGCGTGAATTGATGTGGCATGTATAATCCGTAAGGGTGTTCGTCTAATACAGAGAAAAGAAACAATTCAGTTGCAGGAGGTAGATTCACCAACAACAGTAACTGTTTTTTCATTCCTAGAATATAAAGCAAAAGAAAGGAAAAACCAATGCTCCGCTACTTGGGCAATCTCCCCTCAATCTCATTCCAGATATGAACATTCCTGGAGAATTTCTTCTTCACCTCCCCAATAATCTCCCTCACCTCATCGACCTTATTCGTTCTCACAAGCCCGTCCACCAGAGACTTCATACTCGTAACATTCGGCACCCAACCATTCAACATACACTCCTTACATACACTCAATGCCCCCTCAAAATCCCCTCCTTCACACAGATAATAAACCATGGTGAAATAGCACTCACTCCCTCCTGCCTTCAATCCTCTGTCACCCATTTCTTTATACAAATTCTTGGCAGTCTCCAGCTTCCCTTCGCGGCAAAACCCGTAGATCAAATGGCTGTACGTTTCACAATTCGGATTCATACCACGAGATAAGATCCCGTCCAGCAACGCCTTGGCCTCAGTCGATCTTTTCAACTTGCACAAGCTTTGAATCCGGACGTTGTAGATACTTATCCCTGGTTGCATATTGTATCTCTTCATCAACTGCAGCATCCTCCCTACGTCTATGAAATTCTCCTCTTTGTAAAACCCTTCAATCACAATCGCAAACGTTGTCTTATTAGGTTCCACGCCCTTCCTCTCCATCTCGGCCAGGATTGCGTGCGCCTCAATTGAACCGCCCGAATTGCAGAACCCCTTCAGGATAGTGTTGTACGTTTCCAGATCGGGCTTCAGCCCGTACTCTTTGGGGAAAACTTGAAAAATCCTCTTCATTGTGGCGTAATCTCCCGCCAAAAGGCAGGAAAAAAGCAGAGAATTCAATGTCTTTGTATTTCTCTCTATTCCCATCCCAGGCATTTCGTCGAACAGTTTGACTGCGTCGTTAACGAGAGCCCCGTGGCCGTACAGAATGATGAAATGCGAAGCGTGTCGCTCGGATTTGCAATTGAGAAGGTTCATGGACTCCTTGATTAAGGACCGAATGCCTTCGTAGTGGTTCGATTCTCTGAGTTTTTTAATGGCTCTTGAGGAGATGATTCGGTCGAGCTGCGAGTCCGGCGAAAGGGCGGCGGATCGGCAGATATCGAGGATTCGTTCGGGGTTTCGCTCGAAACGGATGAGAGAGAGTGCCTTTCGGGATTTCTCTTTGGCGTCGAGTGGAGGATCGGCGCCTGAGGTCAGGATTGATGTGCATATAAGACGGTGGCGGCGGAGTGCCGGTGATCGGAACTTGCTGAATAACGCCATTGGAGTTGGGGGTTTTCAGGTTGAGCGATTTAAGAATATTAATGGATAGAAAAAGATTTGTACCATCGTTAGCGAAGAACTAGGGTGAGTGAATATAAGCAAAATGTTAGGGAAAAAAATGATCCGAAACAGGGGTTTGAACCCGACGTGAATCGAACACGCAACCTTCTGATCTGGAGTCAGACGCGCTACCATTGCGCCACGGATCCGGATTAATAAGAACTACGAAAAAGTGATATATAATTTATAAATTATTAAACAAAAATATAAACTATATTAGATAGGTTATGTGGATTGTCTTGGTGTAATCGTCATGAAATTCATAAACGATCGATTTTCAATAATGGGGGGACATCTTGAAACTTGCTATGCTTAATTGATGACCACGACCAAACTCTAACTTTTATTTCATCTCATTCTTTTCCAGACGTGGCTGATTAATCCGAGATCATGTTATTCAGACATATTTTCTATGTAAAAAGTAACAATTTTTTTTCTTTGCTGGGAGTATTATGAAGGTATTTTGAAACAAGTATGTTTGAGTTTACAGGCATCGAGTATTTCTTGTATTCCTGGCCATGGTTGTTAATAAAATTCTTAACTTTTCGATAAAAATAGAAAAAAGATAGATCCTCGTGTGGTGAGCGTTATATTATTTATATATAGTTAATGACCCATGCAGTTTTGCGCCTTATATATTATTGCAATTGCACGCCAGTATTCGTCCAGAATAATCAAAAAAGGAACAAATTATTATTGTTCAAGTATTGTCCAAATGTGGTAAACAATGAAGGAATATAAACCCTCGCATTGTACCTTTATTCCCCACAATTTTAACCCCTTGAGTTTCTAAATAATAGTAATATTTAATTATAAAGTGCTCCACTTTAATATTTAAGTTATACTAATATTTTAAAAATGTAATTAAGTTGAAGTATCATAAGATCATGACTCATACAGTATAGTAAATTAAATAAAATTTCATTTCATATTTTGTTTTGTTTTTGTAAATATGTCGCCTAAAATCCTTTTTGAAACTAATAATCCTTATATGGGAAAAAAATCACAAATGATCAAGAGTGTAGAAGTCGGAAATCGGTAGTCGGACGGACATGGACCGCCTAGCGCCTAGGCCGTCTAGGCGGGGACTAATCGGGGACTAGTCGGTTCGATTTTCTTTTGTTTTTTTTTTCATCTAAATGAGTTTTATTTACTATTTATCAATATATTATAACAAAAATACACTTCAAAATTAATTAATAAATTCATTATACAACCGCCTAAATCTAGATAACAATTGAAACACTTTTTCTTATATATCTATTATCCATTATAGAGTACAAAATAAATTAATTTAACATAAAAAAAACAAAACAAATTTGTCTTTTGGAATAGAGTACAAAAAAATTAATTTAACATAAAAAAAAAATTTGTGTTTTGGAATTTTAGTGTAGTGAAAATTATCAATCTTTGTCTTACCATCAATTTATTCTAAGAACAAAGTCTCTCATTATCAAATAATACCTTAGTGTTGGACACCTAGCTCCCGACTTAGCCGTCTAGCTCCCGACTCGGTGTCCTAGGCGACGCCTAGGCAAAATCGGGTCAGCCGACGACCGCCTAGCGCCTAGACGTCGCCTAGGCGGGGACTAGTCGGGAGTTTTACATCACTGCTAAATTTACAAATGGTCCTGTAAGTTTTTACTTTATCAACTTTGATCCTTTTGATTTCAATTTTAGTTCTTTTAGCCGGATAATTTAAAATTTGATCGGAAAATTGATCAAACTTTTTTATTCGGGTCACGTTGACGGTTGTCATCACTCTCATTTTAATTATCTTTCATCAAGGAAGAAAACCCGCCTATCAATTTCATGTTTTGATTACACCTCCCTTGTGAATGACAACTTTAAATATACAAATTTCATTTATTATCGTGGCTAATTCCAAGTGATTTACGTTGAGGCGAGGATCGAAATATATACTATTCTCTTCCTCTCACTGAACACATCATTTCAATATTTTTTTCGCATTATTTTGTATATATTTCCGGCCAAAATTTTCAATTTTTCGGCGAAAAGGAGTAGAATTGAAACTAAAAGGACCAAAATTGATAAAAAAAACTTACAGAATTATTTATGGATTCGAACAAAATTACAGGATCATCTGTAATTTTTTCTCTCCTTATGCACAATATTTTTATTGTGAGGTCCCAAGAATGGTGGTCAGAAGGTTTGTGGATACAGTGGCATAAAGTTCACGAGAATAGTCGCAGAAGATCATTGGAGGATTGTAGCTGCCGTGATCACAAATGAGTTGTGAAAAGGTTGTGATATTAAGAAAAATACACAAATTAAGATATTTAGATTAGAAAATTTTTAAATACTTATGAAAGGAAAAAAAAGGAACAAGATAACATTTTTCCCATCTTAAAAGTGTCATATTTCATAATTTCCCAATTTTACATGATACCACGTATTTTCTCTTTCTATCTTGATTTAGGTAAGCAGCTTCAGTCCTCTAATCTCTTTCCTTTGGGAAATATGATGCAGAGACTCACTATGAAGTATGAAACCTCTTTTTGGATAATCAATTCATTGTTTGATAGCTATTGGCAAACATAAATAGATGGAAGGAGTTTTAATTATTAACAATTTGTAAACAAAAATGTAATCCCAAGTTCCCAACTAGTATAGCTGTATGAATACACAGTAATTCCATTTATTTTCGGAAATTCTCAGGGAAGGAATTAATTTAGAGGAACTCAGGAATTAGGCTTAAATTTTGTATACAACATGTACATCATGCACTCTATAATGTATTTTAGAACTATATAATTTGATTGTATTTAAATATACAATTTCTTTACACTGAACCGTACAACTATTAATATGAAAAATAAATTATACGGTTAAAAGTAAACAAGTTGCCATGATTTTAAAAATACATTAGGAACTGCACAGTGCATTTGATGCGCATGAGATCCATTCAAGAATTAATTCCAGAAACTTTCTACCTTTATTTAATCTTAGAAATTTCTCATTTTAAGTCCTACTCCGTATTAAATTTTTTTTTTAAAATAATGTCCGACATAAAATTATTCTCAATTTAAATTATACAAGACATCAATAAAAAATGTTGAAAAAAAATAATTTTATTTCCAATCAGCATAGCTTGAATTTGGGAAAAAGAAAGGGGTGTAAAATTGAGAAGCTTATAAAATTGGTACTTAAAAATGGACATTAATATTAAATTGGATTTTATATGATTTTGCTTTTCTTTTTTGACTTTTTTTTTCTGGGTTTTTTCTACCATGCGTTTCTGGTCTTTCTTCCTTTGCTCATGTCGCGGTCTTAAAATGCGACTTGGTATCGTCCTACTCCTACGGCCTACCCCATTCAACATGAAATTAAAATCTAAACATACAAAGAAGATATATTATTATGAAATAGTCGAAACTTATAATCAATACAACACAATTTATCAACTATTGTCAATTGGTCAACATCAATTGGCCGATAAGATGAGATATGTGTATAGATGTTAATCCACTAGCTACTATTAATACTTTTTCTTAATAATAGTAATACTTTAATTTGACTTAACTCGTTCTCATAAATCTTGCATGAGATCTCTTATTTTAATTATAAGAAATCAAAAACTGTGTTGAGTTCATTGATTAATTACGCTTTTTAGTAAATAAAAAATGAATTGTTGTAATTTTGAAGTCCAGCCACACGTTTGTTTCTTTCATTCTTTCCTTTTTTCGGGCTTCAAGATGTCGCGGTCCTTGTAATATGATTTGATCTTTGGAAATAATAATATACAAAGTACGTAAACCCAGCTAATCAATTTTGACCCATTACCTAGGCCAGTAGAGCGAGAGAGAAGGGGAGAGAGAGAGAGTGAAATGACTAGAACGCCACTGTATTTTCCGGCAATCGGCGTCGGAGTCGGAGTCGACAAACAGTGGGTCAACTGGTGGGACGAGATCAACGAGTCTGTGAAATGGCAGGACGGGATTTTCTTCTCTCTCTGCGCGCTTTACGCCCTCGTTTCCTCCGTCGCCCTTGTTAGCATCTATTTCACTGCTTTATTCGATATGCTAGCTTATGATTTTGCATCTATCTATGCCTCGTTTGTTATTGCGTCGTTTGATTTGGTTTTCACAAGCATGTGATTTTGAGGAGGAAGCTTATGATTATCAACTGTGGAAGTCGAGCCTGTTTTAATCCTCTGAGCTAGTTACCTTTTGTGTTTTTTTTGTTGTTGTTGCCCACTGTCTGTTCATAGGTATGTAGGTATCATTCGTGTTTGAATTGATTTTTACATTTTGGTATGCGAATCTTTTGTTTCCCTGGCCGGAGCTTAGAGATTGAGAAAAAAATGGGGCTAATTTGGAGTTGTTGGCTAACTTTGCCGAGGCTGATGTATTTGATTCCTGACACACTATTTTTCACAAATCTCCATTTTATCTTATGTTTTTAACACACAATAAGGCATCAGTTTTATACCTCCTCTTTTTCATCTACTACCTGTATCATGTCCAATTAAATCCATGATACTGAAATGGACAGAATCACAGAATCTTGATTTGTTACTTCGTACTTCTAAGGTTAAATAATGGCCAAGTGTGAAAATTCTTATGCTCTTGAATTGGGAACTCAGATTTGCTCATTGAATTCTGTTTTTAACTGCTTATGGGGCATTTTAGGGTTGTGATTGTTGCTAGTTTGGAACTAAGTGTTTCTGAAATCGCTGTAGGTTTCCAATTCTATATCTCGTATTCCTTTTGCTTCAAAGTCTACTACTTGATCAACTTTTCAAAGGGTCATTATGGAATATCCTATAATATTAATTCTGAGACCAGGAAATGAGAAGAATTAATTTCATTACGTGACTGTGGTTGTGCATGAGCCTTTTTTTATATACATGACAACTCCTTTGGATTTCAGTTGTAATAAATGCAATTTACGTTGGCAGTTTCGGCTTGAATGTACCCTGTCGTTGGAGATTAATTGGCTGCATTATATTAACCCCTTATCACTATGTGGGGCAATAAGTATGACAAATTCTAGCCGTGCTCATGCTACACTTGCAATGATGCTATTTGACATTCTTTTGTACTTAGTTCAGTCTATTATTGGACCTTTCTCCAACATTGTTTAATTGGATTAATGTTTAAGAGCAGTCATTCTACTGTTCCGTCTACTTTCTTGATTTTCATTTTGGACACAAGATACAGTGGAAGAAATCAAGAAAAAAGAAAAATGAATCAATGAAGAAAAGTTCTTTGTTTTTCCCTTGCTAACATTTTTCTAGCAAATGAGTATCAAATGAAAGTGTTTTTCCTATTGACTCTTATAATTCACGTTGCATAATATTTCACTATTATGTTTTAGTGTTCTCCTCTATGTATCCCTTGATCCAAAAACACAGCACAATGAAATTTGTATTATTAAGTGCTAAGAAACTAAAAGAGAAGTATGGCGGTAGATGATGTGAAATATCCTCACCCTTAATGTAGTTAGCTTAAAAGAAGGTGAAGTATAAGCTCTTTATATGTTAGAAGTGTTGAGGTTGAATTTTTATGTATTCATGAGGGATTATATGCGTCATTGTTTATAATTTAGAAGTGACCTCATGAATGGAAGTTTATGTTTGATACTTTCTTCTATTTTATATTTATTTTACTTGAACTTTTGTTTATAATGTAATTTGAGCGTGATTGCATGTGTGGGCTGTGAGGACTTCATTGCATTAGACTACTGTCCCTAAGATGAGATGAATTAACGTTTTGCAGATTCAGTTGATCAGAATTGAACTTAGAGTGCCTGAGTATGGTTGGACCACTCAAAAGGTTTTCCACCTCATGAACTTTATTGTGAATGGAGGTATGAAGTCTCTCAAATACCGTGTGTATATATAACAAACAAACAAACCAAGCCTTTAATCCCAAATAACTGGGGTAGGATACATGAACCAATAATAGAATCATGTTTGTGCCTGTATATATAATTAAATATTTCTTCCATTGGACTAATCATCAAATTACACTTTGCAGTGCGCACTGTATTGTTTGGATTTCATAAGCACGTATTTCTTTTGCATCCAAAGGTAAGATATACCTTGCGTACTGTTTTTAATTTAATCTTGAAAGTGGCACTAGTCCTTTTAAGTCCTCCCTGTATACTTTAGGCTTGAAGCTTTTTTCCTTGTAGGTCTACAGGTATTTAGGTCTTAAGAAATTTGAAGAAGAGGTCTTACGAAGCCTTTGTAAAGCCAGCATCTTTGAAAAAAAAGTTTCAGATTAACTAAAAATACAATGACATAGCTGATAATGTTGGTGGTTGGCTGGAGTTATATGAGTTCATTCAGTTTGCTATCCTACTAGATGGCAAGGACAACCAAAATTTTGTCAATAATTTCAATATCGAAGGATGAAGGTGGGGGTAGGAGAAACTCATCGAGTTTTTACCACTTTCTTCATAATGTTTGATTGAGATTAAAGTTATCAACCTTTCTTCAGATTTCATATTTGTCTTTTAGAATCTCAATATGGCTTAACCCTCAGTGGTTTGTGGATTTGCAGCATAGACCCCTGACCCTCTCAACAGAGTGGTTTTGTGACTCTGAAGTTAAACCGTTTACATGCTTTCTTCTGTGCCCCATTGTAATGTATACTTTTTCCATTGTCAGGCACTGACTTTGGTACTGCTGGATCTTCCTGGCCTGCTCTTCTTCTCCACATATACTCTTCTTGTTCTTTTTTGGGCAGAGATATATCATCAGGTATAAGTGATTGTTAAAGTTCAGGTGTTTAAATATGAATACCAGTGGTGTAATAATTGTTAGGAATAATTACTGTTCCTGACTGGAGTGTTACTAATTTAAGATGCTTATGAGTTGTGAGTACAGTTGTCACTTGAGGAATCTGACAGTCTCGTCTTTTTCATTTATCAGGCTAAAAGTTTACCTACAGATAAACTGAGAATTTTCTATATTTCTATCAATGGTGCAATGTACTTCGTACAGGTGCACTACCTCTCTCCTGCTTACTACTGGTATCTCTTGGTTTTCTATTGGATTTGTCTATTTGTGGCTCATTAGATATTTTGTAGTGTGTACATTGGTCGTCTTTCTAATGTTTCTTGGATATTAGAACTCGTAGGTGATGTCTGTTTTGAGTTTATTGTGGTATTTGAAATCTAGGGGATTTTGAAATCCGGATAAATAGTGCTTGTCTGTTTGTTTTGGGATTTTACGTAAGGTGAGATTTAACTTTATGTCAAATTAATGTGCAAGAGTGAATGATGTTGTATTACTATATTGTTGTTGGGTGTGATTGTAATGATTGGATGATGTGAGTTATGATTTAAATATTTTAAAGTGTAAGGAGAGATAATTGATTCTATTTGAAAGTGTGACAGTAGATTTTATAGGTGTTGTGGTGCGAATTTCAAAATCCCAAAGTAGAACCGGGTTTAGATCTGCAAATCCTAAAACTGGTCCTTTAAACCCAAAGCAAACATTGCCATAATGTATGGTTATTCCCCAGTAGGTGCATGGACTTTCATTTATCCTTTCAGTTGATTAAAACATGTAATCTGGGTTCTCTCATCAGGGTTGTATTTGGGTATACCTCTGGATAGATGATAACAGCACTGTGGAGTTCATCGGAAAGATATTTATTGCAGGTTAAGCCACTCTCACCACCCTCTGTAGTTCGAAAAGTTCATTTCTGAATATGGAAAAGTTGTAGACATTGCCTTTCTCAGTTTGCTTGTGTTAGCCATAGGTTACTGGCCTGATATTACTTCTCTCTTTTGATTGATCTCTGCAGTGGTGTCATTTGTAGCTGCATTAGGATTTTTGCTGTATGGCGGAAGGTGAATGCTAGAAGTTCTCATATTTGCTGCCCTTCATTTAAAGCAGAATTAATCTTATTCATTTGATTCTTTCAGGTTGTAAGTTCCTCTTTTTTACACGTGTGGCAAATTTGTCATTTTGTCTTGTGCAGGTTGTTTTTCATGCTTAGACGCTTCCCTATTGAATCTAAAGGGAGGAGAAACAAACTCCACGAGGTTTGTGCCTATTTATGTCTTATTAATTATAGTGCATGTTTCAGGGAATATTTGATTTCGTATTTTGCTTGTTGATTTAACTGGAAGTTTTATTGCCTTTGATGTTTTACTTATGCCCATGTTTCATAAAAATGAACATGCTGCCCGATGCAATTGTCTTTTTTTGGATTTCCAACCTTGAAACTGAAAGAACTTTCTTTGTGTGTGTGCGCTGGGCGGGTTGGGGGGTCTGTTCGAAGACTAGTTGGACTAGTGTGGTGCTTCATTATCAAACTATCAAATTTGTTGACTAATGAGATTTGCAGTCTTGTTATACGAGAAAATAAAATATGAACTTCTAAACGGCATTTGACCATTTTACCATAGAGAGAGTGAATGATAACAATGGGCCTCTGAAATAACATTTGTGTTGACTGGACCTTTTAGATGAAATCCCCATCTAAAAACTCCCAAAATGCTCCTACATATATAGGATTTTATATCTCTACATTGTTTTGCACATTTACACAGATTCGAGGTTTTCTTCATCATATATGATAATAACAAAATCCCAAATAACCTTTTGATATTTTTAGTGACATGTTGCTAGTAGGATTGGAACTATCAATGACTTTAAAGTAAAGTAATTTTAATTTCTATCAATGGTAGCAATGTACTTCGCGGCAACTTTGTTTAGTTATCTTTCAGAACTCACATAGTAAACTTTTGCATATAAACAAGTTCTGAAAGGCAACAGTTCACCTATAATAGACAGGGATTTTTGCCGGATAAATAGTCGTTTTGGGATTTTACGTAAGGTGAGATTTATAGAGGGATGTACTGTGTGTGTGTTTTTTTCCTTGCTTTTAAAAAATCAGTTAATAATTTATGCTGACTGAGTTTATTTACAGGTTGGATCTGTAACTGCTATATGGTCTTCAAAGCAAACTTGCCATAATGTTTTTATTATAATGGACCTTTCAGTGGTAAGTTTCATCAGGGTTGCCCTTCACCTTGTTACTTTTCACGAAAATATGGTATACATTGCCTTTCTCAGTTTGGTTATGTTAGCCAGACACTGTCAATATTGATTCATAAGCTTGATTGTCTAATTAATTTTCCACACTTTTATCAAGATGGATGTGTAATTATTTGTGTATCATTGTTGTTGTGGCACGTTGTTTTTTTCATGCTCAATATTTTATCTTGTTTGTGGCTGTGAGCATGTTTCAGGGGTGTAGATAAAAGCCTTTTGTTCAGACAAAAATGAACTATCTTACCATTTCTTTGTGTGTTTGTAGAAGCAAATTTGTTGACAATTCTTTTTATACTCATTTAATTTTTCCTTGCAATCTACGCTTTATTAATAAACTACTTATGTCCATCTCTATTTAAAAAATATGTGTATATGGAATCATCATCTTTAGATAAACATTGACTTTTTGGTTATGAAATGTATTATCTCCAGAACTCACAGTCCACTAATTGAACAAGTTTAAGGTTGTTTCACATGGATTAAGGAAGTCATCAAATAGCAACCAATATATTTATTTAATATGACTATTGCCCTTTTATTTTCGTGGTACATATTTTCACGAAATATGGTTAATGTATATTATCACAAAAAAACTAAGTAGATGGATGTAAAATTATTTGTGTAATTGTTGTTGTGGACTGGTCATTTTTATTCTCTTGAGCATGTGGGGTAAGTGAAAATGACAATTATTTTGGAACAAAGTTTCTTTTTCCTTGCAATCTAGAACGACAGTCAAGCTGGATCTGATGGAATAATCTTTAGATAAACATAATGGGCGCCTCTTAGCCATGTAGAGCATATTTATGTATATGCCTGAACTCAATGCTTTATTTTTGCCTGTTTAGATTCTTGGTACTACTAGGAAAATTGCATATTTACCATGTGTACTTTCAACATTTTCACTGCTACCCATGTATTTTATTTTCTACTTTTGGATCCTTGTACTATTTCTTACTACTAAACTTACTGTACTTAATTTTCTACTTGTTACCCCCTGTACTTCCATTTTTCTTTTTGTTTCCCTCCCTCGAAGTAAAAAATAGAAGGTCTAGTCCAAAAGGCAATAAAACTAGAAAATAAAGTATATGGAACAGAAGAAAAAATATTGAATTTCTTCTTTTTTTGGAGTGAAATGTGATGCATCACAGTATTTCCTCTTTTTTGACACTCACTGTTTGCCCTTTACTGCAGGTCATGCTATCAGCTTTTGATACAGATGCAACAATTGATGTATTGTACCATCCAATTTTGAATTTAATTTACTACACGGTATTCACTCCTCTCTTTTGGCCTATGTCAATTGTGTTTGAATTATACATTACTCCGTATGTTCTGATATACATACGTACTGCAAAAACAGCTGGTAGAGATTCTTCCTTCAGCTCTTGTCCTCTACATATTGCGCAAGCTGCCTCCTAAAAGAGTACCATCAGCACAGTATCACCCAATTCGGTAATCCCCAGAAGCCCCATAATACCAAATTCTCAGCGTTGGTTTATTCTTCAGTGGTTCCGGCTATGAAAGTTGGTGAGAAAGACCTATCAGAGCCCGAGAAAAAAACAAAACAAAAACCAGATTTATTATCATTCTGGGATGGCTCCTTTTGTCTGTATTTTGTTGGAGTGTGATATTTTGACATCGATTAATTTGATTTATTTAGTTTAGTGGCATGGGGAAGTTTGTTATTTCGTCAAAACTCAAAACCTAGTGAGTACTTGTCGTGGTAAAGTTTCCCTTGTAATTGTGATGTGTTTTATAAAAATTTCCCTGTACTTTTCATGCATGTCTCCTTCAGGTTTTAATAGTGCAGCTTTTGACAATGATGAGGTGTAGTCTGTAGGTGTCTTCCACCATTTCAATCGAAAACTCATGAAAACGACTCTTTATACTTGTAACTGCAGAAAAACCTGTGCATACCATTTCTGCTGATATTGAACAACAATATGATACTCAATTCTATGAGATGGTGAAATTGATTCATGTTGTCGATGGGATATCCTGTGTACTTCATATAAACTTTCTCCATTAGCTCCAGCCTGGGGTCCAATACTTTTTGTATGAGACGGTGAAATTGATTCAGTATGTCGATGGGATATCCTGTACACTTAATAATATAAGCTTTCTCCATTAGCTCAACTTTGGTCCTACCTAATACTTTTTCAGCCTTATCTTAATGTTAAAATTAAGCTCCTTATTACATGAAATTGGGCTCCTATCTCGAAATTTTACTCAATGCTAGCCCCCAAAATTTTAAGATGAAATCCAAAAGGCTGTTAAATTCTCTTTTATGCTTCAAAAGATATTAATACGGTGGGTTTAAGTGTTAGTACTAATTAATTATATATAACACAGGTGAGTAAGTTTTCAAATGATTGTCCAGGTTTAAGGTGATAAATTCAAGTAAAACCCCAAATTACCCACACATAAGTCCATGCATAACATCTAGACAATAAAATTAGGGAGTATGACAGCACCAATTTTCATTATAATATTCCAAGAAGTCTTCTACATGCAAACCATGTGAAAAACGTTAAACAGGGAATACATTCCATTCCTAAAATCATTATGGGATTGCATAAGCCACAAAAGCTTTAATCAGCATAAATACACGAAAAACTTCACTGTATAAAAGCTGAGCACCCTGCATAACTTTAACATACTGGATGATGCATCTTTATACAGTCTAGGCCGAAAATGGACATTTTGACGGTTAAGATAAAAAAAAAGGTCACAAATGTCATTAACACTATTGACACGGAATCTGAAATAGCTCCTCAGCTACTTGAGAACATTCACTATCCAGACACCACACAATTTCATTGAGCTGCATCATCTACTGGTGGAGCAGCAAATCTAACGTTGGCAGGTCTGGCTGCCACTACTGGCTCATCAGCAAACAACGATCTGATGACAGCTGGAGTTCTCAGGGGTCGCCTGCCAGTCATTCTTGGATATACGTCTTCAAGGAAGTAATACGCATGCCCAGCAATCATTCCCTGAGCCAAACAAATCTCTTCGTAAATATCATAAATTTAGCTTACAATACATTGAAACGTGATGAATCTGTGAAGTTATGATCAACTAAATGTGCTAATGCACTAGATATGCCCTATATACAAACTTCCAGAATAACAAGAAATTCATGGTGCTCACAAAACAGTCCCAAAGGTCAAAACTGGCAATAAATTATTAAGTAGAAAATTAATTGCAATATTTTTGACATACCAGAAGATCCACCCAGGCACTAGCACCAACAAGGACAGAAAGCCCGAGAAGAACCTGCAAGACATCAAAATCAAATGTGCCACGCATCACCATCAGAAATATGTATGTGAAACATAAATGTTAAATAGTGCTAAAAGCATGCATATAAGTGGCCATATTGTATGTTTTGCATGCATAAAATGTGCTCTATTTGAGTGGAATGTGTAGGAAACATATGAACCGATTGTGCAAAATTAATCAGCAAATTTAATAGTAATCATAAACATAACCACCAATCACAAAATCAAGTACCAGAGCTGGTGGCATGTAGTTGGATCCTCTCACATGCCCACAACTGTCAACAGGATGACTAAATAGATAGCAAGCACAGCAGAATCAACATTCATAAGCTCAAGACACAAAAAGGAAGCTAGTAACTAATCTATAAGGAGACATAAGAATATGGAAGCAATGCGAGCAGATGCCTGATGGATGTGAAGTCACTAACCCATGGCAAATAGGCAGCTGTGAAAGTAAACAGGCCCAAAAAGCTCATGTGAATGAACGGGTTCTGCTTGCTCCAGACATACACCTACAATAAGAGGGACAAAAAATGATTTGATGAAGCAAAAGTTAGCCAGCTTTTTGGTAAATTATTAAAGTACTATCCCTCCTAATTACGGGCAGACTAACCATCATAAATGTCAGTGAATTGCTGAGGAATATAATCTTAGCAAATGACTCTGAGACATAAGGAATCATCCCCCCAAAAAGTACTATCCCAGTCAAAACAGTTGCACCAAATAACAACATGTAGAAGAAATCCGCAGTCCTTCCACGGAAGGAGTTCTCTTCAAGAAGCTTGCAGTATCGAGCAAGAAAGAACATGTGAAACAAGAAGTCCAAATCTGTCAAGAAATAAATTAAACTGTGTTCAGTGGAAGAACTAATGTATAAGATTATCTTCCATGAAAGGGTAAATATAAGGTTTATCGTCCATCTCATAAGGAGAGCTCTCTAAACCCAATCAATTAAATTTTCAAGTGTGAATCTTGAACATCAATCAAGTCAACTGTAATAGAGCCTAATAGTTTTCTAATTAGTTAAAGTAAGACTATGATGTTTACTGATTAAATATTTATTGTCAAATAATATTATGGTGTATGCACAAGCTCATATGCATGTGCAACTGTGCTGCATAGAAAGAGAATATTGCATTAATAACGTGATAGCAATCTTGGTGGACGCTTAATATTCCCACGTAAATGCGTCCACTTTAACTCATTTATTGAGACCGCAGAAATAAAGAGCGGGACAGAAAGTTGGCAGTTCGAAGTTTAACTGGCAAAGTCCCATGGTGTCATAAAGCTCCAACAAAAGTACATGAACAAGAGAAATGTGTATTTTAAGAAAGAAAATATCAATAACACTGTTGGACCCAAACCCAATCTGCAGTAGAAACTAGTGCAGCAGCATGTATGTACTGTTAACAGTCAAAGTATACTCATTATCTGTATCTCATATAACGAATTGTCAGGAGTAAAATCTTTTCACTAAGGGAGTGTTGACTGAGATTATAAGCTCTTTAAAAGTGTTCTGTTTCACAAATGCAGGGCGTGGGCGTTTGGTCTCATATTCAGTTTCAATCTTTTTTGGAATTAAAAATACGTATTGGTTTTGGTATAATTTTGAATTTTTGGGCAAAGGTTAGAAATGAAAAATATGTTTGGTTAAGTATTTTGATGTGTGAGCGTGTTTATGAGCCTCTTTTGAAATAACTGTGAGAATAAAGTTCTAGCTATCAAATGTTAAATTAAGATTTGGAAAAAAAAAACTGATGTTGGTGTAATTAATGAAACTGAGATAAAACAAAAGATTTTCATTTTCAAATAGTAGAATACTTCTGAGTGTAAAAATAAACAAGCCATGAGGAATCCTATTCTTATTTAGACAAACCCCTTTTGAGCTATCATGTTATCATTATTAGCATCTTATGAGCTCCATCATCTAATTTTATCTAAACAATTCAACGAATTATTTTAAACATAAGATAAAGTACCTCGCAAGCTCTAAAAACATCTTAAACAATGTAAAAGCTTTAAAAAAAGGCTTAGCCAAGAACCCTCAAAGTCAGTAACCAATCAAATTAAAAATAGAAGTAAATCCCAACTTTGAAAGGATAGAAGATAGTTACCCATCTTGCGGAAATACAGGAAATTTGTAACAACACGCCAGATTTGATAACGCTTCACAACAAGCTTTGGATTCAAGTACAAATCATAGGGTGATATTATCTGCAAATCAACACAGATAAGAAACTTCACTAAGCCAAGTGCCCTCCAAAGAATATACAACAATAAAACCATCAAATAAGTTCATTTCTACTTGGAACGACAAAGAATCCCAAAAAACATCAATGTCTTTAGTATCATTGACAAGTAGCACAAAGATACCAACTTAGATGTCTACTCTTTTCGCAAAACCAACAATTGAACAGAAAGCCCATGCCCTGCCCCCACCCCCACCAAAACCAATAAATAAATAAAAATAAAAACACACACACAATCATCAAAATTCTCCAAATCACGTCCCTGAATAAAGAAATCCACCTATTCCAAACTAGCACAAAATAATTTAATCGAGAAAGGAAGGGGGAATTACATCGAGAGAGCAGCCGATGGTAGTGACGATAGCAGCTGTGAGGTATGAACGCGTAATGATCGGCATCTGCTTGTACCATTCTTCCACTGCTTGTGCCATTATATCTTCGCTTCGAAATTCTCGTCAGCAATCGCCCAAATAGCAAAACACCAAACCCTAGCCGATTTTCCCCGCGAAAGTGAGGGAAAATGTGCAATCGCAAAATTAACCGGATAAAGACTCCAAGAAAAAATCAAAAGGGCTTTTCAACTGGATGGAAATACAATCTCAACATATAATCAGATACAGCTCTTCTTGTGTGAAATATGTTTTAAAAACCGGGTCCGACCGGCCGGTCGGACCGGTCGGACCGGTCGGACCGGTGAACTGCTCCAAAGCGGCCCAATAGAGGTGTATAGAACCGCTATTGGACCGCCCACCTCAAAACCGGAAAAACCGGTCGAAAACCGGTGAAAATCGGGAACCGGTGAACCGCCGGTTTTCAACAAAAAAACCAAAAAAAAAATAGGGGAGGACCGACGCCGTCCGCCGCGCTCGGTTGGGCGGGCGGCAACCTTCGGGCGGCGGGAAGACGACGGCTGGGCTGCGTCGCGGTGGTGGGCGGCGGCGGAAATGGTGGCTGGCTGGTGGGCGACGACGCCGTCGCCGATTGTTGTGGATGGTGGATGGTGGATGGTGGATGGTTGTGAAATGGTGGCTGGCTGGTGGTAGATGGCTTGGCGGGCGAGGCGACGGCGCCGATTGAAGAAGAAAGAAACTGGAGAATGAATCAATGAAGGAAGAGAAGAGAGAAGATTAGGTTATTTAACCGGCCCCTTTTTTTGTTTTTTTTCAGCCCAGCCCATTTTTTTTTTTTTTTTTTTCAGCCCAGCCCATTTATCAATTTTGGGGCTTTGCTTTTCATTTTTCAATTATAAAATACAATTAATATGTATTTTTCTTAAAAAGAATTTAAGTGTACTCCAAATTTTAAAATATTATTTTAGAAGGTTTTTAAAAAATTAAATTTAATGAATTCAAGTGTAATTATAATATCATCTCTTCTGTCAAAAAATAAAAATAAAAATTATAATATCATCTCAATACTATATATTTTAGTATTGATCTCTGAAATTTTAAATATCAAGTAATTAATACTACTTTCGTTCTAAATTTATTTATCCATTTGTTTTTTTTTACGAGTTTTAATGTGAAAATTATTTATTAATATTTAGAGTGGTAAAGTTATTTTTTGTTGGAAATATTGTAATCTTTTTTTTTTTTATTATTAAAGTAAATTACTTTTTTGTGGTAAAAGTAATGAAATGGGATGTAAAATTAAATTACTTTTTGTGGGTAAAAAGAATGAAATGAGATGTAATTTTGAATTTTTTAAAAATTATGCATATTATATATATATATAATATTTATTATGACGTCATCATGCATTTCAATCCATTCCGGTCCGGCCCAACCTTTTTTTTTATTCCTACTCAACTTCCGGTTCCGGTTTTTAAAACATAATAGATACGAACAAGAACAAATAAACAGTAAATACAGGGGACGATGATTTGTTCTTTGTTTCTCATACACCTTTGATATTAGAGCTGGCTGTTGTTTAGTAACTCGTGGGGTCATAAGACACGCGCGTGAGTCGAGAGTGTAATACACGGGCCAATAGAATGATCGATATCCGGTGTTGACCAATAAGGTACATATCCGTGGAAGCGATGATGCTATTGCGACGTGTTCGTGTGAAAATAGTTTTTGCCTCTTGATTTATTTTTTTCATTTTTTTGGGAAGGAACTGCTCATCATTTTGGTTACTTTTTTCTTAACAATTTGTGTAATTCTAATTTTTCATTATTTTAGACTTTTAATTACCGAAATCTTTTTACCTGATTTGGCATTTTGAGGATTTGAAATGTAAATTTGTAAATTTAGAGAATTAAAATCATGATAAATTATAATTGTATGGATTTGTTTTGAAATTTTAAAAATGTGGTGTTAATTTTATGTCGAATAGTAAAAATATATTATGTTGTTGATGGTAATTGTAATGTCATGTAGTAATTATTTTTTTTGACCAAATTAATATATTTTATTTGAAGTTACAAAAATCTGAATTAAATATGATAAAATAATAAATAAAATAAGAGTGTGCAAATAAAAATCATACTCCGTATGAGTTATTGGAGAGATTGTGGCATAGAAAAAAGAGTAGGATTTTTGTAAAATATTGCATTATAATGTTATATGCAATACAATATAAAATAAGATAAAAATTGATACAAAATTTGCGGTTGAGCGTGGGTCAAGCAGGGCGGGCCAAGGTTGTGGGTTTAGGGTTGGGAGGACGGATATATATCTATAGAAGGATATATTTATCAAATATGTATTGTAGTCTGGTGGTTCATGTATGTTGTTAAGGTATTTGGTCGCTTGTTCAATTCTTATTGAACACATAATTTTATTTTATTTTTTATCAAAATTTTGTGTGTTACTGCATTTATGTGTAAGTGTTATTATATTGTTATATTGAAATAACTTCATATCTTATGTAACACGTATTAAAACATAACGTAACATATAAATGTTCATAAGGTAACACATTGTTGTTCATATAGTAACATATGAGTATTCACATAGTATTACGATATGTATACAGTGTTACATATTACTAAAAAAATAAGTGTTACTACATGAACAAAAGAACATTACACTATGAAGAAAAACGTGTGTTATCACATGAACAAAACCAGTACAAGCGCGAGAAAAAAAATTCAAGTCTAAAAAATAACTTGATGTATTACTACATGAACAAAAAAGTGTTACCCTATAAACAAAAGAGTGATACTACATGAACAAAAACCAGTACCAGAGCGGAAAAAAAAACCTCAGTCCAAAATTACAGATTTAAAGAACAGAGTGAGAATAGTGCAGAAGGACCTATAAATATCCTATGAAAAAAAACATGCTACCACATGAATAAAATCAGTAAAAGCGCGAAAAGGAATTTCAAGTCTAAAATTACAGATTTAAAGAACAACTTAATGTGTTACTACATGAACAAAATAGTGTTACCCTATGAACAAATGAGTGTTACTACATGAACAAAAATTAGTACCAGCGTGAAAAAAAAATCTCAGTCCAATATTAAAGATTTAAAGAACAGCGTGAGAAGAGTGCAGAAGGACCTGTAAATTTGCGAGTATGGGAAAATTGAAGAAAGCGAGAAGAATATGAAAGAGAAAAAAAGAAAAAGAGGAGAGAAGGAAAAACCTAGAGATGCAGTGACGCGAGGAAGACGAAGAAGAAATCTGGCGAATAAGAAATTTGGCTACTGAGAAGCGAGGAAGAAGAAGCCCATGGACCCGCTAATGTCCTAAACCGACCCGTAGCTAATCCGCGAAAAAATTAAAAAGACCCAAATAAATCATAATTGTACATAACACTAGTATGTAATATTGCATACAAGTTTTTGCCTAGAAAAAAATATTATTTTTTGGACTATAGATATTTTAGGGTCAATGTATTACGTTTTATAAAATTGGATTCTAAAATCTTAAAGTATAACCTCATGTAGATTTCTAAATTTTAAGCTCATTTTCTAAATCTCGAATCAAACATGCCCATGCAATTTACAACAAATTCGTAGTCAATTTTATTCAGTGACAAACTAAAATCTCTTAATTAGAAAATATGTCGTTGTTGTTCACGATAAGCACGTGATAGCTTTCGTAACCATGCAAAAGCTTGAATCACACCGGATAAATTGGAAATCTATCAAAAATATTATAACACTTAAAAAATAATTCTATCATATAAAAGATATGTTGGATGGGAAAAAATATTACTTATACATTTAAAATAATTAAGATTTTAAAGTTGTCAATTTTAAATTTTTGGAGCTAATTAAAGTTGGAACGATAGCGACAAATAAATTCGAACACAATGTGTACTTTACTATAGAAGGTAATTTCCTATGAAGATGAACTTAACATCTTTATGACATGTTCAACTATCATGAGTGAGGATGTATCAACAAGAGTATTTGACCCCACGTTCATTGGTTGACATGAATGCAATGTGAGTTGTTGATGTTATGTGAGTGATTTTTTTTTAGAGTTAACTGTTAGAAGTTGCACCATAAATTTTAACGAGTTTTTGAACATGTGTCAATTAAACTAAAAGAACGGTTGATTTTAAGTGTTTACTCATATGATGGAGTTGGTTTGTTTTCTATTTTGAGAATGATGGTTTTTTTGTTTAAAAATCATGATTGTCGGTGAATTCAATTATTTTTTTCTTTCTTTACCAATGCGGAGTTTGTGGACTTGTTTTAAAATAAAATGAGTGTGTTTTGTCTCACATTTGTTTTTGTATAAAGGGAGTGGATTTATAATGATATTAAGAAGTTTAAGTATCATTTTTTATTACAAGTGCACCAATAAAAATAAACATGTATTTTCTTTAGTAGAGTGTTGTAAGAAGGGAGTGGTTTACGAGTTTTCCAAGTAAGTTTATGTGTTGTTAGATATTATTTTATTTATTTATTTAATTTCTCATTATAGACGGAAAGGGAAATTTGTTTCCCAACATCATAAAGGAATAATTTTTATTTATTTTTCTTGTATTTTCTTATTCTCAATGCCCATTTTTTTCTCCATTTTCTTTTATTTCTCTTGCGAGAATATACAATCAGTCATTCAAAGCGAACATGCTAGACTCATGTGGTGGAAGATGTGTGATTTTTTAGTTTGGGGAAATATTAGATTATTAATCAATCATCATGTAATGCTTGTTTTTTTGGCTTGATCTCGTTATTAGGAAATGCTACCTCAGTTCTCCTAATGCCCTGACATCCATCCAAAATGCATTTTTTTCCGATATTGTGCCTGTTTAGTGTGGCACAACTGTTTTCCACAACTAAAACTGATATATATGTGGCCAAATGACATGTATGTAAATATATTTGATCATATTATGAATGTATTTGGTTTGTTGACTTGACTTCAGAACAAGAAACAACTCGACATAAGAAAAAAATGAGATGCAAATCTTGACTTAAAGAAGGGGACATCGTACATAGATATTTTGTAAACGTGTTAATTACCTATTTCCCAAGACCACTAGGCATAAAATGCGCTTTTAGCCTTTCCTTCATCTATTTAATGGAGTATTTATTATCGTCTAGTGGATGGTAGGTAAAGCGTGAAATATAGCAGGAGAAGGTTTCATCCTCTTTTCATTTATCACTTTTAGACACGAGATATTTCATCCATTCCCCTAAAAGAATTTGACGTGTAGATGAATAAAGCACTATGAAATATGATTTTGTCAAGTCAAGGAAAACGTGTGTAGCAGCAAGGATGGTGCATCGCTTATTTCTCGTTCTCGCTTCGAAGGAGAAAATGATAAGATGGAATACCGGGTAAAGACAAGGGATATTGGTATCGGCTAGCCAACTATAAGCTTCAGTTTTCCAGGTTGCTCCGTAACAGGGCAAGAGTGACTTATCCTTGATCACAAGTTATTTAGCAATTAAAGACTACTTGTGCGATAATATTAGTAATGATTTTTGAAACACTTAAAACAGATTATAAAAGCACTTATTTTCAAAGTTGTTCCTTTGAAAATAAGTGCTTCTGAAAACCGTTTTAGTTTTACATCATATAGAAGTATCTTTTGACATCACCAAATTTCAAAGGAGAAATGACATCAAACTGTCCAAGTATTGACATTGTAGAACAATCATTTATTTGGTTCATCCATTGTTTGATCTGTATTATTTTAAAGTTTTACAATGCAAATTAATTAAAAACACAAAACATTCAAAAACATTACAATTATATTCAAATCAATCAATTATTCAATATATGAAAGCGATCCACAAAATCATTATCGAAAATTTGCAGAGTTTTTGACATTATCCGCTTATTAGGTATATTTCATGTAGTAATGAATTCTTATAATAATGGAGAAGGGCACCACAACAGTAATATTCCATAATTTTTTTCACATGAGACGTAATACTTTCATAAATAAATTTTATAATCTTCAAAAACTTGTTGGCACACAAACGTATAAAAGTCATGTTCATGGTCCAAATCATAAAAGTTGAAGTCTGAAGAGGCATAAGTGTGACTTATGAATTTATAGAGGACGATTCCGTCATATTGCAAAATTCAATTGACAATAGAACCGCCCAAATCGCATTTAAATTCAAATCAGGAATGGTAAAATTCCTTGAATTTCAAAATTTCACCCAATTCCCATTTCAAACACAAGACGAGAACACCATTGAAAAATTTCAAGAAACCAAGAATGGAGTCGAGAAAACGGAAACCCAATTTAAATTCTTACCCTGCTTCGCCATTGCCAAACCCTCCATCGTCTTCAATTTTCAGAGACATTTCGAACTTCAAAACCCCCAAACCTCCATTAAAAACTCAAAGTTTCCAGGCTTCTCCCCAATTCTTCACCGCTTCAAAAAACACCCCCTCATCCTCTTTGCGCCGCGGCCCTAAAACATCTGCATTGAAATCAAAATCGGCTCGTAGATTGAAGGCCTTTGAGCTTGAGCAATCCAAATCTGCACGGAAGGCTCAAAGTGATAAAGACAGATCACTCAAGTCACTTGCTAGGTCCCTCACCGTGTGGCTCAACTTTTTGTTTGAAAACCCTAGTTTGTGTGGCTGTGATCCGGCAAGCTTTACTGGAGAATTTAGTGGTTCCGGTTCAGGTTTAGTTGGTGGGACAGATGAGGTAATAGTGAATAATGGGAAGAGGGAGAGCGGGCCGAGCCGTAAGGTGGGAGTTGATGGGCCATGGAGAGGCCCGAAGAGGCAGAGGAATCTGTTATGGAGAGGAGAGGAGAATGATGAATTGGGAAAGAATGGGTTTTCAAATTCCATGTTTCCCAGATTGAGGACTTCGTTGCAGGATATATGTAGTTTTGAGGACTTGAAGGAGAGAATGAGGATGTATTTGAGCTTGGATGGTTGCAAAGAAATTTGCGAAGCAATGACTCAAGTAACAAAGGTGTGATTTTTTATATTAACTGGGAGAATTGAAAAAGAAAGAGAGAGAGAAGATAATCATATTCTGTGGGCGTGTGTCTAGGATTCCAATTTGGAGTGAACTTTTTCCATGTCTGACTGAATGATAGAACTTAGATGTTAGCTAAGCTTAAGTTGATGAGCCATTTCGTATATATTGTAGAAATGATTCTTCGACTGCTTTCAGCTGGGCTATTTATTGAAATCTCTGTAGATTGGGTAGATGTATATTATTATTTGTTTTAGCCTTTTAGGTAGTTCTCATGACTGCATTCGACAATAATTTCTTGTTTTTAAATATTTAGCATTATAACGTGTCCCTGGCGTTACAACCAAGCAATTTAAATAAAAACTGGGAAGTTTTAATTTTACTCTGTATTATATGCATCATTGAACTCATGAAGTCCCAGTGCTAAAACCTAAAACACACACACATACATATATATTGAACTAGGTAACGAGTTTAATCTTAACTATGCTAATTTGAGTGAAAGAAAGTTGTTTTCCTATTGCATTCTCCAGCTACTTAGTTGCCAAAGAAAGGTTTTAGGTTGCACATAAAATTGTTTGCCAGGAATTGTGATTAATCCAATGAATTTTCGGAATCCAACATTTATTCAATTTAACAATGTTTGGAGTTTGCTACTGACGAGTAAATAATGTATAGTTTGTACACTAGGGTCTCTTATAAGTGTACTTCTGGTTCCTAGATCTTGGCATTTTCTGGTGTTGAGAGTTTTAATACAGACAAGTTTGTTTTACCTGAACTGTGTTCTCATTCTGATTGAATCATATTCCTGCTGTACTATTGACTATGCTATTTTAATTTGATCATTTTGCAATTGTTTTTATCTTCTTTTTCAGAACATTGATGAAGGGCGATTGAAAATGAAGGCAAGTTGCCCAATAGTTAGTGATGTTGGGATGAAGGAGAAGGCCCTGAGAGTTCTCATGTCTTATAACCCAATCTGGCTTCGAATTGGTTTATACGTAATTTTGGGTGGTGACTCCTTGTTGCCAAATGATGATGTAAATTCTGAGCAAGAAAATGCGTTCTTGAGGATGTTTATCGAAAAACAATTTTTCTCACATACTGGTTTGGCAAAAGCCCATGCTTATAACAAGCAGGTTGAGGGTCTATATAGGCCGGGTTATTATGACAAATTAGGAAATGTCATATTGAAGAGATTTTTGCTGCTTGTTATCATACTTGATAGAACCAAGTGTCAGACAAGTCTTCCCCTTAAATATGGTATTGATGGACTAGATGGTGGATCTCCTCCATTGTTCTCTTCAAAATCTAATATAAAATCAAGCCGACAACTGATTATTGGTAATTACGCTTTGTTAATATTGTGCATATGTATGAACTTGTGCTGCTGCTTGTTATTATTCTTACTAGTATGTGGCTTGAGTTTTCTTATTTTTCTTAAATTAGACTTCCTATCGTCTGATGTGATGCATGGGGAAGGCAATCTTTTAGCACATCTTGTGATTGTTGGATATAAAGTAACTTACCAGCAAGTAAGAAACTGAACCTGTACAATTTCCTTTTTAGGTTCTTCTCAGGAAATTTCTCTATTCACAACTTAATAGTTAATATTAATTCTATATATAATCATGGGTCATTTTTTTTCATCTTTACAGAATCCGTTGATCGATCACGACTTCAAAGTCACTGATTTGTTTGAAGATCTCCGCGATGGAATCCGGCTTTGTAGAGCCATTGGGCTCTTACAACATGATCCCTCTATTCTCACGGTTTGCTGGATTTGAACATGATTATTTAGGTTATCATATATTTTTCTGCTTAATATTATTTAATAGCTGATACTTTTTGTTGATCAGAAGGTGCTAGTTCCGTCAGACTCACAGAAGAAGAGTCTTGTTAATTGTGGTATTGCACTGCAATATCTAAGGCAGGCTGGTGTATCATTACTTGATGAAGATGAAACAGAAATTATTGGAGAAGATGTAGTTCATGGCGACAAGGAGCTTACACTTTCCTTGCTCTGGAACATGTTTATTCACCTACAGGTCATTTTGGTCTTTTTTTTCACTGTTTTATACTCCTCCATCCCTCTCTTATTTGAACATTTGCCAAAAAGGTCCGTCCCAAACTTAATTTAACATTTCTATAAATGACAATAAAACAACTTTTTCCCTTTTATCTTTACCCCTCAAACATCTCAACATTACACCCAATGCCATTACTTTTCCCACACTTAAGTCAATTTTATCTCCTTTAATTTACACAAATGCCATTACTTTACCTTTTAACTCCAATCAAAAAACAACTTTATCCACTTTAATACTAATAAAAATTATTTTCTTAAAACTTGTGCGAATAGTAAATGTTCAGATAAGAGAGAGACGGAGGGAGGAGTAGTTAAAATCATCAGATTTATCATTGTTTCACATTGGTAAAGAACTAAAGATATTCCTTGGTCAGTCAAAATGATGTGCAATCAATCAATGGTTTTTGGATGCCAACTCCAGGAGGATAGCTGATTCGAAACTTATGTTTTCCTGCAGTTGCCTCTCTTAATCAACAAAACATGTTTATCCGAAGAAATTGCAAACATTCGAGGAGTTGTGGTGGTATGATCATTATGCCATTATTGTTGCTGCCATCTGTTAGAGAAAGAATATCTGTGTTCTATGTTTTGGATATTTATTTATGCATCTATTTTTGTTCTATCTATATGAAAATATATTTAATTAACTGGTTCAGTAGTTATCTTCTATCAGTTTTTAGTATCTCAGTAGTGTCTGCAATGCTGTGCAGGAGAATTCAAGCACTCAGCTGCCGTTGGATTTGCTTATTAACTGGATTCAGGTGTTTAATCAACTAAGTGAACATGCTCTTTAAGCTTTTGTAATGTTCACTAAAATTGCCCTACACCTTTTCTTCAGGCTGTTTGTGACACTTATGAGTTCAAGGTTGAAAGCCCCTCTTCGTTACTGGATGGAAAAGCCATGTGGTGCTTGCTTGATTATTACTTTCGCAAAGAACAAGACTGTTCATGTTCTTTTAAGGTAAGTTACCAACATATCTCATCCCTCCAATTTTACTAGCTTCAAACTTATTCCTGTATATTTTGCAGGACCAAGTTGGAACAAAGAGAGAAGTTTCTATTATGTCAGCAATAGAATATACAGATGCAGTTTATAACTTCATTCTTTCACAAAAATTAGCATCTTTATTGGGGAACTTTCCAGAGGTAATAATTATAACTTCAACCACTCAATGTTAGGGAACTTTCCACCTGTTTTAATGGTGGTGTTCTCTAAGCATATTCAAAGTGCAGGAAAGTTGATATTCCTTCTGTAGCATTCCATTTTATTGAACTAATGTACATGAGGGTTCCACCCAGGTTTTACAAGTTAGTGACATACTAGAACATAATGGTGCATGTAATGGAAAGACCGTAATTGTCCTCTTGGTGTTTCTCTCAGTTCAGCTTCTCGTAAAAAGAAATATGGTAATGTTTCAAGCTTGCCTATTCTAATTCTGTCAGTTGACACCTGATGGTTATATTTAGGTTTCTCTTATTTTCAGGATAAGCTAAATTTTCATAAGCTGCTGGGGTTTGGTTGCCAAAATCTGAACAGCAGCCATTTAAGTACAGAGTGGAATGACGAAAAAGGTCTCACTTAATTCATATAATTCTCTAGAAAGTCTCCGTTGATTACTTAATTGCTGCCTACCAATATAAACATCATATGGCCTGGTGGTGTAGGCTTGGGACTTAGGAGCATGCCTCTCTCTAGTTCTCAGGCTCAAAATCCCCAGGTGAGATCAATTCCTGAGATGGGCCAGTCCATATAGAGCTTTGCTCTGGCTTCAATTGGGCTCTATATGGACTGGCCCATCTCAGGAATTGATCTCATCTCAGGAATCCTCACTAGTGGAGGTGGATTGACCCCCCAGGAATCCTCACTAGTGGAGGTGGATTGACCCCCAGGAATCCTCACTAGTGGAGGTGGATTTACCCCCTGAATTAATCGATCCATGGGCAGGATTCTGAGACATAAAAAAACATCATATGATTTGAAGGAACTGTAGGACTTAGTCTTAGAGCATGATTGACGTGCTATCGTGATATTCACTTTAATACCATTCTCTGGAATTTTATACCACAAGGACGGAGTGATAGGTTAAAACAATGGTAACTGGTGAACTTGGTCATTCTATGGAAGAAATTGTGCTCACTATAACTAACGTCTAATAGATTTTGAGACGGTTCCTCATATGAGATTGATGGTTCATGGTAAGGTGCCGGTCTGTTTTTATTTTGCAGTTTCACTCCATACCTTTGATTGGTTAAAATTGAATTTGAAACAACTAATGTTGCAGTTTCTTTAGCTATTTCTGTTGCTCCTTTCTTATGAAGATTGTTAACAAATATTGGTATTTTACAATAAAAATGTGTCTACTTGATACATCATTCAGCTGTCTAGTAATTATAAGAGCATGACCTACAATCAGAATTTTATTGGTTCCTCAGGCAAATTATTTTCATTGGTGCAGATCCTTCAAAAGATTTTAAGTCTATCATGGCTTGGTGGCAAGACATGGCTCAACAGAATGGCAAGTGCAGTTTAAATCCAGATGGTAGAAAGGACAGTGCTGTTCAAAGAGGTAAAAATTAAGTGCTCTTTGCTTTTATTGCTTTGTATGTTTTTTTTCCTTTTGCTGTCATTAATTGACAATCATATTTTGCTGTATCAGAGAATGCTGCAACAATTATACAGTCTCACTATAGACGATTAGTGGAACGTCGAAATTATATGAGAATTACGGATGCTGCTCTACTCTTGCAAAGTGTCACATTAGCTTGGTTATCAGTGAAGAAAAAAGAATCCAGAAACGAGCTTATGGGAAGGAATAAGCTAAGATCATCTTCTTGTATGTATTTCTTTTCAGAAAGTATTACATGTATATTGGTTTCTCTTCATATCTGATATCTCACTATCTGATCTACAGCTAACCATACAGCTATGGGGAAGCACTTGGAAAATACTGCAATGTACCACACATTTATGGCTGACAGGCATTACTTTATCAACTTGAGAAAGTTCATCACAGTCATTCAGCAGGCCATAAGGGTTTGGAATGCTAAGAGGCATTACACAACAAGGATCATTTGTAATAAAAAATGTAATTTAGTGCCCATGAATGTTTACACAGAAAAGGACACACCTAAGCATAAAAGTTCAGTTGGTTATGGAGAAGATGGAGGGGATGATCTCGAGACAACAGCAGCAATCACAATTCAGAATTCTTGGAAAGGATACATCTTTAGCAAATCATTAAGGAGTCCTCAAATTGCTGCAACTAAAATCCAGAGTCATTATCGTGGTTGGTTGATGAGAAAGAGTTTTGCATGCAAGAAGCAAGCGACAAAAACTATTCAAAGGAGTTTCCGGTGTTCAAGAACTAGAAAGGACTTCCAGATCCACAAAATGAAAAATCGATCCGCTATCATCATCCAATCTCATCTTCGTGGATGGATGGCTCGTAGAGAAGTATACAGAAAAAGAGATCTTTTCATTAGGATCCAAGTAAGTTTTTTCTAATGTGGGAAGCTATTTTTGGGGGGTTGAACTAAGATGATTTTGTCATTTCCCAATTTTTTTCTAATTACCTTATCAGTAATGCGAATGCTACCTTGAACCTTTCTTTCGGCTGGTAATTAGCCTCTAACCTCAAGAAACTTTATGGAATTTCCTAAAAGTATTCTCCTAGTAGTTCTTGACCGAGAACTGCTCACAGTCCCATCTTTGTGGTGGGAAAGGCCTAAGCTCTTTATTGACACACTAAAGTTTACAGGGGAATTCACATTACTCTTCTGATGTCCAGCACTTAACTTTGTCACAAAATTGAATCTTGTTATCAAAACTTTATTTGGTAACTCACAGAAAACATGAATATTTGTTGAAAAAGTAGTATCTTGTTAGTTTTCTGTCTGTAAACATGATTGTGACAGTAGTGGGTATTATTTGTTGTTGTGGGCTAGAGCTTCTGCCGTGGGTGGTTGCAAAGGAAGGAATTCTTGCTTCAGAATGCTGCTGCTAAGAAGATTCAAAGCGCTTTCCATTGCATGAATTGTCGCAAGGCGTTTATTTCTCAAAGGAATGCTGCAATCGATGTCCAATGTTTTATTAGAGGGAAGATCACTAGAAGAAGACTTGTAGGTAATAGATCCTAAAATTATGTCTCTTTTTGTTCAAAAAAAATCTGAACCTTCTTGATGTAGCACCAGTTCTGTTGAATGTGCATCAATGTAGGAGCTTTCTACTCTCAGAAGAATGTAAAGTACGGCTTTGAAGGTCTTGAATTGAAAATATTCCTTCAATCAGTCCTGAAGTTGCAAAGATGGTGGAGGTATATTCTGCAAGTTAGAGTGGAAACAAAATCAGCAGCTGTTATCCAATCATATTTTCGAGGATGGATTGCAAGGAAAAGGGTTAAGAGAGAGATGCAATGCATTGTTGTAATTCAAGTGAGTCTTTCCACCATCAATTGAATCGCCTTTTATGCCTTGTTATGTGGTAATGGATGAGTTTTTATCAGTTTGTTGTTAGATACTTGGTATAGAGGAAAGAATGCCTGATCCATTCATAGCTACAATTTGATAAAAAAATAATGTCTGTAGATGTTCAGTCTAGCAATAATTAAGCCTTAGTTAGAGAACGTTTTCTCAATCAGATCCAGACATATGAAGGAAATTAAGACTTTCTTGTAAACATATGATTCATCCTTTCGAAAGAAGTGTACAGTGACTGAATTTATGCTACAAAGTACATATTCCCTCCGTCCTGTTTTTGATTTGCCATTTCACTTTTGGCTCGTGTTTTAGTGAGCGAGTTGTTTATTAGCATATGAAATGATAAAGTGACTTTTAAGGAGGTCTAGGATAGATGAGGGGTAGGACTATTATATCCCACCTTAAAAATTTCTTTATCATTTCAAATATTAATAAACAACTCGCTCACTAAAACACGAGTCAAATAGTAAATGGACAATCTAAATCAGGACGGAGGTAGTACTACATATTAGCAACATAATCAGGTTTACAATTTTTAGGTACTGAGAGCTTTCTTTCTTTTCTTTTTTCTTATTTCAGTCATACTGGAAGGGTTATCTGGTAAGAAAAGATGAAAGAGGCCAGCAGTTGGACTTGCAATTGAGAACAAAATCAGCACTTGTTATCCAATCACATTTTCGAGGATGGATGGCAAGACGAATGGCTAAGAGAGAAAAGCAGTATGTAGTACTGATTCAAGTAAGTCCTTTTCCCCGTTGGCTTTTGCATGCTTTGTCATGTGTGAATTGGTGAAATCAAGATTTTCTCATATACACACGACTCATCCTTTAGTAAGAAGTGTACAATGACTTAATTTATGGTCAACAGTACATACACTCCAAGCAATGGCGAATTTTACCGTGCATTTTGTGTGTATTTTTTAATAGTACTAGTTGTTTCATTAAAAGGTACTCCTAGTTTGACAGTATTAGTGGTTTCATTAAACAATGCTAGTTGTTTTACTATAAAGTGATAGTTGCAAACCAGTTGCACGATTAAACTGTTTTACACACTACATATTAGCAACATAATCAGGTTTGCAATTTTGAGGTATTGAGAGCCTTCTTTCTTTTCCTTTTCTTTCTTCTCTCTTATTTCAGTCATACTGGAAGGGTTATCTGGTACGAAAAGATGAAAGAGGCCAGCAGCTGGACTTGCAATTGAGAACGAAATCAGCACTTGTTATCCAATCACATTTTCGAGGATGGATGGCAAGACGAATAACTAAGAGAGAAAAACAGCATGTAGTACTGATTCAAGTAAGTCCTTTTCCCTGTTGGCCTTTGCATGCTTTGTCATGTGTGAATTGGTGAAATCAAGATTTTCTCATATACATACGACTCCTCCTTTAGTAAGAAGTGTACAATGACTTAATTTATGCTCAAAAGTACATACACTCAAAGCAATGGTGAAGTCTTATATAAACCAGTTTTACCGTGCATTTTGTGTGTATTTTTTAATAGTACTAGTTATTTCATTTTAAAGGTATTAGTTTGACAGTATTAGTGGTTTCATTAAACAAAGCTAGTTGTTTTACTATAAAGTGATAGTTGCTAACCAGTTGCACGATAAAACTGTTTTACATAAGACCAACTAATTAGCAACACAATCAGGTTTACAATTCTGAGGTCTTGAGAGCTTTTTTTTTTTTTTTTTCATCAGTCATACTGGAAGGGCTTTCTGGCACGAAAAGATGGAAGAGGCCAGCAGTTGGAATTACAGTTGAGAACAAAATTAGCACTTGTTATCCAATCACATTTTCGAGGATGGATAGCAAGGCGAATGGCTAAGAGAGAAAAGCAGTGTGTTGTATTAATTCAAGTGAGTCCTTTTCTCCATAGGCATTTGCATGCATGTGGGATGGTAGTCTTTATCGATCATTGTTCGAGCTTATTTAAGAGGCAACCTGAGCCTTTCAACTACAAATCTGGAAATGTCTTATTTTTGTCTTAGTCTTCAACACAATTTAGCCATTTTGTGAAACATTTTATCAACTAAGTCTAGATTTCTTCAACTACTCTTTAACTTCCATCGTTGACAGTCATACTGGAAGGGTTACCTTGCAAGAAAAGATGCAAGAGGCCAACTGCTGGACTTACGATTGAGAATGCAAAAATCTGCTGCAAATGTAGATGATAACAGGAGGTTAATAAACAGGCTAATTTTAGCTCTATCGGAACTTTTGAGCATGAAAAGTATCAGTAACATATTGCATACTTGTGCAACCTTGGGTATCCACTCGACTCCTGTCTATTCCTTTTCAACAATTATACTTATATTCTGCAATATACTTTTGAGCTTATAGCATGGATAATAACAATGGCACAACATATGGTGTATTTTAACAGATGTGGCAACAGAACTATCACAGAGATGCTGTGAAGAGCTTGTTGCTGCTGGAGCCATTGCCACATTACTGAAGCTGATCCGGTCTGTTAGCCGGAGCATACCAGATCAACAAGTTCTGAAGCATGCACTTTCGACTCTCAGGAATCTTGCCCGTTTTCCGAACCTCGCTGAAGTACTTGTTAAGAGTCATGGATGTGTGGAAACTGTTGTTTTGGAGTTTATAAGGTGCGTTCTAGTTCTGTGAGCTATGTTTCTGGAGTAAAACTTGGGTGCACAATTTGCACCATGCAACTGGTGCACAACTAATATTGTTCAATGAAAACAACTAATACTGTTCAGTAAAAACAGCTAATACTGTTCAGTAAAAACAGCTAAACCAACTAATTCCTTTTACTAAAACAACTAATACCATTTACAAATACACCGCAGTTGCACGCTGAAAATAGTGTATAGAAGTATTTCCCATGTTTCTGGATAGATACATGTGAATTCATTACAAGAATTGTAATAATTTTTTTTTTTGTGTTTTGATATCCTCATCAGAAACAAAGAGGAGGTATATTTCATTGCTGCTGATTTATTGAAGAGAGTGTGTAAATGTGAAGTTGGTGTATTAACTATTCGTAAGTCGCCAGCTCTTTTTAAGAGGTTGAACAGTCTTGCCGAAGAACTGAGTAGGAAAGTAAGGCATGATAAGAGGTAAGCACTATAGTAGTTTCACTGTAAATTCATACGTATTTTTCCATTGATGGTATAATTATTTGCAATGGCTACAGGAATGCAAGGAATTTGGCAGCAAGAGAAAATTTAGAGAGAAGATTAAAAGAGGTGGTTGAGCTCCTCAAGCTCATTACAAATGCCTAAGGTTTGTCCATTTTTAGTGTATGTTCTGTTATGAAAATTTGAATGAGCAATGAGATGAGTTAGTTGGGGCTTTTAGTTTCTTGACTTGGAGGGATTTCGTCTGGGATTACTACTTGAACATGTCATGTTTCTACCTTAACAAGTAGCTTTTGCTTTGGTTGAAAATGATAATTGTGGCTGAAGTTTCAATCCAAACATGTTCTGAGTTTTTTTATAATTTTTTTGAAGTTGTTAGGTACTAGTATGTTTTACTTTAAACTCAGTTATTAAATTGTTGGACAATATTAGATCATGATGTAGCTAGGATCTAACATTTGTTAGGAAATTTTATACTCCCCTCACTTTTACCAGTATAGGTGTTAAACTTTGTGTGGGTATTATGACTTATACAATGGACATAGTTGGGTCAACCTTGAAGCATTTTACCTATGAGACATGATGTTTGGATTAGGCTTTGAAATGGGGCAAGTTCTAACATTGAGATCTATGAGTGACTAATAGGTTTAATTCTTTTTTGTTATAAAGTATTAAGGATTTATTATACTCATTAAAATGCAAAATTTTATATGTTTCTTTGTCACAAATTCTTAATTTGTGTGCAAAATAAAAATGGATTATTATACTTGGAACTGAGATAGTATTATAATATGCTACATCAATGCTATCAAAGTCAGTGTTGCAATGTACATTTGGTGGAGCATAGCCAAGTGGTAAAGCTTGTGGTGATGTGAGGAGAAGTCCCCCGGCAACGCAGGTTCGAATTCCGTGTGGAACAAATTCTCCATTGAAATATTATGGGGGTTTGTCATGAGAATTAAATCATGTTGGCTCTCTCCCACAAGTGTCTGCCACTTGGTCACATCCTTCGATTTACAATCCGCCAGGCTGAGGGGCTAACGGCACGGGTGGGGGGAGTTTCTCGTCTCTTCCTAAAAAAAAAGTCAGTGTTGCATCGAAAGTTGTGTATAATAATATTAAAATAATTATTTTATCTATTAACTAAAAATATTAAGAGCAGAAGTAGGGTCCAATTGTGTAGGAATTTTAAATCACTCTTCAAATTCAGTTAGATGTATGCAAATTCTACACATAATTAGAAACGCTTATCAGAAATTAAAGAAGTAATTTTAGATATAAGCGATTATGTTCTTTTCATTTGAATTTGCAAAAACTCCCACATAAAATAGTGTAAAATCATTTATTTTTTCAAAGAAAATGATTTTAGAATTTATTAAGTGTCTATTTTAAAACTTTTTTTTTTTTTTTGAAGTTGTTAAATACAGTTTTTTTTTAAAATAAGTGCTTCACTTTCAGTTTAAAACCAGGCCATAAGTGTGAGGGGTCCGTCAACTAGCCAACTTGCAACTTAAATTAATATTCTAATCTAATAGTGATAATAGAACGTCAATTGCACTGGAGGTGGTCCCATCACCCAGCGGCCTCCATTTGTAGAAGCCCAACCCAATCCCGATATTTTGGCCCACTAACTATACAACCCTAATTGCGCTTTGTTTGGTTTAACTTTAGGAACATGTAGCATTATTTTGATATTATCGCTTTTAACACTTTTAAAAGGATGAATGTTGATTTTTTTTTTTTATACACTGTCTCATATATCGTGTTAAGAGACATATGTGTAACAAAAAGTAGATAATTATATTTCTTGTGGGACAATGATGTAGTTTCTGATATCCCAAACTTGCCGCTATTGTTCATAACTTTACAGGAAAATATCTAAGGCCTACGTCAGTTAGCAGTTATTGGCCATTTATTCAAATCTAAGATAACATATTTTATCATACTTTTTGCACTATGCTCACAACACTTGCTATTCGAGTCTAAAAGACTAAAATAACAATAGAGTAATAACAACAACAACAATAACAATAAAAAGAAATAAAAAATGGCCCAAGTTCTTCAGAGAAACGAATGGCAATCTTGCACAAATTGTATAGTTTATAATCAAGCCGCCCTTGCAAGATGATGCATGCTTGAGTAGTCCTATCAGCAGGGTCAATGAAAAATCCCCTTCTCACCAAACATCTGGGCACCATAACCGTCAACACTCCGGCGACGTACTCGGCTGAGATTCCGGCGACGTCCACCTCTCGCGGCAGCCGGAATTTCCTATTAAAGCTCCGGCGGGGATCTTCCGATGACTCAACTGTCCTTATGATGACGTATATTGAGTCCTCCACTTCCACTTTTATATCTTCTTTCCGCACACCTGCCACATAACTCCAAACATCATACTATACTTTGCAATTTATGAGTGTTAAATAAAGGGAATAAAAATGAAAAGGAAAAGGAAAAGGAAAATCAAATTTGTGTGTAAGTGTTAACCTGGGATATCAGCAGAGTAAATGTGGGATTCAGGGGTTTGAGTCCAGTGGACATAGTTTTGAGGGATGAAATGGTGGGGGAATAAATGAGCAGGGGAGGCCAAGAAGTAGCCGCCGTAATAAGCCTGGGATGATGGATTCTCCATCTTTCTCTCTCTCTAAAAAAAAAAGTGATGATAGATGAAAATTGGGGATGCTCACTTCCACCAATTTATAGGAGGTGGTGATGGGGTCAGGCTTGATTGGCTTATCAAAAATGGATGATTTTAAGTAAATCTAGTATTGAAATTATTTGTATCAGCTAAAATATCCTCACAAATGAATAGTAGCTAAATATCTAAATAATGTATTCGTATGAAATTTTGTTTGAATCACCTTTACTGTTAATGTGAGTATTAGATAGGCCTTTTTATGTCTTTAGTATCTCTAGGCAATATCCTTTTCGTGCAAGCAATATATCATTTGTTGGTGATTTACCAAATTTTTTTTCCTTTTCTTTTAATACTGGATCTACTGTCCTATCAAAGGGTGTAATTTTTTTTTTTTTTGTGAGGAATTGACGAGAAACTCCCTCCCCTGTCGTTTGGCCTCCTCAAATTTGACGAAATTGAATCGAAGGATGTCTTGTCGATGTACACTTGGGAGAAATCAACACGATTCAATTCCTGCGACAAACCTCCATAATATTTCAACGAAGAATTTGTCCCACGCGTGCTCGAACTCGCGTTCTTGATTTCTTCCCACGCCTTAAAAAACTTTACCACTTTTATCTTGGTTAAGGTAGTAATATTAGTCTATTGAAAAGAAGAGATGCATAATTATTTTGTTAAAAAAAGTTGGTAGTCAGAACTGAAATCTATGGGTAGTAAGTTAGGCAGAATGGATTTTTGATCTGTATAAGATTGTTTTAATTATTGTTAAGCATAATAGTAAGTTAGTCATATTCAAAATCTTTCTGAACCACCTCTTGAAAATGCTAAAAAACTCTGGTCGAGCTAACCGAGCTGGTCTTGTCGATTGGGAGGGTGCGACACCGTAACCGCCACAATCTCATTCTCCTTACTCACCTCCACAGGCCAATGCACATCAACAGTCTCAATAAACGGCTTAAACCACGCTACCAATCCAACGGCCCTCAAAACAGCATACACAAATCTAAGCTCTTCAAACGACGGATTCCTAAACTCTAGGCCACCGGACAAGGTGCTTCTCACAACATCAAACACAGGAAACCGATCCTCGGCCGACTTCTCCAACCCTAAAGACCTGATCAACCGTTTATTCGACGGCAACATCAGAGACTCCACCTCATAAGTCACTCTCAGAAGCTCAACATTAGGCACCCTAGAGCCTGTCATTCTATTAGCATCATTTTTTGACCTAAATATATGAATCCCCAAATCACCACCAATGAACTCAAGACAAGTGTAGGGCTGTTTCCTGCCGTACCAATCCCAATCCTTACCCACCCTAATTCCAAAAAGATGACCGGCCCGCAAACGCCGCCATGGATCGGTTCTATACAATGATGCAGCAGCTTTGTACAGTGATTTTTTATAAAAGATGTGCTAATTCCATCTATTTTCAACAAGCATGTTCCGGATCCGGGACACCCGACCCGAACTGATTTTGGTATCTAGAGAACAAGTTGTTTAAATGGACGTCCATTTCAGTTCTCGGGTCGGGTAATCCCAACAAACAAGATCTAGCTCTAGATAAACACTATCAGTGAAATTGATGAACATGAGCTGCAGAATTAAGCATAAACACTTGGCAATTTACTCCTTTATCGTCAATTACATGCCCAACAATTCAAAATTGTTAAAAAAAAAAAGATGAATTGACAGAAAGCTCAGCTGTAACATGATTTCTTGTAAATTGTAATGCAATAAGAAACAAGTATTCATATGCAAAGTAAATGTTGAGTAGAGAACAGGAATATGCGAGTGTAGGGGATCATTTTGCGGAGATGTATTTGCGTTTCTGCGGTGAGTCACCCTGTCTGATTTCTCAAGAAAGAAGAATAGTCAAAATTCGTTAACTAGTAATGGGCCAAAGTTTGGGCCTGTTTAGTTTTGCAATGATACAAGATGATCTCATGCAAATATGAACCATTCAACTATATATAATTTTTTTTTTTTTTTTTTTATTTTATTTTTATTTTTAGATATATAAAATAGTTTTTAAATTCGAAATGTGAGTGGGTCTCATGTGCATTCAAGTGTACCGTACATTAATAATGTATTTTAGAATCATGCAATTATTATACCATATTAATAATTGCACAATTCAACTGCATATTTCAGTATAACAAATTGCATAGTTTTAAAATGCGTTGTGAGTGCACATTATATTTGGATGCATACAAGAGTTAGGCTTGAAATATAGGTTGTATGTTAATTCATATAATTTTCCAATAGTCCTTGTCACCTGTCTTGGTCGTCCACTCCGGACTTCCTTTTATCTATCAGTGTTGGCTGATTTCACCTTCTTTTTGTACTTTTTCTTTCGAAAAAAAAGTTAATAAAATCCCCATTGGTTATTTTATTATTTAATAAATCAATGATTTAATTTTCAGTATAAATTCCTTATTTTTTTATGCTATAGTTCAAATTCTATTGAGCAATAAACTTTTCTTACTACTCCTGTTTCTTTTTCAAAATTAAATTAAATTAACAATTTTTTTTGGCTATAATCATGTGAAAAAAAAAAACGAATCAATTTTGTATTAAGAGAAATGCACCTATATGTCATAGTTTCACGGTAAGATATAATATAATTAACACTTGATGTTTTAACATTTTAAAATGACTGGATTTGGTTTGTGTTAGAGTCTGTTTGCTTGCAGTTATTAACCCACAATACAACTTACTAATGGGCTTATGAGCCCTATTAATCTGTTTGGTTGGTGAAGTCAAGACCAGAAAAATAATACTGGCCTGCGTTAATTTTTAGCGGGCTCAATAGATACTAGATAGTATATCAAGCCACAAAGGTCCGATCGATAATCCATGCGATTAAGGGTGGGCGGGATAAGTTAAAATTGACCAAAATACCGCTCTATTATATATACCATCCTCACGATGCAAAAACGCGAACAATACTAGGAACAAATTTCACAAAATTTATCGCTTCCGCCAGTCGTCCTCCTTATGCGAAAAAACCCCAATCGGTTCAAATCATTGAATCTCTCTTCCAAGAAAATGTTCTTGCATTTTGTGTTACATTTGATTGTCTACAACACTCTATTGTGTACTAATCCTCAACATTTTCTCATCTTACAAAGTTCATCCTGGGTTTTTTAGGAACATCTGGGAATACTACTCGAACAACAAGAAAAACGTGAAGATATGAAATAGCTAATAGTCCCTCAAGGTTAATTAATAAATCTTGGTCCGATTGCAAATATTTCATTTCAAATATGTTGAAACTGGGAACAATTAAAATCGTTTATGTTCTATGAAATTGGGTTTCAGATTGTAGTGTTCGTCTGGTGTTTAGGGTAGTCCATTTGCGTGTAATTATTTGGGAAAATTTTTTAGGGTCCATGTTGGTTTGTTCCGATTAGGTTTCAAAGATTTAGGGCTCGTTTTTGGGAAAAATTTTAGGGTTCTTACACTCTGAGTACTTTAGTCAATAATAAAAGATATACAAGAAATATATACTATCAAATTAATTTACTTTGCAAATGATATCCCACTAATGTTCAGTACACTCTATCATGTCAGTTTCAACATTGAAAGTTGCCCCACTCATTTGCGTAATATTGAGAAAAGCTTGATATCGGCGACGAAGGTTTCGGGTTTGAATAACACAGTATTTATAATCGAAATTCTTGTGAAATTCCTCATTGATAATCTGCATCACAGTTCGTATAGTCGCCTCGTTGTTAGATCGTGAAGCTACGCAGTTCCCAACCTGAACCTCTTTCACTAAAACATGAATGAACTTTCTTTCTATCTTAACGGAACACTCATTATCATATAACACCTTATTTTTCCTTTTGACGTCGAGCCATTTTTGGATGCATCAACCATTTTTTTTTTTTTTCTTTTGAGGATTGACTATTGTGTTTGAAGATAATACACAATGTAATCTATCTATGTCCTATTTATATATAAATTTTTGTTGTTGCTATAAGACAAACCAAGTAAGAATCTCATATGCACACTTTATTTCATAAATTCAAAACACTTTTGGCCTCATCTATGAGAATATATTTTCCTGGTAATGATTTTTCAAGACACGCGTATTTAAGTATCCATATAGTATCATTGCATTGTTTGTCTTTTTCCACATTAGAATATTGCATCTTGAATGTTAGATTTGCTTTATAAAATTTACACTGTCAAATACTTGCTGTGAGAATATATTCTCTTAGGAATGATTATTTAAGGCATGCGTGTTTGAGTATCCATATAGATATCATTGTAGTATGTGTCCTTTTCCATGTTTGAATATGGTATTAGTCTGAATTAATATGAAGTGAAGGTGGAGGTCAATCTTGGGCTTTTTTGGTCGAGACCGAAAATGGTGGACCTAGTTGGGGGAATTTGTCGAGTGGGGGAGAATGGAGGATCGAATTTTGGGGTTTTTTTTATGAGAGCTAATGGGTAACTTTCATGTTATTATCTAACATAATGTGATTGAACCAAACAAAAATTTCAAATATAATAAGTGTTATAATGGACCCAATTTAAATGAACCAAAAGGGCTAATAGACATATTAATAGATAATCTGACTCATTTTATGAAAGACCTTTTAATATTGCCCAATAACTCCTGTGAAAGCAAACGGACCCTAATATCTTGATATCTTGACTTGATGTTATAATATTTTAGAAGGATTGAGTTTGATTGGTGTTAGTTTATAATCTATATCAGATCGTTTTATGCAAATTTTTGTTTGGATTTTAATAAAATTTGAAGAAGTTTCGACGCACGATTAAACGTACATGCCTGATGTCCCATAGTTTCCGGATCTATTCGAGAAGCGAAACCAGTAGTACACCCCATGTTCCAAAAAGATCCCAGTAGTCAAGGGGTACAATCGGTATTCTACCCACTATTAAGGGATAAATAAGTAAGCAACATTATCTTTTTTGGCCGCCGGTGTGCGGGACGCGAACTACAAGGCTTTAAAATCTACCCACGTAGACTTTTTTCCCCTTCTCTCTCATCTGCCCTAATTTGGGTTCCTCCTTCAACCACCGCCGCTTCCCCAAACAAATTCTAGGGTTACGACGATGATGCAGCCGGCAACCACCATGGTCCCCCCTCCCATGGCCCCGCCGCCGCAGTACCAGCACCAACCGCCACAACAGCCTTCTCAGCATTGGATGCCTCAGCAGCCACAGTACCAGGTTCCTCCGCCGCAACAACCTCCCGCCGCTGGATACTACTACCCGCAACAGCATGCTCCGGCGGCCGCAGTACCGCCCCAACAGTACGCCGCGCCGCCGGCCGCGCAGGCGCAGATTGTGGACGATGGGATCCGTAGTTTGTGGATCGGAGATCTGCAGTACTGGATGGATGAGCAGTATTTGCATAGTTGTTTTGGCACCGCCGGCGAGGTAAACACGCATATCTGCAAAGTAAAAGCCGTGTGAATTATATGTATGTCCTGTTTTCTAAATGAATTGACATCTTTTTGCTTTTGATTGTTTGGAAGAAGCATGTGGAGGGTTTGTGAAATAACAATGTTCATTGAAATTCATTCGATATACAAATAGATATTCTATATTGCAAATTAGTTCTGATGTGTTAATTGGCTTTTCTTACTTTGAAATTCTATTTTGTAGCTTTGTCGTGTTTTTGTGTGTGTATATATTTATTGACGCTATAGTTTCACGTTTTAGTTACTTTACGCTTTAAAAGAAAAAGAACTTGACAAACATTAGTCACTCCACATCATTAGGAGAAATAGAGAATTTATAGTTTTAGTTACTTTATGCTTTTAAAAAAAGAACTTGACAAACATCAGTCACTCCATAGCATTAGGAGAAATAGAGAATATATAGTTTATGCTGCGTGTTTACTCCAAATATTGATATGGGCCTAGAGTTTGCTTTTAGCTACGGTAACGATCAAGTTGTTGTTAGAATTTTTTCTGATTGAATGGATGAGGTTTTTGATTTGTGATACCCAATTGAAATGATGATTTGGTTATTATGTTTTATTGTAATTATTGGACCTTTCTGTCTTTTAGCTGGTCTCTGCTAAAGTTATCCGTAACAAGCTAAGTGGCCAATCAGAAGGTTATGGTTTCATCGAGTTTGTTAGTCATGCTGCTGCTGAAAGGAACCTGCAGACATACAATGGGACTTTAATGCCAAATATCGAGCAAACATTCAGACTGAACTGGGCGTCCATGGGTGCTAATGAAAAACGTGATGATGCTCCTGAATACACAATTTTTGTTGGAGATTTGGCAGGTGATGTTACTGACTACATGCTTCAAGAAACTTTCAGAGCGAATTATCCTTCTATCAGGGGTGCAAAGGTTGTCACAGATAGGATTACAGGAAGAACAAAGGGATATGGGTTTGTGAGGTTTGCTGATGAAGGTGAACAATTACGTGCTATGACTGAGATGAATGGAAGGTTTTGTTCCACAAGGCCCATGCGAATTGGCCCAGCTGCTAACAAACAAAAAGTAGGAGGGCAGACAAAAGGTATCCATGATTCTTCCAGCTTTTGGTCTCTCCTAGACCATCAATTGATTTGCACCCACTTCTAGGCTACTTTCATACCTCATATCATATGTTATGATGTTTTGTCTTTAATTTGGCAGTTCCAATGCATTGGTGGATTTTATGTTTTGGAATATTTGGAGTATAGATGTCTCTTTGTTCAGCAATGCTATTAAGTTGCTTTCTTTGATTTCTTGAAAGAAGATAAGCACTAGAAGCGCCGTTTCCTTCCAGTATTTTAACTTTTAGGTTCTGAACTGTTAAAACTTGCATGATCTCATAAAGAACTCCGGTTGTCTCAAAGCAGGGTGCCAGGAGGCTCTATCATATAGGGGCCTGGAGCTAATTTCAGCTGTGAAATGATAACCCCTTTTAGTGCCTGGTTTTGTGTAGGTCAGTTTTAATTTAACGTTCCTTAATTTTTGGTTCCTTAAGGCATTTATTTTGCTACAAATTTCAGTGTTCTTTTCCTTCAGCAGTCCCTTAACTTTCTAAGCTCCCATTCAATTTACAGTTGCATTTTATTCAAGCCTTCTTTTTTAATTTTCAATTCTAACAGCCACATTGTTTACTCTTATCTCCATGTACCACTTCTCTTTGTTCCATTAGATAATTATTAGTTTTTTTTTGGTTCCATCCTAATATTCTTTGAGCACTTATTACTGGATCTACTCTGGTAAGAAAAAGACTCACCACGAGGAGTTGACAATAATCAAAGGTCAGCCAAACTGCTTACAGTACAGTACACAAGTTTCTGCAGCAACCGTTCTTTATACAATTCTCCTGGTTTCCGTCTCTTTTTGTTGAGTTGTTATTTTTCAATGTTCTATTTGTTGTTTCCCGATCAACTCAAAATTTAGAAATACTGTGAAGTTTACTTCTATAAGTTTCCAATATCGCGTTCATTGCTTTATTTTAATTTTTTTTTTGGTTTGACATTGATTAAAGATTGAAAATGTGTCCCCTCTTACTCACCGGTTCTTAAACATACTTTTCCACCCGAGAGGTTGGATTTTGTATGCTTACGGAGAAGCTCTACACTGAAGTCCATTAGACGTTGATATTGCCTTATTAGGTGCCCTGTCAAGTTGGATACTAGAAATCAATGTACAAAATTGTGAATGATATCAATTTTGTTCATTTTTCAGTTACCTACTATATCCCATGATTTCCCTGCACTAGCCTTGTATTATTCTGTTTTAGTTGATCTTTTGGTCTTGTGTACAACCTTTTATCTCTTGCCTTGTTTGTCCATGCCTTAATTCTGGTATTGTATTTTCCTATGGCTTACATAATTCTTGGTCAGTAGTTGACTTTCTTCTGTCTTAATCCGAGATGCTGCAAGATATGCTTTTTGTATGTGTTGCTTATTCTGTGTTTTGATCCTAATTTGTTGCTGTCACATTTTTATAATTCGAGTTGTACTTGAGCTTGCTAGCTAGATGGTCTGATATATACATGTTAACATTTTGATTATTTTGTCTATAATATGTTGGTTATTTTTTTCATGGAAATGATTTAAACGTAGATATGTTTAAAAAAATGCACTATTTCGCTTATACTAGTAATAGAAAAACATTATTTTTGCTTCACTCTCACTCCTACTCAAATTTTTCCATGACATTTGCCCACTCATAATTGCAGCCTCATACCAGACTTCACAAGGAACTCCAAATGAGGACGATCCAACTAATACAACTGTAAGTACATTTCATGAAGATAGTTTGTGTTCTTTACTTTCTCGCAAAGCTCTTAGTTACGGATTTGTTTTTTCCGCTTTGCAGATCTTTGTTGGGAATTTGGACGGAAATGTCACCGATGATCTTTTAAAGCAGGTGTTTGGACAGTATGGACAGTTGCTCCATGTAAAGATACCTGTAGGCAAACGATGTGGTTTTGTTCAATTTGCTGACAGGTAATTTGGGAATCCCAGCAGTTGCTCCTCCCCTTGGTTCAAACACCAAGTATTTGTCTGTTTCAGTCTTAACATTGTATGGATAATAACAGAAGCTCTGCTGAAGAAGCATTACGTGTGCTAAATGGATCCACACTGGGAGGACAGAGTATTCGTCTGTCATGGGGCCGTAGCCCATCAAACAAACAGGTTCATCTCATCTGGCTTATGTCGTCTTATGTTTCTTTGTTTTAGCAATTACGCTTATCCATATAAATTCCCACCTGCAGGCTGATATTAGCCAATTCAGTAGTGGGTATTATGGATATACCCCTGGATATGAAACCTATGGTTATGCTCCACCGCCGCAGGATCCAAATATGTATTATGCAGGATACCCTGGATACGGAAGTTACCAACCACAACAGCAGATGATGCAACAGCCTCAGGTGTACATGCGAACCTGAAATGAAAATATTTTTATTATATGTTTGCCAACATGGTGTTATATTTCATGCCTGCTGGTTACTACCTCACTCATCTTTCTCTTTCGGCAACCCCGTGCAGCATTTTCAGTTGTGATACAATGGATCTCAATTCATTTTTATTGTGATTGACACTGCATACATTTAGTCTCCTGTGATCCATTCGGAGTTTGTTGTAATCAGATATTTGGCTGATTAGTTTTTGCATGCTTATGCTTCTATGTGTTGAATTGCTCAGATTTATTATCGTCACATTAAATCGTGCTAATATACTGAAGTATTAAGAACTTGAAAAATGGTATGATTATCTTTTGAGGTTGTTAAATCAATAACATTCAAAATATTTATAAGACATTATTTTTTTTTTCTCTAGTGTTGATTTCAATAATGTTAATATGCCTTTTTAAATTAATTTGTATGCATTTTTGTTGGAAGTTATTTAATAGTCTTGTGTTGCAGTGATATGTGGTGATGAAGCGGATACCAGCTTTTGAATGTAGCAGCATTTGCGACTATGGAGACGGAGCTGTTTATCATGTATGACAGTACGGTTACCGAGTCTATAGAGTGAGAGCTGTTAGTTGAACTGTGGTAAAATCAAGTTGGCTAGATAGGTGTTTTTGTCAATTTGGTGAGTAGTTGTGTTGGACTGAATCTGGTTGTTTTTATTTAAACCTTTGTTATCTAATGAGGAAGCATACAGTCACTCTTTTTTATTTCATGGTTCTTTCTTATTTCATGGTTCAAGCTCATAGCCTTTTCTTTTATGTTTCTAAATGTGATGTTTTGAGTAAGTTGCTGTCACGTGCATTTCTGTTGTGTGATGATTGACTTTATAGGAAGATTATTTTGTCTGCATGTCATTAATTTCCTATCTAAACATTAATGTAAACATTAATTTACCAACTTTGTTATGAGTATCGTGCTAAGTTCATATTTGGTTTTTTTTTTTTCCACTTCAAAGTGTTAACTGGTGGTGATTGGTGTTTCCATTCAATTTTTCATTATGCGTATATCCTGTCATGCTTGCAAACTCTAAGCATGGGTGTTTGAAAATTGTGTTTTTGTTTTTAAATCCTCTTTATTTATTAAAAAAAGGCTTAAAGTTCACGTGCTATTTCCAATTGTGGGTTAATTCTTCTAGATAATTTTCCTGAGTCGGACTATGAAATCATGATGACTTTATACCGTATATTTATCTGTCCATGCAATTTCTTCACTTGCGGGTTCTCATCATCAAGTACTCATTTTGTTGAATGTCTCGTATAATCGATTCTTTTTTAACCAAAAAAATATAATCACTTTGGATTTTTACGTGAACTTTTTAAATCATTCTCTCGATTTGTTAATGTTTCCAGAACAAAGCCTTTTCGGACGTTATAAATGGTATGTTTGATAATTGAATGAGGCTTCTTTTTTACTGTATTTGACAAATGTAATGTATTTATGAATGTATACGAAGATACTTTTCCGTAAATTTTGGAGAAAATGAGTGAAAATACATGAAGGGTGGGAGTGGGACTCACAAACATGATCAAATAATTAGTGAAAATACAAAAATAGTGGGACTCACACATTGTGTTTATATTTGTGTTTTATTACATCCTAAGCTTGTCATTGGTAGTAAGTTTCAAGAAAGAAAAAATAAGTATCCGGTGAAACTTATAAATCAATATCATAATATTAAATGATATCAGTATTAATTTATAAATGTAATGATATAGTTTCATACTATGATCAAGTTTCACTGAAGAATTTGTGTTCGAGCAATAAGAAAAGAATATACAAACACGTTACTTTTATAGGGGCTTGAACACAATCACTACGCCTTATTTGCATTGAGAGGTTATTGGAATTATTAGTTGCAAGGTAATGACGGCGGAGGAGAAATCGATTCATGTGAATTTACTTAATTAACCATCAATCTGTTCTATAGTTCTCAATCCATGTCTGTGAATCTTACAACCTACTATTAAAGCAAGACATTTTTTGCTAAGAATGAACATACACAAACACGTCCTCATCCTTGCAAAGTCAGTCGTGCAAATAATTATAAACTTCTTTGCATCGGTAACAAAAGGATTATTCTGAACTAAATGCTGCTATCATTTGCATCAGACTGGTTTCTTTAAGTTCAAGCAATTATCTGCTGCTTGGCCGAACAACTCTTGGACCTGCCTTAGCTCCTTTTCTGGCAAACATCATTTCAATTTTAGGTTATACATTAGTCATGCAGCTACAAACAAAACGAGATAATCAATAGAAAGGATGCCCTAAGGCCCCTAACACGATCTTGTAATAGAATCTCTCGAGATAGTTTCTACTTTGTAAGGTTGAGGGTGGTGAAAGATCTTAGAAACCACAGGGTTATAATTGAAAATCTAGTTAGAGTAGTCCCTATTGTAGATATGATACATCATAGGCCTGTATTTTATGTCTGCATACTTAGCATTATATTTTTGTTCCGCGATACCATGAAAAAAAAGGATATAAGAGATTTTCCCATTTGCTGCTATAAAGGAACATGAAAACATTACAATTCAAACCCATGTGTTCTTCGTAGTTTTCTAGTAAAAAATCTTACCTGCAGCTTCCAGTTGCTTTTGGAGCTCCTGTCCGATTGCATCATTTTCAGCCTGAAAGTAATTCTTTGGATAAGTAAGGCTTGATAATAATACATCAGTAGGATCCCTGTACATAAGCAAAGATCATATCCCTATTGAACATGTATCAGAATATTATCCGTTGACTATGTGAAAAGCAATTATAAGGCATGAAAAGTAGGAAAACCCAACAATCAGGTTCAAAACAACTTAGGGTGTGTTTGCAAATTATAGAAACAACTTCGAATCACTTATTTTCAAAAGCTGTGAGGAGAAGCTTTTGCAAATAAGTGATTCTTCTCCCTTTACTTGAGTTTGCAAACACCACCTTATTAGCCAGTTTGGTACTAATCAGCAGGGCCTTGCTTTTTTTGGCACACTAGAAATTAAAACAATCAAACGAACTGAGGGAACATATACATACGAAGATGATGGTCGGATAAGTCAAAGGTAATTCAACAACAACTACACAGCATTCTGGCAACCATGCATCCAACAAAGAAGAATAAAGACTTCATACCTGGAGTTCAGCAATTTTTTGTAGTTGAGCTTCTTCACCATCCTCAGACAAGGGAAGTGCAGCAACTAAAGCATCAAACTGCAAAAGGAAAATTCGGAGGCAATTGTCAGTGGGCTTCTCCAAGAAACGGCCAAAAGGAATTTAAGAAGCATAGTCTTTTGTAAAGTGGCCAGATGCCATGTCTACAAGTTTAGAGGTGCTTATCACCGAAATAATGAAATTGATTCACAGTATCCATTGAATCTGCTTTAATGCTTAACGATGAAAAGAAGTGTGCTATTGGGTTAGAAATGTGACTAACCAAATTATAACTATCCTTTCTCATAAAACTGATCTGTCTTCAAGCACATTATCTGAAACTCTCTCTTTTTTTTTAGGTTTTACTAGAATCTAACTGTACTTATAATAAAAGAAAACGTTGGGTTTAATTGCAAGAGAAACTCATCACTCCAACAAACATACACCAAAGTATAAGTGAAAACAAGAATCACTACAACCAGAGCAGAATGAGCAAGAGTAAATGAAATGAGGATGAGTTCAACTTTTTATACCAGATGTTCAAGGGAAAGTACTTGAAGAAAAATTACCAGTAGGCAGCTGCCAGCCTGCCACACTCACACACATAACCAACATATGAAAAACCCCATCATCTATTGAATGGAGTAAGTTAAACAAGCAAAAGTTTCAAGTTATAGATCTACAGAAGATAATTTAACAGAAGATTCATGCTAAAAGGAAAATAACTGGAGCTGATTACAGGGTTTTTCCTCTCCAGGAAACCAACAAAAGGCTAATGAACACACTTTCTATATGATTCTGAGAGTTCACATATAATTTCTCCTCCAACTAAATAAATAAATCAGAAATAGACCTGTTTAGCCGCTTTCACCAATTCAGCACTTAAAACCTTGGGCTGTTCAGCAACCGTAGCTGCATCTTCTACAACGTTAGCATTCGGTGGTGGCTCCGGATAGTTAGGCGACAGCTGAACCGGAGGCGCATCCCTTTGAAGTGTGCCAAATGTGTTGAATGCAATAGACGCTATTGAATTCACTTGTTCTTGCAATTGAGATATTATGTCCATCTTTCCACTCTTTGCACCACAGAATCAGTCGGAAATATCAGTTCCGATGGAGTGAATGTAGAGCGCGGTCGGTTGATCCCCGGAGAAAGGGTAGAATATCGTACCAAAGCCGCGAAAAATCGAACAGAAAAGACTGGGAATGTCAATTTATTTTGGCCGTGAGAACGCAGAAAACGGCGGATCGGCCGGAGAAGGTCGACGACGAAGAGGGGAAGAAGAATGCGAAAGGGAGGGAACAAATAAAATGTAGAGATTCAGGAAAATAAATGAGAGCCAAGGGTTTAGACTTTTAAGTGCTTGCTTTATTTTTTTTTATTATTTTTAATTTTTTTAAAATTCCTTCAATTCTCAATACTATTCATTCTCAATTTTCATTACTATTCCCTCTCATTTTTTAATACTATTCACTCAATATTTTCATCACTATTCAATATAATTTTCACACTCTCAATACTATTTACCTCAATTCTTAATACTATTCACCTCAACACTATTACAATATTAATATTAATATTAATATCAAATATATTTGTATATTAATAATATTATTATTAATTATATAAATAATAATATTCAAGAAATTAAAATATTTATAAATAATTTTGTCCTACATGCAAATAAATATTTAAAATAAAAAATTAAAATATTATTATTAATATAATAATATAAATATTCATATTAAATGTTATCAAATATTAATATAGAATTAATATTCTTATTAAATATTATGATAATAATATTCTAATATAATATAATAAAAATTTTTAATTATATATTATTAATAATTTCAATAAAGAGTAGGCAAACGCTAATAATTTTAATCATTAATTGATCATTAATCTAATAACTAAATTATTTGTGTTTTTCTATCTCATGGTTAACGCTAATAATTTTTTATAATAAACCTAGATTATTGTATTATTGTACATCCAAAATAGTATGGTATCACTATTTGCTTGGAGATGAATAAATTTATTGTCATAAATCTCTATTCATCTATTAGATACTCCTAATGAGTGACACATGTGTCGTTCTTTTATCGATTTCATCATATGCCAATTTCTCAAAATTTAAAAAAAAATTAGTATTCATTTGAGTAGATGTGTAGGAATAAGTATAATGTACTAATATATTTTCTTGATTATTAAAATTTTTTAGTGATTATTTAAGAAATTTCATACTATATAATTTTAACAGTCATGATTAAATTAGATAATTTTATTTTAATAATATATTTGAAATATGATTTGATATTTACACCTATATTGAATAATTTTCAGAAAAAAAAAAGAATATAATGAGAATTATTGATGGTTCTAGCACAGTAAAAGTATAGTTTCGTTTTATATGAGACCGCTCACAAAAAATCCCTTCTTTATTTTATGAATTTATAATCACATGTATAATGCAACTTGAATTTATACTCTCGATTTAGGAAGGAAAAATAAGCCTCTTTCGATCACGCATATTCAAAAAATTTGAAACTGATTTAAGGATTTTTCGAAACTTCTATCCGAAAATTTGTGGGATTTTCGAAAAATATTTACGAAATTTGTGAGATTTTCGAAAATAATTTTCAGAAACCAGAACTAAAGTTCATGTTTGGGACTGAATTCTGCAATTTCTTTCATTTTTCAATAAAACCAGATTTTTTTTAAAAATTGATAAGCTCAAGTCAAACATTAGAACTAACCTTTAAACATAGCATAGGTGGCGGCACAGTTGGCGGAGGTGGGAGGCGCTGGTGTGTATGCAGCGGAAGTTTCGAAAACTGCTATGGTGGTGGGCAGTATGCAGTGAGGTGGCGGTGCAAGGGTGGCCCGCGTGGGTGGCGGTGCATACAGAAAAAGCCTTCTCCACTCGACATGAGAGCTTCTGCAATAATGACCTTGAATCAGAGCATTTTACATGACAATATTTGCAACAAAATACAGTTTTCTATCAACTTTACTTCAAACAAAACAGCCACAAGATGACTACAAAACAGTCAAATTCAAATCCATTGTCACAATCTTCTTAATGTCAGCCTTTTTAGCATTTGAAACAACAATTATAAGTACCTCCATCACTCATAAAATTATAATCCCTGTTACCTCTGAACTCTGAACAACCCAAGTTCCTCCATCAAGGTCAACACCTTTACACTACGAGTGAATGACTAATGTTTATAGTAAACTACATGGACGTCCCGCCACAAAAGATCATTTTTTCATAAATGTGACAATTAAAAAACTTCCCAAGGACAACAATGTACATTTGTATCAATATAACTTAATACAATTATGTATGTATATGGAACTATGGAAAACTACAGAAGAGTTCTTTCTGTATATTTCTCAATCCAACACCATGAAAATCACTACAGGTCAACAGCTAATTACAAAGCATATCCCCCCATCTGATAGATTATTTTATGTATTAAACATGTAGATAATGTTTACGGAGTGTCAATTACGAATTTACAACATCTAAGCTTTTCATCCCACGAGAAGTCATTATCCCACCAAATAACATATGTGCTTGAGAGAAAAAGTTTTTTTGGGAAACATAAAGCAACAGAAAGTCTAATAATATTGATACCAATAATTTTACAATCAAACCGCAACAAAACCATTTCCATCATCATCTTTACATCACACCAAACAAAAACCTAACGGCATCATATTGATATTTGTAAAACTGAAATTCACAATTTTTTTTTCTAAAACCAGCTTTCACAGAAACCGACATTCACAGAGATTCACAAAAGTCCAAATCGATAATTGTAAAACTGAAATTCACAATTTTTTTTTCTAAAACCAGCTTTCACAGAAAAGGGGCATTAAGGGACATGAGTCAAAAAATGGTAGCATCGAGGGACATTAATAAAAAATGGGGTAGCATTGAAGGACATGAGACTAAAGACTATTCATGGTGTATACTTCATTCTTTCTATAATTCACAGAATTCCAAGAATTTCAATAATCGACATCGCATTCTTCAACCAAACAGAATTCCAATTCTCCGACCGTAAACCTGACATTCTCATAAAAGGGACATCGAGGGTCGTGAGTAAAAGGATAGCATCACATGAGTCGAAACACTATTCATTCTCAGAATACTGGTTCAAGCTTCTTAAAAACAAAATCAAAACAAAACACCGATCAAAATTGCTCAAGTCAAATAGTTTACATACCAATATGAAACACATCTCTAACATACTGCAGCAAAGATCTTCTAATACCTTTCATCCAGTGATGCTAGAAGTACTCCAAGCGTACATGCCTAACACAGATATAGAATCAGGGCGATCCTTAACTCAATCAATCTTATCGAACTATATCTTAAACATACAACATATCTTTTTCATTATCAATACCTCAATCATAATGCACAAATTGACTACAGGTTACCAAATTTTAATAACTTAAGCAACTCAAGTAATATATTTTACAAGTACCTTTTGTGACAACGCGACACTCCAAGTTGAAATGATCACATATGGTATCTCATTCATCATTCAATGGAAATCATTATCGTATCATCGAGCAATAAACTGCATAATACAATATTTCATTACTCACTCAACATAACAAGTGACATAATAAAAGGCAATTGCAGGTATAGTATTTGGTTTTACCAAATGATATGTGATTGAACATAACATTTCCTGAAACCATAATCCAAAAAAGTCAAATTCTTTAAACTATATAATCGATTTTCACAACATTCTTGAACCAACAAAATTCTAATTCTCGAACCGTAAAACAAAAAAGAGGCATTGAGGGACATGAGTCAATAAGAGGTATCATTGAGCGTCATTTGCCAAAAAGACTATTTGAGGTATAATCAACTTCATTCTTTCTTAATTCACAGTATTTTAAGAATTCCAATTATCAACTTGACATCCATAATGTTCTTGAACCGATAGAATTTCGATTCTAGAACCGGAAATCCAATTTCCGAAACGTAAAACTGACATTCAAAGAAAAGGGACTGAGGGCATGAGTTCAAAAAAGGGTAGCACCAAGAGACATGAGTCAAAAGACTATACATGGTTTAAGCTTCATTTTTATTCAGTTCACATAATTCCAATTATCAACAATAACATGTAAAAAATTCTTGAAGTGAACTGACATTCACAGTAAATCTTACTTTCTTGAAAAAGATAAAAAGAAGTTAGCAGAAAATTACTTAAATCAAGAGAAGGGCACCATTGAGCCTTGAGAGACACAAGAATATATAATTACTTCAATCTTCACAAAATTGGGTAGATAAGAGACTGGTTTCTCTCTAAAACATTTAACCAACATGACTTTATTCTAAGTTTCTTATGAAATGAGAGATTAGCTAAAGGAAAAACAAACACAAGTAGACACTAATAAGTTCATGCGACTTAAAGCAGGAGAAGTAGCAGTCCGAGAAAACCAATTAGCACACATAGTTCACCTTTTCACACATAGGACTGTGGTCATCATATCCCTCACCCCTCCCCACCCCCACCCCACCAAAAAAATGGCATTGATCAGGGTTACTCACTGAACTCTTACTCCAAGTTGAAATGATCAATATGATATCTCATTTGTCACTCGACAAAAACTATTATCATATAATCGAGCAATAAATTGCATTATATTGGTATCTCATTTGTCACGCGTTATAACAAGTGAAAAAAAAACTACTGCAGGCTGCAAGCATAGTATATGATTTTATAAAATGATTTGTGAACATATAATAGAGGAGAGATAGCACTGTCAATAGTGGGCTACCCTTCTCCGTCAATGGTTGATAGCACCGAGGGACATGAGTCAAAAGTTAAAAGATTGATAACATCGAGACACATGAGTCAAAAGACTGATGTTTCTTTCTTTAATTCGCAGAAATTCAATTAACCATGAAATTTACGGTAATAATGAACTGACATTCACATTAAATCTTACTTTTATAAAAAAGAAGAAGTTAGCAGATATAATTAAAAGAACTTTAAATCAAGAGAAGTGGTAGCATTGACAGAAAGAAGGAAAAAAAGCTAGCTCTGGGGGACATGAGTTAAAAATATCCATGGTATAAACTTCATGATCTCTTTAATTGGTAAAATTTTGGCCAAAAAGATGCAATTTTTGTTCTTATACGTTTAAGCAACATGTTTTATTCTAAGTTTCTCCATAATTGAGAAATTTCTTTATGAGGAGTCTAATATACTTCTTTTATCCAAAACTTTCAGAGTTGTAAAGTATCAACAGACAGAATCTATAACCATAGCCTTGAATCGAAATTAACTGTAAATCTTATTTTCTTGAAAAAAGAAATTTGCATATATAATTATGCAAATAAAGAAAAGCAGTACCATTGACGGAGAGGGGTAGCCCACCATGGTATATACTTTATTCTCTCTTTAATAGACAGAATTCCAATTCTCCAACTGTAGATCAACTTTCACAGCAAAGGGGCACCGAGGGACATGAGTAAAAAGGCTCCGAATTTCGATTCTGGAACCAGAATTTCAATTCTCCAACTGTAAATTGACTTTCACAAAAAAAGGGGCACCGAGGGACATGAGCCAAAAGACTCCAAATTTTGATTATGGGAATTGAATTCCACTTCTCCAACTGTAAATCGACTATCACAGAAAAGGGGCACTGAGAGACATGAGTCAAAACACTTCGAAATCGGGTTCTGAAATCAGAATTCTAATTTTTCAACTATCAATTGCCTTCAACAAGAAAGGGGCACCGAGGGCCATGAGTCAAAAGACTCCGAATTTGGGTTCTGAAATTAGCATTCCAATTCTCCAACTGTTAATTGACTTTCACAGAAAAGATGCACCGAGGGACATAAGTCAAAAGACTCCAGTTCGATTCTGAAAATGGAATTTCAATTCTTTAACTGTAAATCGACTTCCACAGAAAAAGGGGCACAAAGGGACATGAGCCAAAAGAATCCAAATTTTGATTCTGGAATCGAATTCCAATTCTCCAACTGTAAGCGACTTACACAGAAAAGGGGCACTAAGGGACATGAGCCAAAAGACTCCAAATTTCTATATTTCTCCAACTGTAAACCGACTTCTACAAAAAAGGAGCACCGAGGGATATGAGTCAAAAGACTCCAAATTCGGATTCTGGAACAGCAATTCCAATTCTCAAACTGTAAATTGAATTCCACAGAAAAGGGGCACTGAGGGACATGAGTCAAAAGATTCTGAATCGCGATTCTGAAATCGGATTTCCAATCTTCCAACTATAAATCAACTTCCATACAAAATGGGGACCAAGGGGCATGAGTCAAAAGACTCCGAATTTCGATTCTGGAACCGAAATTCCAATTTTTTCAACTATAAATCGACTTTCAAAGAGAAGGGGCATCTAGGGACGTGTGTCAAAAGACTCCGAAATTGGATTCTGGAATCGAAGTTCAAAATTTCCAACTATAAAATCGACTTCAACAGAAAAGGGGCACCGAGGGACATGAGTCAAAAGACTTCGAATTTGGGTTCTGTAATCGGGATTTCTAATTTTTCAACTATTAATCGACTTCCACCGAAAAGATGCACCGAGGAAAATGAGTCAAAAGATTCCGAATTTGGGTTCTGGAATCGGAATTCCAATTTCCAACTATAAATTGACTTCCACAGAAAAGGGGCACCGAGGAACACGAGTTCAAAGACTCCGATTTCGATTCTGGAATAAGAATTCCAAATTTCTAACTATATATTGACTCCACAGAAAAGGGCACCAAGGAACATGTGTTAAAAGACTCCGAGTTTGGGCTTATAATCGAAATTCTATTCTCTAACTATAAATCGACTTCCACATAAAATGAGGCACAGAAGGACATGAGTCAAAAAGACTCCAATTTCGATTATGGAACCGGAATTCCAATTTCCCAATTATAAATCGACTTTCACAGAAAAGGGGCACCGAGGGTCATAAGTCAAAAAACTCCGAAATTGGGTTTTGGAATCGAAATTCCAATTTTTCCAACTGTAAATCGACTTCAATAGAAAAGGGGCACCGAGGGACATGAGTCAAAAGACACCAAATTCGGGTTCTGGAATTGGAATTCCAATTTCAAACTGTTAATTGACACAAAAAAAAGGTCCATCGAGGGACATGAGTCAAAAGACTCTGAATTTGGGTTCTGGAATCGAAATTACAATTCTCCAACTGTAAATCGACTTTCACGGAAAAGGGGCACCGAAGGACATGAGTTAAAAGACTCCGAATTCCGAATTTGGAAACGGAATTTCAATTCTCCAACTGTAAATCGACTTTCACAGAAAAGGGGCACTAAGGGTCATAAGTCAAAAACCTCCGAAATCAGGTTCTGGAATCAGAATTCTGATTTTTCAACTATAAATCGACTTCAATAGAAAAGGGTCACCGAGGGATATGAGTCAAAAGACACCAAATTTGGGTTCTGGAATCGGAATTCCAATTTCCAACTGTTAATCGACCTTCACAAAGGGACATGAGTCAAAAGACTCTGAATTTGGGTTATGGAATCAAAATTACAATTCTCCAATTGTAAATCGAACTTTCACGGAAAAAGGGGCACCAAGGGACATGAGTCAAAAGACTCAAAATTCCAATTCTGAAAATGAAATTTCAATTCTTCAATTGTAAATCGACTTTCACAAAAAATGGGAACAGAGGGACATGAGCCAATAAACTCCAAATTTTGATTCAAGAATCGAATTCCAATTACCCAACGACAGAGCGACTTAAATAGAAAAGGGGCACCGAGGGACATGAGTCAAAAAGGGCACTGAGGGGCATGAGTCAAAAGACACCAAATTCCAATATCGGTATACCAATTCTCCAACTGTAAATCGACTTCCACGGAAAAGAGGCACCAAGGGATATGAGACAAAAGACTTGAATTCCGATTCTGGAACAGGAACTCCAATTCTCAAATCGTAAATCAACTTTCACAAAGAAGGGGCACCGAGGGAAATCAGTCAAAAGACTTCGAGTCCCGATTCTGATATCGGAATTCCAATTTTCCTACTCTAAATTGACTTCCACAGAAAAAGAGGGCATCGAGGGACATGAGCCAAAAGACCACGAATTCATTCTAGAACCGAAATTCCAATTATCCAACTATAAATCGACTTTCAAAGAAAAGGGGCACCTAGGGACATGAGTCAAAAGACTCCAAAATCAGGTTCTGGAATCGGAATTCCAATTTTCCAACTATAAAATCGACTTCAACAGAAAAGAGGCATCGAGGGACATGAGTCAAAAGATTCCGAATTTGGGTTATGGAACCTGAATTCCAATTTTCCAATTATAAATCGACTTCCACAAAGAAGATGCACCGAGTGACATGAGCCAAAAAGACTCTGAATCTAGATTCTGGAATCGGAATTCAAATATTCCAACTATAAATCGACTTCCACAGAAAAGGATCACCGAGGGACATGAGCCAATAGACTCTGAATTTGGGATTTGGAGTCGGAATTCAAATATTCCAGCTATAAATCGACTTCCACATAAAAGGGGCACCGAGGGGCATGAGTTAAAAGATACTGAATTCCGATTCTGGAACCAGAACTTTCACAGAAAGGGCACTGAGGGGCATGATTTATAGTTTTTCAATTATAAATCGACTTTCACATAAAATGAGCACCGAGGGACATGAGTCAAAAGACTTCGAATTCCTATTCTGGAATCAGAATTCCAATTTTCCAACTATAAATCGACTTCCACAGAAAAGGGGCACCGATGGACATGATTCATAAGACTACAAATTCCAATTCTGGAATCGGAATTCCAATTTCCAACTATGAATCGACTTTCACAGAAAGGGGGGAACCGATGGACATTAGTCGAAAGACTCCAAATTACAATCCTGGAATTGAAATTCAAATTTTCCAGTTATAAGTCGAATTTCACAAAAAATGGGCACCGAGGGACATGAGTCGTAAGACTCCAAAAATTCCAATTCTGGAATCGGAATTCCAATTTTCGAACTATAAATCGACGACTTTCATAGGGGCACCGAGGGACATGAATAATAATAACTCCGAATTCCGTTTTCAGAATTCTAATTTTTCAATTATAAATCGACTTTCACACGACTTCCGCATAAAAAGGGCACCGAGAGGACATAATTCATAAGACTCCGAATTCCAATTCTCGAATCGGAATTCCAATCTTCCAACTATAAATCGACTTTCACAGAAAAGGGACATCGATGGACATTAGTCGAAAGACTCCGAATTCCAATTCTGGAATCGAAATTTCAATTTTCCAACAAAAAATCGACTTTCACAGAAAGGGGCACCGAGGGACATGAGTAAAAATAACTCCGAATTCCGATTTCAGAATTCTATTTTTTCAATTATAAATCGACTTTCACAGAAAAGGGGCACCAAGGGACATGGGTCAAAAGACTCCGAATTCCGATATGGGATCAGAATTCCAATTTTCCAACTATAAATCGACTTCCACATAAAAGGTGCACCAAGGACATGATTCATAAGACTCTGAATTCCAATTTTCCAACTATAAATCGACTTTCACAGAAAAGGGGCACCGAGGGACATTAGTCGAAAGACTCCGAATTCCAATTCTGGAACCAGAATTCCAATTTTCCCATTATAAATTGACTATCACAGAAAAGGACACCGAGGGACTTGAGTTATAAGACTCCAAATTCCAATTATGGAATCGGAATTCTAATTTTCCAACTATAAATCAACTTTCACAGAAAGGGGCACCGAGGGACATGAGTAAAAATAACTTTGAATTCCGATTCCGGAATTCTAATTTTTCAATTATAAATTGATTTTCACAGAAAAGGGCCAGCGAAGGGACATGAGTCAAAAGACTGAATTTCAATTCTGGAATCATAATTCCAATTTTCCAACTATAAATCGACTTCCACATAAACACTGAGGGACATGATTCATAAGACTCCGAATCCCAATTATGGAATTGGAATTCCAATTTTATACCAACAAATCGGCTTTCACAGAAAAGGGGCACCGAGGGACATTAGTCGAAAGACTCTGAGTTCTGGAATTCCAATTTTCCAACTATAAATCGACTTCCACATAAAAGGGCACTGAGAGACATGATTCATAAGACTCCGAATTCCAATTATGGAATTGGAATTCCAATTTCCAACTATAAATCGACTTTCACATAAAAGGGGCACCGAGGGACATTAGTCGAAAGATTCCGATTTCCAATCCTGGAATCGAAATTTCAATTTAACAATTATAAATCGACTTTCACAGAAAAAGGGCAGTGAGGGACATGAGCCATAAGACTCCAAATTCCAATTCTGGAATCGGAATTTCAATTTTCCAACTATAAATCAACTTTCACGGAAAAGGGACACCGAGGGATACTCCAAATTCCGGTTCTGGAATCAGATTTCCAATTTTCCAACTATGAATCGATTTTCACAAAAAAGGGCACCGGGGGACAATGAGTCAAGAGACTCCGAATTTGGGTTCTTGAATCAAATTTTTAAGGGCACTGAGGGGTATAAACTTCATTATCTCTTTAATTTTCAGTATTTCAATTGTAGAACCATATTTCTATTCTTAGAAAACAGAAGTTTGCAGATAGTTAAGTAAAATTGACATCAAGCAGAGGGGTAGCATAATTCTTTAATTGAAAACTTCGGCAAAGAAGAGACAAGTTTCTTTCTTAAACATTTTAGCAACATGTCTTTATTCTAAGTTTATCCCGAATTGAGAGATTTCTTTATGAGGAGTCTAATACATGAATTCTATATTTTATTCCATAACTTTCAGAGCGGTAAAGCATCTACAGGCATAATCCATTTGAACCGAAATTCACTGTAAATCTTACTTCCTTGAAAAAATAAACAGTTTGCAGATAAAATTATGAAAACCTGATATCAAGAAAAGTGTTACCGTTGACGGAGCAGGTATCCCACCATGGTATAAACTTTATCCTCTCTTTAATTGGCAGAATCCCAATTCTTGAACCATCTTTCTGATCTTGAGATACAGAATATTGAAGATAATTACGAAAAACTTGAATCAAGAAACTGACTAGCATTGAGCGTTTAGGGACACGAGCAAAGATAATTGCCTCCATCTTTCATGGAAAATCGGCAGAGAAAGAGCCTCTTCTTGTTTTCTTATAGGGTTTATTTAGCCGACTAACATGCCCTTGATTCCAAGTTTCTAATAAGAAGGAAAGAAATCAAATGACCGTTGTATTTGGGGAAGGAAAGAAATCAAGTGACTTAGTGTGTGTTTTTTAGCCGACCTTTAATTCCATTTTTTTTTTTTTTTGAAGACTTAATTCCAAGTTTCTAAAAAAAGGGGGAAAGAAAACAAATGGCAGTTGGATTTGGGGTCTCGACTAATTATTATTAAGTTTATCAAATACCAATATCTCTCTAATTAATGACCGTTTGAGTATTTATTTACACTATATTACTAAATTTTGGTTTAGGTTATGATGTGCAACTTAAAATTATTTAGAATTTTAAACTTCAAATTGAGTTTATATAATTGTAAAATATGCGGGATTGATGAGAAAAACTATATTACTCATAATTGGTTTCCTATGAACCAAATTTATGCTATGAACTTGAATTATTTGACTAATTTTATATGATCCAATATATTTTTTTAACCCGCTAAAATTGATATGTATTATACACTGAATACATTCAAATGTCCATGAATTAAAAATAAAATTAATTGATTAAATCAGATTTATACAAGTTTTTATCCATTACCATTATAAAATGCAACTTGAAAAGTTATCTATTTATTTTAATGTTCCATATGATTTTTTTACTTTTAAAAAGTAATACTCGCTCCGTCCACCAATCTTATGCACAGTTAGTTGACTTTTACATGCGTTTTTGCGAGTGAGTTTTGTATCATACCCTTTGTTAAAAATTACTTTATCTTTTATCATTTCAATTACTAATATAAAATTCGTTCAAAAAAACGCGTGTAAAAATCAATTGTGTATAAAATTGGTGTACGGATGGAGTATAAAATTGTCTTTTTTTTTTGTTTTAGTAGCATCAAACGCCTACCTATTTTTAATTTTTTGTTAATAAAAGAAGCGAAATGCGGGGCACGTGGTGTACATAAGACGTTTAATTGAAAGTAAAATCATAAAGAGCAGCAGCCACACAAAAGATGAGAAATAATTTCAGTAAACAATAAATAAAGCCGGCTGTTATTTTGCTTCACAAAACAAAACCACACGATAACGATAATCACACACATGTTTTCAGCTTCATCTTCAATCTCTAATCATCATGGCCTCCCTTCTCACCAGCGGAATCTCCCCCTTTTCCTCGCAACACGTTTCCGAATTCCCCAAAACCTCTCCTTCATTATTCCACAATCCCAAATCCCCTGTTTCCAGAAACCCTAATTCAAGAACTCCCGTCAAAATCAGGGCTGACGTCGGCTACGAATCCAAGACCACCCTTGACTCCCCAGGTAAGAATTCCCTCAATTCATCATCTGATGACGATGACCCACTTCAGAAATTCTTGAAAAGAGACTATAAGTGGGGGTTTAATCAGGAAATTGATTCGTTTACAATTCCGAAAGGGCTCTCGGAGGAAACTGTTAGGTTAATTTCTTCTAGAAAAAATGAACCAGATTGGATGCTGGAGCTCCGGTTAAAGGCTTATGAGAAATTTATTCGTATGAAAGAGCCCTCATGGTCTGATAATCAGTACCCACGAATTGATTTTCAAAACATTTGTTATTATTCTGAGCCCAAAAAGAAGCCGACTTTGGGTAATCTAGATGAGGCTGATCCTGAGCTTCTTAAGTATTTCGATAAACTTGGGATTCCTTTGAATGAAAGAAATCGATTAGCTAATGTTGCAGTAGATGCTGTACTAGATAGTGTATCAATTGCCACTACACATAGAAAGACTCTAGCTAAGTCAGGCGTAATCTTCTGCTCGATTTCGGAGGCTGTGAAAGAGTATCCCGACTTAGTTAGGAAGTATTTAAGCAAAGTCGTCCCTGCTGATGATAATTTCTATGCTGCTCTAAATTCAGCTGTGTTTAGTGATGGCTCATTTGTGTATATCCCAAAAAACACCAAGTGTCCTATGCAAATATCGACTTATTTCAGGATAAACGCCATGGAAACAGGACAGTTTGAGAGAACCTTGATAGTTGCAGAAGAAGGGAGTTTTGTGGAGTACTTAGAGGGTTGTACTGCTCCTTCTTATGATACTAATCAGCTACATGCTGCTGTGGTGGAATTGTACTGTCATTCTGGAGCCGAGATTAAATACTCGACGGTCCAGAATTGGTACGCTGGGGATGAGAATGGGAAAGGAGGGATCTATAATTTTGTTACAAAGAGGGGGTTGTGTGCGGGCCCTCGATCAAAGATTTCGTGGACACAAGTGGAAACAGGTTCAGCTATTACATGGAAGTACCCGAGTGTTATTTTAGAGGGTGATGAGTCAGTTGGGGAATTTTACTCGGTGGCTTTAACCAATAACTGTCAGCAGGCTGACACGGGGACGAAGATGATACACAAGGGTAAGAATACGAGAAGTAGGATTGTTTCTAAGGGGATTTCAGCTGGACGTTCGAGGAATTGTTATAGGGGTCTTGTTCAAGTAATGTCTGGTGCTGATAATGCCCGAAATTCCTCACAATGTGATTCGATGCTCATTGGAGATAAAGCTGGTGCCAACACTTATCCATACATTCAGGTAAACACTTTGAGTAAGCTTTTTGGTGATGAGCTCTCTTTATTTATGTATTACCTTTCTTGTTATCTGTGATTATTTTAAGCAGATTCATTGTCGAGTGAGGTTGGATTTGTATGATGATTTCGCTCGTCGTAACTCTCTTGGTTATGTTTCATGTTTGAATTATCTAAAATAGTTGTTTCTCCAAGTGTGGAGGTTGGATTTTGGATATATGAGTTTAGGACAAAGTCATATGTAAAACAGTTTCACCGTGCAACTGGTTTGTATTTTGTGTGTACTTTTTAACAGTATTAGTTTTTTCATTCAAAAGTTTAATTGTTATACTATAAAGTGATAGTTATGAACCATTTGCACAGTAGAACTATTTTACATAAGGCCAACTCTTAAACTAATTATATATTTCATAGAGATGTTTTATCTTTGTGCTTGGCTGTTCTGAGTATAGGATGGTTGACAATTTGTTTTATTTTTTATTTGTTAATGAACTTGACTAATATAAGTGTTCTATTGTAGTTGCATGTATTCTCAAGTCATATAAGCTCTTCACCTGCTCACTCCGTTTATCGACCCTCTAGTTATTGTTATATACCTTTGGGTTATGATTAATGGGTGGCAAGACCCTGGCCTCTTTATTGTAGTTGTTGACTTTGCCTCAGTCCTCACTATTCACAACTTTAAGGTAGAAATATTTTGAAATTTAATTGAAAAGTGCCTTGCATAAAGAGCACATGAGTTTGAGATGATGTCTAGAGTTGGCAATTTCCGTCATTTCATTTTCCATATGCCAGAGCTAAAGGCTTGTGTTCATAGATCAATTAAGGTTATTTATGTTGTACGTAAAGATGGAAAATTATAACAAGTCAAAGTCTTATGTAAACCAGTTTTGGTTTGTATTTTGTGTGTATTTTTTACAGTTTGATAGTATTAGTTGTTCCATTAAAAGTAGGTAGTGTAGGTAGTGTTTTAACTCTAGACTCTAAAGTCATAGTTGTGTAAGAAATTCATTTGAGAATCTGAGCTGGTCACTTATTGTTATTGTTGTGTCAACAGACAAAAAACCCGACAGCGCGGATTGAACACGAAGCCACGACCTCAAAAATCGGCGATGATCAATTATTCTACTTCCAACAAAGAGGTATTGACTACGAGAAAGCCATGGCAGCCATGATCTCCGGGTTCTGCCGCGATGTCTTCAATGAACTCCCAGACGAGTTTGGGGCTGAGGTAAACCAGCTCATGAGTTTGAAGCTTGAAGGATCTGTCGGTTAACCGAGATAAATGTTGTGGAAATTTGTAGATCTTCTAACTTGTTAATTTTGGTCTGTAAAAACTGAAGGATCCTTTGTGTTGTGATTGTACACCTTGTCATAAGTTTTTCCTAAATACTTGTTTTGTAAAAGTATAAGCCATAGTGTTTATCTCAGTGGAATGATATACACAGAATAAACTTCTTGTTTCTGCTGCTCTCTCACTCTGTAAATGCTGCTTCTTGAGCTATTTTTGTCAAACTCAAAAATCCTATTGAACAGGTTTTACCGTGTAATTGATTTGCATTTTGGGTGTATTTTAGAACAACATTAGTTAATTTATATAATGTTAGTTCGTCAGTATTAGTTGTTATATTTTAAAGTGATAGTTGCATGGTAAAATTTTATAAGATGAACTATTTCTCAAATACAACTTTTCCAGAAGCATTTGCTGCTCGGATTTTGGTTGCCAATATTAAAAATCTAATCTTATTAAATTTCAAACCTTAAGTTAACATAAGTACATAACCATAATCTAAAAGTTTTAATTAACACAGCAACAAAATAGCTAAAATTAATTTCTAAGAACTTAATTCTTCAAAGAAGAACAGAATGCTATTCCCCTTTCACTTCAAGCCCAACAAAACTATCATCCCAAAAGCCCTGCAAATGCACAATCCATAACACAATATCATCAAAAGGATCAAAAGGAAATTAACATCAAAAGTATACTAAAAACTTACAATATTTCCATTCCTAAAGAACAGTAGCAACTCATTCAAATCCCTCAAACTTTATGATCAAGTGTTCAAAATCGAGCGCAATCTTCGCCCTCTTTTTTGCCCTCTCAGTTTCTCCTTCATCTTCACATGCTTGTTCTTTTTCATCATCATCATCGTCATCATCCCCGAGTAATATTGCATTCCAATAAGCATAATCAACTAAATTTTTCTCCTGTGTGGATTCAGAATTGATAGCATTGACCTCATGATCATCATTTTCGTTAGTCGATGAAACCGTCTGGTTTTGATCAGATGATGGAATTGCATCATCTAATTTCATCACCTTTTCTTGATCTTGATCATTTTCTCCATCAAAATCCTCAACCTTTTCAAGATCAACATCCACCAACTGCTCATTACCCTTAGCCTCATCATCATTCTTCTCTTTTCCCGTTTCTTCCCTCGTTTTTTCAGCAACGACATCACACGCTGTACCCCAACACGCAACCAGTTTCTTCGTCTCCTCTTCAGCTTTTTTCGCCTCTTCTTCCAACGCCATAATGTGAAACTCCAAATCCGCCTGTTTGCTTTTCATCTTCTTGATTTCCATCTTTGATTCCTTTATCTCATCCCTCACAATTTCAAGAGACACATTTCCATCAGAAATGTTTCTTCTAGCACGACGACGTGTCACATTTTCCAGGCACTGCCCTCGTCTCCTGATGTCTTTAAGCAAATGCAACTTCCCTTTCTGAAAATGTGGATTATTGTACTCCCATTGATGATCAACTCCTATTTTCCTGAATCCCTACAACCATTATCAAACAAATTCATAAAAACAGAGGAAAAAATAATAATACAATAAATACTAACACACATGCATATTGCTAATTTTATACGTACATAGCTGTTGAGTTGGTACACAAAGCTAGATAAGTTACTATGCTTAAAATATTGGGGCAGTATTTCAGCAGAAAATGTGAGATGATCCCAAATTATGAAACTATTGCCATATTTTCCCCATGAAATAATTGAATCTGTGTTTGGATCATCTACTATTGTATATGTCTTGGTCAAGAAAGCAGGGGGGCCTAACTCCGCCCCCCTCGAATAATTCCGCCTCCACGGTGACGAATAACCACCACCTCCGCCACCATCTCCGCCGCCACTCATCTCTTTATCCATAATGTTGGTGAATTAGTAATTTGTTTCAAGTTTTTTTTTTACTTTAGTATGTCGCACTTTTTCATGCATGCAATGTTATGCTCCTTTTAAGAGTGGGAGTGAGATTGAAAAGAAATGAAAGTAACATGAGTGAATTTTTTATCAATCGTGACCGTTGATTTGCTCTGCAAGTTACATTTTAAGAATATATTCTCGAGAATAATTAATAACTAATTAATGTGTACTCTCTCATTGATATAGCACACTCTCTTCGCGTGGTCTTCATGTTTCATTTGATATATATCACAGAAATGGACAAGTCATGTTATCGAATTAAACGCCGAATTTATATATTAATAGAATTAATTAGGAAACATGGGATTTTCAGTGTAACAATTACGATACCCATGGTATTTGAAAGTTTGGAACTCTTAAAAAACTAATATACGTAACCTATTTTTGTCTTATGTCTAAAAAGTTAACAATTAAGTATTATACTTAATAAAACTTGTACTCCACCCTTTGCACTAAATTGGATTTTTTTTGTTCATTTTTTTTAAAATTTTATTTTATTAAGTTTTTTCCCCGGCCCAAATCCAACCCGATCTCGGCCCGAGTGATTCATGGTTCACCCAGCCTGAATGGTTCATGGTTTAAGGTATAGGGTTTAAGGTACATGGTTCATCCAAATTAAAATTGAATCCAATTGCACAATCCCTCTTAAATTTTAAATAATTTGCGCTAAAAAAAAACTAAATAATTTTATTATAAAATGGCATGGGCACTTTGTTTAAATAAAAGTATGTACTTGTGGTTTCGGCCATCTAATTGGGCAGGCCCATTCCGATAACGGCCAACCTTTATAGTGTAGAGCCAGTTCCGAGATGTTTATAGCCCGTTTCTTTGGGCACATCAATTCTATACGTACAATTTTAGTCTATAGTGCGCTTAAAAAAAGAAAAGAAAAAGAGTAGCTGTAGATTATAATCAAAATTAACTAATACATCTATCCATCTGTTATATATCCTCTCTCAATTTCTTCCCCCTTCTTCCCGTTTAATTTCCTTCCGTTCAATTTCTCTATTATTGCACCGCCAGTATCTGCCGCCCCGCCGATTTCAATCCGCCGTCGGTCCTCTACACTCTCTCAATTTCAATTCGTCTTCACACAGTTTTCAGCACCAACTAAAATACCCTGTCTCCTCATCACCGACTCCCCAGTATAAAACCCACCACCTTCCCTCGCCGTTGGCCATCTCCGAAACTGAAGTATCCACCGTTCCTATTCAGTCTCACCACCCGTAAATCTATTCTGCCTTACCGGTTTAAAGGTGAAATCATCGAACCTTTTTTTTTCCTAATACGTACTGCTTTTTTGTTTTAATCTACAAAGGTGCAGATTTGTAACGTGTTTGCGCCTGTGCCTCTAGGGTAGTTAATTGGTGTTCTTATTGAATTAATATTTTGGTTTTTGAATTGAGTTCTTAAATTAAGCACATGGAGATTACTTGATAGTTGCTCACCAACTGTTTGATAAATTGTTTCTTTAAACAAAAACTAACTATATCGGTCTTTATGGTTTTCTTAATTGCTTGCTTGGTTATTTTAGCTTTGTTTTCTACAAGCTTTATGATAATTATGGAGTAATCAATAAAGTCTAACACATTGCTTCCAAAAATTACATGCTTGATTAGGTTGTATTTGCTTTTAAACTCTGTAACAATTAAACTATGTTTAGTTTGGTTATAGGCATAGTGTATCCATATTATGTGCCTACGTATGCAGAAAATGAGATGTATATTTAATCACAGGCCATTTGTTCTTAATTGTTTTGATATAATGACATTGTTGATGCACAATACTTTCATATGGTTATTGCTGTGTTAAAGTGGAAATCCAATGAGGTGTTTGATTAGGTCATCTATGTTCCATTACTGCCTTCCTGTGTAATTAGCAAGAGTAGAATTTTTTCCCTTTTCATGTAATTTGTTTAAGATGTGATTTAGATTTTGATGATTCAACATGTATAATTATGATTGCTGAATAAAGTTCTTTTTTTGGAGTCTCATTATTTCTTCAAGTTTCTGTCACCACGTTCACTAACCAGCCTATTAAGACAGTATTTTTTTGGTTTTTTACTTTTGTTCATATATCATTCACTTGGAGAACCTTCTACTAATGCATCTTGAAATTCAAGAATCAAGAGAAAAATAAACTAGGAAGCTGGTTTATGAGGGCAGTAGGGAGTCACCAAATGGGATTTTATATTGTTCATATGAAATGTGATCTACCATTCACTGATTACCAGAAGTCCAAAAGTTAAAAGAATCAACATATAACAGAAACTTTCTTTATCTGGATTCTATAAATGCCATGAATTAATCAGTTACACTACGAATGGCTTCAATCAGATAAAAACCTAGCATCTCTCCATTGTTCTTAGACAAATGCTGTTATTTTCACATACGGTTCTTGCTAAAGCCAGTCAACCAAAACAAATTCTAATTGATAAGAGCAGTACCAATTCACACATAGTGCATCATAATGTAACAAGCACATGATCTATGTGTTAACATAATTAAAATGAATATTAGGAAAGATTAAGATGAATAAAGATTTGAGGGGAAATATGTGAACATTATAGTGAACATTATAATGCTGCCAACCATCAATCCTCTTTATAACTTTTTCCTTCTCATTGTTTTTTCTCCATCAATCTGACTGCTTTTGGTTTAATTTACATTCGCTGGCATATTTTTATGCGTTAAAATTATTGTGATAGGACATGTTAATAGGTATTTAAATAGGTGCTTGGGACAAGGATTTTAGAGGCATCTTTCTTCTTAAAAGAGGATCTACACTGTCTGCACTCTGTATATAAATTTGGATTATGAGTTTCTTGTTTTTTGTTGAAGAATTGGAGGAGTTTATGATATGATGATGAAGATTTGTTTGCAATGTAGAATTCTTTTTTCTCTCCTCTGAAGCTGAATTTTGGATCAATTCTGAATTCTTTACTGTTTTGAGTTGAATTTGAGACTTTTGCAGTTGTGCAAATACATGTTCGTTTGTCTCAATTTCACTGTCTATTTAATGAGGGATGATTGAGGTTTCAGAAATGAAACTTTGGGATTGATCAGTAGGACATCTTGCAAGCATTTTAGTAGAAAATTGAGATATTACCACTAATTTTTAGTGCATTGCTATATTATATAGGAGAAAATCCTATTATAAATTTTGCAACAATAAATGTTTTTTTAGTTAAATTAGTCAGTTGTGCAACAAAAATTATAACATGAATGAATATTTTACTCTTAAAATTAAAAAAATAAATAAATTATTATTTAGATCGGGAAATTAGGGAGAAATTATTTTAGCATTTTTGTCAAATGAAGGAGGATTCTTCTAGCTTTCTATGCCCTTTCTTTTACTCTCTGTATACTGAATGTACCATCACTCTTCAAAGAAGTAATTTGCTTGTTAATCATGCTTTGGGTACTGATAATTTTTCACTATACAATATTATACAAGCTACAATTTCTTTGTTAATATTTGTCATTCCCCTTTCAAACAGATGTCATGTTCTGTGAATTAATTTTCGAATATCTACATACATTAAGTGATGGTCCATCAATAAAGATGAACATAGTAAATGATACGAGATGTTTTCTATTGACTTTCTAACGATAGAGGCTGCAACTGACTGTGAGAATGAATTAGCTGACATAGCAGGGCCAATGTGAGTTACAAAAAAAGAACACATTTGCTCTTTTAGGTTTTGCACTCAATAAACGCTACTCAATAGGTACTACTTTATCTTTAATAGTATTAGTTCCAGCAAATTCCTGGATCAAATTAGCATACTTGTTCACCTATTTGTTACTTTAGCCTAAAAATAAAAGTTATTTTTTATGTCCACATTGTGAAAACGTTAATATATGTAGCTTATAATTTTCCCAGGTACGCAACAAACGTTGGGAGTATATCTGTTCGTTGTAGACCAAGGTGTTTGAGAGTGTGTGCCTTTTGCGACCACTTTCCTTAATGCTGAAATCCCCGCCTGCATCACACCTCCCCCTTTCCCCCATAGCATGTATTAATATAGTGGAATCTTGGCTTGATTTAAACCTCCTGTCTTAGAAATGTTTTGATTTTGTTTATTCATCAACATATTATGATCTTCTTTTTTCTTCCCTTCATTCACAATACTTATTGGCCTGAACAATTTTTTTTGGAAGAAGATAAACCATTGAGCATCCGTGGCCGTGTGAGTGACTCTCACTTCGCAATTATTACTGCATAAAAAGGGTCGCGGTGTCACTTAATATTGCTCTTCTTCTATCTACTTCAAAAAGTCCCCTTGGTATGTTGTTTTCCCCCCTTTTTTTTTGGGTATTAGCTTCAAATATGCGATTATATTATATTTTGTTTATTTGCTACACTGGGCTGCATATCACAGGAGCTGGGGACATGCCTCGTAAAGTGGGTCACGGAGTTGATTATGATGATAATTATGATGATTTTGATGATTATGACGATGACTATGCCGATGATTATAATTATGACTATCGGGTGGAAGGAAATGGTGAGTCCTTACCTTCTCTGTGGATGATTAGGGTTCCTGTCAGATTACACAATTTATGACTGTTAGTATGAGTTTCTATGTGGAGGTCTAGTGATGATTAAATAGACACTACTCCATATCTTTATGCCTTAAGAAGAGAGAAGAGTGGCGTTAGAACACTTAGGAGATGTGTAATTTGTCAAGGCACTGAGATTTAAGAAATCAAATGTGGTTTTCTATGTTATTGTTGACCTGAAGGCCATAGCATTTGCTGGAGCATGCATCATGGTTCAGTGCCTAGGTTTTTAGGATTTATGTGTGACAATCTCTTTTGTTATTATTGATGAGTATTATAATATCGACGTCCCACAAAAAAACAGTGTTCTCACTGTGTTTACTATACTTTTGGGTGGTACATCTCCCTATGTTCACAGAGTCTCCATTATCGTTTTAGGAACTGTGGCATCTATACTTTATTTTTGCTTGTTATTTGGTGACCTTTTTAAATTGTAGTTCTTGCCATGCCGACATGAGGTTCATTATGCATACTTTTATATCTCTTTGTTGGTTTTGTGATAGGCACAGCCGCTGAGACAATGCCTAAAAAAAACGCTAGCAAAACTGGGGTCTGGCGTTGCCCAATTTGTACCTATGATAATGAAGATAGTATGTCTGCCTGTGACATATGTGGGGTTTTACGCAACCCTTTGGTCAAGGTTAATGCCAAAAGTGATAATGCTACAGGTATAATGTAATTGTGTCTTGATTTTGTTTAGTAATGCCTATGTAGTTATTGAGTCAGATGCAATAAGGGAAACATGCTCCCTTCTAGACTTCTCTCAGTGCTTTCCTGCCATTAAATTTTCATATATGTTATCATTGGAATCTTCCTTGGGAATTACCATTTCCATTCAATCTGTCTTATTTTCTATTTTTTTATCATGGGCTTGTTTCGATAGTTGTGCGTCTGTTCTCTGTTCTCCATAGGTTTTTATTTATATTTTCGTTAAGCCCTTCATGGAGTACATACTTTCCATGCAGTGGGTGGCATATGCAAAGATTCTGGAGCATCAGTGATGGCCAAGTCTCTTTTTGCATCATTGCCGCAACATATGGCCAAAGCTTCAGTACTCTTTGAAGTGCAGAACGATGTTTCTTCCATAGATAACCATCTTTACATCCACAAACCTGGAAATACTCGTGGCACTTTTCCAGAATTTAACAGTGCTTTTAGTTCTCAAAATCACCAAAAAATTAATATAGGTTAGAACAGGTTCTAAGTTGGTTATCGATCAGTAGATAATCATTATTTTTTTTTGGACCAATGTGAAAATCGTTCCATTTACCAATTAGATGGTTTTCTTTATTGCTATCAATTGTGATCCGGATACATTATCTTTCTTTATGTCTTACAATATACATGTTGATGGCAGCCCTTTTCAAGTTTGATGCTCCTTCTCCAGATGATTTGGTCTCAAATGGATTGCAATCACAGAAATTGAAATCGAAAGGTAAATGTTTTAGCAGTTAGGCTGCATCTCTGGGCTCTGTCCAATGTTTTTGGCCTAAAATTTAAGAGTTGTTTGATCTTCTTATGATGCCTGCTCCCTAGACATATCAAATGTTAATTAAGTTTTTTCCACAGGTAAGGTTTCAAGGGACTCCAATATTACAGTTGAATTTGATTTAGCTGCTGAAGGGAAAGAGTCATCTTCAGCATCAGTGACAAGAGGCAGAAGTAATGGAATTAATGAGAACGATTCTGCTTCAGCCAGTAGAAAAAATCCGGAGTTTTCTGATATCAGTGTGGACACTAAACCTTTGTCTTATAAATCTGGAAAAGCTGATATTATCAGTGAGGGAAAAACATCTTTTTCACAATATACTCCTGAGGCATGGATGATTTCCGATAATACAGATGGTGAATTGAGACAACTAAATCTTGCAATCGTAAGTTTCTAATGTTCTGTCAGACACATAATACATGCCAAGGCAATGCAATTATGCACACTCAAAATTTACAATTTTCTGTATACCTAGGTCGGCCACGTTGATTCTGGGAAGTCAACACTCTCAGGAAGGTTGCTTCATCTTTTGGGACGTATATCTCAGAAAGAGATGCACAAATACGAAAAAGAATCTAAACAACAGGTGTTAACACTGCAAATTATTATTATTATTATTATTTTATTTTTTCTGGCGTTAGTTTGGGTTGTCGGAAATATAAGCATTATGTTGTTTACCAGGGAAAAGGATCTTTTGCTTATGCATGGGCATTGGATGAAAGTGCTGAAGAAAGGGAAAGGGGTATAACTATGACTGTGGGTGTTGCTTTTTTCACTTCTAATAAATATCATGTTGTCCTACTCGACTCCCCTGGACATAGAGATTTTGTTCCAAACATGATTTCTGGAGCAACCCAAGCAGATGCTGCAATTCTAGTGGTCGATGCTTCAATTGGTTCATTTGAAGCTGGAATAGATGCTTCCAGAGGGCAAACAAAGGAACATGCACAACTGATTAGGAGCTTTGGAGTCGATCAGATTATTGTTGCTGTCAACAAAATGGATGTGGTTGAATACTCCAAGCAACGATTTGGTTTTGTGAAGCAGAAACTTGGAACATTTCTCCGTTCTTGTGGTTTTAAAGAATCTTCTATTTCATGGGTTCCAGTTAGTGTCATGGAAAATCAAAACTTAGTAGCAAATTCTTCTGATGCACGGTTGTCCTGGTTAGTTGCTTGTTTTCTACCCCTCCTCCTCCTGACTCTCGGTGCTTTCATGCCATGCAAGATATGCCTTTTAAGCATTCTCTGAGCGTAGTTGGTGACACAAGCTTAGAGACACCAAATTAGAAGTCTTCTATTGTTTTTCCTTGCTAGATGAATGCACTTTTGACTCAGTTATCTTATGTTTATATCTTAATGCATATAAACCGAATGATAAATATGTTTGGCAGGTTAAATTCATATTAAACTTCTCACTATCAGTTTCCTTATATCTGGCAATGTTCATAATCTCTTAGCAGTGGTTGAATTTAACACCTAAGAGCGTTGGTGTATGATATAACGGCTGCATTTGCTGTATTTCTGTGTGGAGAAGAGTTCTTATTGAGTCAATCGGTGTTTGGTGTTTTGATTAGGCCATGCAATTTGGAAGCATAATCTAATGTCTACCAGTGTAGATTGAGTACACATGCTGACAGAGTTGATCATCAGGATATTTAATAATCTTGTTGATTGATTGATTTGCTTCTATTTGAAGCTGTGCTGACCCTTGTCAAATTATTACTGTTGCAGGTTTGAAGGACCTTCTTTGTTGGACGCAATAGATTCATTCCGACTTCCTGCAAGAGACTGCTCCAAGCCGCTACTAATGCCTATATGTGATGTTAAGTCACAATCCCAAAGTCAGGTGTCGGCATGCGGGAAATTGGAAAATGGAGCTATTCGAACAGGATCTAAGGTACGTGACTCTTTGGCTCTGTTTTTGGGTCTTTTTGGAATGACGATTTATCATTCTTCTTAAGCTAACTTATACTTTTCTATCCAGTAACTTTTGCGTTTTATGTAGGAATGATGTTAATACTTTGTTGAACCATCCATCTCTATTAAGACTAGAAATGACATATTTTATTTGTACTCTACTTTTTGCCCCACATTTATTTAAAAAAAGTTCCATACCTGAAAGATTGTGTAGGGTTAATGAAGGCATTAATAAAACTTAAGGATACATGTTGGGTACAGGTACTGATCATGCCTTCAAAAGAAATAGTGATAGCCCGCTCTTTAGAACGAGACTCTAAACCTTGTAGCATTGCTAGAGCTGGTGACAATGTTGCAGTCAATTTGCAAAATATTGAGGGCAATTGTGTGACAGCTGGAAGTGTACTATGTCACCCTGACTACCCAGTTCAAGTCGCAAGCCAGTTGGAACTCAAAATAGTTGTCCTCGACATTTCATCTCCAATTCTGATTGGTTCTCAGGTTGCATTAGTAAATACTAACAGTTTGATTTGTAGTGTAATTTTTTCATCTTGATCTGCAAGAGTTAACTCCAGTATAATTTCAGTTAGAGTTTCACATACACCACGCAAAAGAGGCTGCAAAAGTTGTGAAAATATTGTGCCTGCTTGATCCAAAGACTGGTAAAGAGACAAAGAAGTCCCCAAGATGTTTGTTGGCCAAGCAGAATGCCCTGGTTGAGGTCAGTGCAGATTTCTCTTGCCTGATTTTTGTTCATTCCCTTGGCTATAGAAACCAATTGATATAACTTACAAAAATTTAAGAGGTATGCATTCGTAGGAATCAAACTTCATCAACTATAATCATTGTTATTTGGGTAGTGATCTCAAAACTGATAAAAACTGTATCAGATGATGGAGAATGGAAACAAGATTGGTAATTAACAAGCTAGCTTTATTGTCTCAGGTGGCTTTGCAAGGGCCTGTGTGTGTGGAGGAGTATAACAGTTGTAGAGCTCTGGGAAGGGTGTTCCTGAGAGCATCAGGAAGAACTATTGCTCTTGGTATTGTGACTCAAATTGTTAAGACGGCAAAATAGTTTCGACAACAGAGAATCAATCAGATGTAATGTAACTCACCATTTTCCACCATCTGTGGGGAAACGGGATATTTAATTTTATTTTCAGTTTTTTTATTTTAAATTTTCTGTGAAATTACTTGCTCACTTCTTTATACAACAAACATATTTGTAAAAATTTTTCAGAATATGCAACAGGCGTTGGACTTAGCTGTTGGTAATATATAAAACCTTCATGTCACGATAAACAAAGATTGTTGTAAATTCCTATAATGAGCTTCGATAAATGAGTATATGAAACTGAAATTAGGAATTCATTCAAGCCAATATATTTCTCTCTAAACACATTTTCTTCCCTCTCTCTATTTCCCCGTCTCTCTCATGGGTCATGCCTGCAACTACTTCTCAAAACATTCAACACCGGAGCTTTCTTTAAAGAAATTTTATTACTATAATCTCATTTTTTATTTAAGTCATATGTGACTTTCTATGGTTAGGGAGACTATTCGCACTTCTTGACGTCTGTTATCCAATAAAAAATTTATCACATCATTTTATTTTTCCATTAATGATCTAACTTCGCCTTAAGATTAAATAATTAATTTTATTGATAAAAAATGTAAAATTATCAAAGTATCCTTATAGTTATTATTTTGGGAAAAAAAATCAAAATTACAAACTTAACCTTCAATCCTACATTCCTATTTCATGATAATTTAATAATCAATAAACCAAAATAATTAAACACGTCTCTTTAATTACTAAAACAATTGTTTCTTCCCCAAATCTGTTGAACAATATTTTCATTTTTTTTTCTTGTTTTTTCTCCAAACCTAACGAAGAAATGGCGTGCATCCATCATTCACTTCCTCAATATTTGGACGGAAATCGTCATCGAACAGCACGTTATTTTCATCCATTTGTTCTCCTCCGCGCCATACATTCGTGAGAGCCTAATTTCAATAGTTCTTCATTATATTTCTTGTTTTATAAATTTGTTAATTACTTGTAATTATACTTCTTGTTCTTTGAATGTTATAGTCTTGCTTAAGCTCATTGATGAATGTGTCAAACAATCAATTTAGTGTTATTTGTCTGTTTTATTATTTTCATTTGTTCAGGGCAATTTTTTTTTAATAATTTTTTTTCTTACTGCGGAATTGCGATGGATATGCTCGATTACTAGTAATTAGGGCATGGTTCTTTTTAAATTTCCTATTCGTCTGGATAGAATCTTCAATTCAGATTTATTTTTTAATTTTTGAATCTAACTTCTCTGTTCAAGGGTTGTTATTGTTAGCCTATGGAAGTCATCGAAAATGAGCAGAGTTGATTGTTGTATATTACCGATGCTGGATTTAAATTTCGGCGTTCGTTGTTTTAAGGTTCAGAGACTGTTATGTAACGAAAAGAGCAGAACATTTTTTATTCCTTGTGGCTATTAAGGCATTTAAGAACTTTTCTTGTGAAGAGTTAAAATGGTCCAAATTTTTTATACTAAAGATGGATGGAGATGGAAGCAGAACCAAGATGGTAAGTTCACAACGAAGACGGCGTACAACCTTCTCAGAATGGACCGGGGAGTGAATAACTTGGGCCAAGGCGTGTCATCAGCATTCAAGAAGGTGTGGAGCAAAATTGCTCCAATCAAAGCATCGGCAATGGCTTGGAAGCTACTGTGGGACAGATTACCAACAAGATTGAATCTCCAGAAAAGGCGCATTCTTCCTCAAAACTCAACGATAGAGTGCCCACTATGTAAACAAAATGTTGAAATTGCTGCTCATCTCTTTTTTTATTGTTCTAAATCCATGGTTGTGTTGAAATTTTGCTTTAACTGGCTCGATATTCCGGTGGCATTACCAAACAAAATCGATGAGCATTTCATGACTATGTTGGGTATGTTAACCGGAAACAAGGGAAGCAAGATTGCTATTGGATTGTGGATTTGTGTGGTGTGGCTGATTTGGAAAGGGAGAAATGAATTAATGTTCGAAGACAAAAGTTTCGATGCGGTGAAAATAGTTGAAGAAATCAAAGGAAGACTCTGAAGTTGGTGTTCTATCAAATTTTCGAATTTTTGTAATTATTCTTTTAAAGACTGGCTGGATCATCCTAGGAGATTGCTAGACTGTTAGCTTAAATTGTTTATGGTGTTGTGTACTGGGTATTTCTTATACCCACCTTTATTTCTTAATAATATTTTTCCTTGGCTGTCCAAAAAAAAAACAAAAAGAAATCGTAAATTTTTTAAATTGTATTTCATATTCCTTTCTCTTATAATGTTGCTATATTAGTATATTATATATTACGGATTTGATAATTCGATTGGTATACATAGGTAATACTATACATATATATATAAATAGAAATAAGATAAAATAAAATAAAAATATACTGTGTAAATTAAGAGGCGAATAAAAGATGGGGTTTTGTGGACTAGAAAAGGAATAATGAGCCTTTCGATCTCACAGAAAATGGCGGCATATCTACATCCTCTCTTTTTATGAATATTATAAATTCAATTTCCAAATTACAGTTGACTTTGCAAAAAGTTATGTCCTCAACTCTTCGTCGTTTGGCTCCAAATGGAATACTCAAATTTGACTTTCTTCACAACTGACTAATGATGCAATGTGAGATATAGAGGTGTTGGGGGCATATATAAAAATGAGCGGATCTTATGTACATACAGGTGCACCATGCATTTATAATGTATTTTAAGAATGTACGATTTGTTAGATTAAAAACTACAATTTATTTACATTGAAGAGTGCAATTATATATTAATATGGAAAAATAGTTGCACGCTTTAATGTAAATAAATTGTACTTTTCAGTATAACAAGTTGCATGTTTTTAAAACGAACTATGAGTGCACGGTGCACCTGGGTGCATACAAAATTTTGCCTATAAAAAATATTTTAGTTGTTTTTTTTATTTAGTACCGAAATAAATGGCTAGGTCTTATATGCATTAAATTGTTTTTTTAATTTAGTACATGAGACTCACTCGATATAAATTTGAAAATTTAATATTCATATTTTTTATTTTTTTTTCCGGTGGAGTTGGGGTTTGAGAAGTTCCATGTTCGTCTCAAAGATTAAGGGGGAATGGAGTACCTTCTTATGATGTCAGAAGCGTAATGATTTAATTAATTAAATTAAGGAATAATGCAGAATAGGATGGGTAAATGTTAATCCCAATATTGTGTTAATTATTTTTATAACAATGCCGCCCTGCCGGATTTGTATTTTACTCTGTTAGTTATTTGTGTCATGTTTGGCCAAAATTCGATGTAAGTATCGATTTGTCGTAAACAGTTTTATTCAACATTGTAACATTACAAACAATTCTATTGAATAATTTGAATTAAAACGGTTTTTTATAATAAAAAAAACATTGATTTTGATGAGATTTTGCCAATTTATATATAGTTACACATCATGTAGTTAATTTAAATTTACTTCTCATTACGAGATTATTTTCTCGACATAATATAATCATACTTCTAAATTAAAACTATTAAGTTTTATACTATATACTCCTTCCCAACTAACCATCGAATATACTAATTTAAAAGGCCGAAAATAAAATAAAATTACTTAACAAGGAACTACACAGTGCAGTGCTGAACTAATTATTTTGCTTTTATATTGGCACCGGTAGTTATAAATAAAACAAGTTGAACCTTTTAATCTAAAAAAAACCCAATTTATATATTACAAGTCAGAATCAATGATGAACTAACTCTTATTTTATCCACATTATTGACCCCATGTTATCAGAATCTCATTAAACAAACTCCCATTTCGAGTACTATAATCCTAAACAGTTATAGCGTCCTCAGATATATAGCAATTTACGAACTCAATTAAATTATTGAAAAATTAAGGCACGGCCAGCTCAATTTCAAATTGAAATTCAACCCATTATTAATTATTTCTAAAGAAAAAAAAAACAACGGTGTGCACATGATCTGTTTCATCACCCCTCTTTGATGACTCCAATATTATTATATATTTCCACCACTATAAATACTACACCAAAACACACAATCTCAGTAACCAACCAACTCATTAATTTCCCCTTCCAAAAAAAATGTCCCTTTTGAATAAATCATCATATGGTTACTCAAAGATTGAAAATGAAGATCCTGAAGAAATAAAGCATAGAAGGGCTCAATTCTTGATTTACAAGGCTATGCAGAAAGGTGATTTCAAAAGAAGAAGGCCATCTTGGTTGCGGGTGAAGATGTTTAAATTGAAGATCAAGATTGGTAGGAGATTGAAGAAGCTGAAAAAGGGGTTATCTTCAACAATTGTGTTTTCTGTTGAGCCTGATTTTTGCAAGCAAATTGCTTTTCTTTTGAAATCTTGCAAGCATTTGTTGATTGCTAAACAGGAACACAATGTTAGGAATCTCCCAGCTGCCATTTAAAGGGGCTTTCCAGTTTTGATATGTGGTTTGTAATCATGGGGTGCCCTGTTTTTCTGTTTGATGGTTCTTGGAAATTGGAATGAAGTATTTTGTAAGAATTCAAAAAAAAAAGATGAAATTTAGTACTCTTTCAATGGGTTCTTTTTTTTTTTTTTTTTTACAGGGGATAAAATGATTTATTATATAAATATATAATACTACTCCCTATATTTCAGTTTGCTTTTTAATTGATTATATTAATATGCAATATTTTTGTTTCAATTAGTTAGATTATAGGTGAAATGATTTATTTGGAACCATTATTTGCATATTTTGACCTATCAAATTAACTCCTAACTATTTGAATGTGATAAGAGGAAGTGTTGTTCGTCTTCACTGACAGTGTCTACTTTGAGAAAAATAAAACACATATAATGTTGGATATAATATATAGTTGGTGATATTGTATAATTTGTAGTATTATTGCTGCTCATATTAAAGAAGATGGAATAGATGGAGGCTTTCATCAAATGTTGTGTCAGGTTAATTGATGAAAGTGTAACTGCGTAAGAGAAATTTTAATTGTTGTGAAATACTTTAACTTAATTTAATGCTTTCTTGAACCCTATTTATAGAAACTTTTTTAGTTGAGATATCTTTTGAAAGAGAAAGAGGTGCATCTAATCTTTATAAAGTCTTATAACAACCAAATAATTTTCTCTTTCGTATTCTTGGAGTATTTATAAAATTGTTTTAAGTATTCTGTTATTGTTTTGATCATCTTTGAGGGAATTTGCCATAACCAGTAACATATAAGTTATCCCTCCCCATTCTTTCAAAACACTTGGGTATTTTTACTCTTCATTAATCATTAATATACTTTTTTTTACCGATAAAAAAATATAAGTTATACTATGAGAGCAAAATTTCTTTAAAGAAAATCTTCTTTCGTATATAAATACATAAAAGAGTAGGAACAGAAAGACCACTTCTTTAGAAAAGTAGATGAAAACATGGTTTGCATGATTAGGATTATTGTATGACTTCAAGTAAATTTTATTCCTCGTTGCAATTACTAGTTACTAGTACTAATAAGATTCATGTCGTGTAATAGCCAGTGATACAAGCAATGTGTATATGTATATTAATTATTTTATGCATAAATGAAATACGGGATGTGTATTACTAATTGCAATATTTGAGAATTTCAAGTGTTACTTTTTGCTTTGGTATGTAAGACCTGTTATTGAAATCAACAAATTAAAGGCATGACACACACTTGAATAAATAATACTAGTCCATATATGTTTATACTACAGTATGTGGTGGGCATGTAATAGGGTATAACCGTCCTTTGAAAGTTGGCATGATACATGACATGGCTCTTCAATCTGCCTGAAACATCCCCACTAAAAAGGGGGCCAAAAAACACACACAAGAAAATAGTCCTAATTAATATTAGGCCTGCTAGCCGCCCCCTAATTAACGTTTTAGACTTTCTGTTAAATGGCGTGGTTGGGTAGACACTGTATTTCTATATAGGGTTGAATTTCGTACAAACAAAATTATCTTATTATTGCTACAACAATTATTACTCCAAAAAGGAGTATTATTATAGGAGTGAGAGTAGTCTATTAAACTAACTTCTCCATAATTTTTGACATGGGAAAATATATATATTGAATGAACGGTTTTCATAAAGTAAAATTCAAGAAAATTGGAAAATAAAAAATTATTTCAATATGTGTTCCAAAATAACGATAAGAGACCATATTTATAAATGAATAAATTCTAAGAAAATTCGAAATGAAAAAGAAAAAAATCTAGAAAAATTGAAAGGGTAAGTAAGAAACAAATCTAAGAGATAGAATTATGAATATTGTAGATGTTGTCATTTTGGTCCAGAAAAGTTGCTTTACTCTGCGATTCAACCACAACTTTAAAAACTAGATCTGGTTTTCCTCACGATCTTTTGCAGTTCAAAAAACACCCGTTCCCCGCCAATTCTTCACACAATTCTGATTTTAATTTAATTTGTATTATTTTAATTGTGGCTTAGAATATTAGGAAAACAAAAGAGTCCAACTTCTTTAATTTATTTGGCATCTGAATTTGATCAGATCTTAAAATTCGACTTTAAAATAATAAGAAGCTTAATTTAGATTTTTAAATAAAATTGTGATATTAAATAATATTAATGCTCTAGTAACGTGCTGAACGGTCTCACGATGAAAGAGATAACATAATTGTGAAAGAGACTCTAACATATTAAAAAATGTGAATGTTAATTTATAAACCATTTTACTATAATACCGTTCCATCCAAAAAATTGAGTATGTACATTATATTCTTTAAAGTGTGTGAAAAAGAATAAGAAGCTAGGTAAGACGTAGGCAGTTGTAGAATACAAATATCCACATAATTAGTTTTTTTAAAAGAACACAAGTTCAACTGTCAAACTTATTTATACTATGAAATTTATATATATCATTACACTTATAAAGTGATATCACTACTCTTATAAACTAGTACATATAGTATTTAATACTATAATCTTAGTTTATAAGTGTAATAACATCAGTTGATAAGTACAATGGTATTAGTTTGTACGTATATGATATAAATTTTATACTATGAACAAGTTTTATCGGAGACCTACTCTTAAAAGAATTATTTATCAGATAATATATATAGGGAAATTTTAAAAAAAATCATTTTGATAAAGAAAATGGATATTTACGCATATTATAAGGAAAAAAAAGTAAGTTTTCTACCCATTTTATAATGGAGTGAGTCTCATGTGCATCCAAGTGCACCACACTTATAGTACATTTTTGAATCATACAACTTGTTATACTAAAAGATGCAATTTATTTCAACAAATAAACTATACATATATGATAACGATTTCAACAAAAGTGTGGCATAACGAAACAAGCTAGAGTGTTTTGTTTCATCATCATTATTCAACAAATAATCTATAAAAATCAAAGCAAATAGAATCCAGTAGAAATTAAATAAATAAATAAATTTTACAATGTCTCACTTTGAGACATTATAATTTGAGAGTGACGTTTTATTACTTTAAAATAATAAAAATTAATTTGTGCTAGTATAGATTTTTGTCCAATATTATTTTTAAAAAACAAAGGTCATATATATTTTTGTCCAATTTAACTAAGGTCATATATAAGATCGGCATGGTTGTCCATTTGACTCTTTGAATGTTAATTTCCACAATGTGGCTCCTTTAATTCATTTTAAGCGACAACCCTGGCGTCAAACGCTATAAAATCTGCCGAATTTTGCCCGACATTTCAGACCTTTGGGTCCAAGTGGGTGTATGTTACACATATTTTCCAAGATTAAAATTTGAATTCTGAATAAGTTAAACAGACACATGAAAAATAGGTACTACGGAAATCGATTGTTTGTAATTGTATCCCAATTACTTTCAAAATTGGTTCTAATAATTTATTAATTATCTTTGTACTTCTAATTTTAAAATCTTGCATCACTGAACTAGGTGGAACTTGGAAGTTAATTAGGTCAAGTTCCATCCAAATTAAATTGTATTTAAAATATAATATATTGACCCATATTATGGATTGGAAACGGATCGAACTTTGAAGTAGAGTTGATTATTAAAGAAAAATACTACAAAGAGGAAATTACGTCTACACACCAATTTAAATTCACATAAGATTCTCTAATAGCAATGTTGATTATAATTCACATTATTATCATTAATGTATATGTTTCCATAATCTAATTAAAGAAGGTGACGGTGGGTCAAAATAAATAAAATAAAATGAAGCAATTATTTATGGTCACCCACCATCAATATTTGCAGAGGTACAGCCGTACAGATTATACACATATTTATGATACGACCAGCTATGCCTATATATCCACTGGCAGTCTGATTGCTCCATCTTAAGGTTTGCCTACTTTTTCCTGGTCATGTTTTTATTTTCACACTTAGCCATGTGCCTGTATATCACGTGTCACTCACGTGGACTCCGCTTTGTTCACATAAATTGAAATTAAAATAAAACCCAAATCTGTAGTTTAGATTCTGGAAGAGTGAATTGGGTGGAGGATGGATCAAGTGGTGGTATAGCCCAATAGGCTTTAAGCTGCAATAAATTAATAAATTTGTATTTTGGCCCAATTAGAAAGCCCAAATAGATTAGTTTGTTTGATTACTCTTTTCATTTTAGCACGACTTTACTTGGAGCTCTCATAAAATCTTTAATCTAATCATTAACATACAAATTTTAAATGGAAAAATGTCAATTTAAGGCGTGAAAGATGGCAAAACAATCAATTTAAGGCCTTAAATTTTTTTTGTATCGATTCAAGGCTTGGAAAATAGAAAATTATCGATTCAGGACTTGAAAGTTAAAAACTATCAATTTGAGGCTCACACATTTTAAGACCATGTTTGACATTTATATTTCATATCCTTATTTCATGTTCTTATTTTTTTTATTTTTTTAAGGTTTACGGTTCAAGGTTAACGATTCAGGGGGTTTAGGGTTCATGGTTCAAGGTTTAAGGTTTATCGTTTAGTGTTTAGGGTTTAGGGTTTTAGTGTCAAACACGACCTTAAAATTTATAAGCCTCGAATTGATAGTTTCTATCTTTCAGACCCTACACTGATAGTTTTATATCTTTTACGCCATAAATCGATAGGAAAAATATTTCAGACCTTAAATTGATAGCTTTATTATCTTTCATGCCCTGAATTGATAAAACTCCATTTTAAATCTATGGATACATAAAATTCAATAATTGAGAAATTAATTGTGTATGATTGAGGATTGCATCATTTAAATGGTGAGTGTTATTTCAAGAGTTAATAATTATTTTCTGGGTGCATCTTTAATTTACTGAAGAGTCGCACCGAGATTTTTTTATTTATTTTTAATTACGTGGGAACATTAATGTTCCTGGCAATTCATAGTCACTATCACATATCGTATATAAAGATAGATCTTCGAAATATTCTCCGCTCTGAATTTCCAGGAATTTTACGGCGAATTTTCGCAATCATCCATCTCCTTTCGTCTACATCCCATACAATTATTAGGGTTTCCCGATTTTCCTCTAATCTGAGCAAAGGTTGCAGAGGTATGTTTCAAATTTGAACACTTGTATATATTCTCAACGGCATTTTGCTTGTTAGTAACATTTGTTTATTGCGTATCGTCTTACCGTTTTCTATTTACACGTATAGCTTTATCGTGTGAAGATGTTATGCTAATGCTGCGGTTTTAGATTTCTTGTGAATCCACACGCTAATTTTGATGAGATTGTTGTGTAAATAATTAGGTTTTCTTCGTTTGTGTTCATGAGTTATAAATTTAGTATTGGGAGGGAGTTTGTTTTAATCAATTATGAACTATCTGGTTGTAGGTATTGACTCTGTGGTTTGGTGTTGAATTCCATGTAGTTAGGTACAACTTGAGGTTCTCGTGATTGGACTGTTGGCTGGAGATGAGTGTGATAGGGTTTGACGTTGGGAATGAGAACTGTGTTATAGCAGTTGCTAAGCAACGAGGGATTGATGTCTTGTTGAATGATGAATCCAATCGAGAAAACCCAGCAGTGGTTTCATTTGGGGAAAAGCAGAGGTTTATAGGGGCTGCTGGGGCTGCATCCGCAACTATGCATCCAAAGTCGACTGTATCTCAGGTTAAGAGATTGATTGGTCGAAGGTATAGTGAACCCGCTGTTCAGGATGACCTAAGATTGCTACCTTTCGAGACATCTGAGGGGCCTGATGCTGGAATCCTGGTTCACCTACAATACATGAATGAGAAGCAAACTTTTACTCCAGTACAGATTTTGGCAATGCTACTGGTACATTTAAAACAGATTACAGAAAAGAATCTTGAGACACAGATTGCAAATTGTGTGATTGGTATACCATCTTATTTTACGGCTCTGCAAAGACGTGCGTATTTGGATGCTGCAGAAATTGCAGGGTTGAAGCCTGTAAGGCTGATGCATGACTGTACTGCTATTGGACTGGGTTATGGAATATACAAATCAGATTTCCCAAACAGAGGTCCAGCAAATGTTGTGTTCGTAGATGTGGGCCATAGTGATACACAAGTTGCTGTTGTATCATTTGAGCCTGGACATATGAAGGTGCTTTCCCATGCTTTTGACAGCAACTTAGGAGGAAGAGACTTTGATGAAGTTCTGTTTAGACATTTTGCTGCGCAATTTAGGGAAGAGTATAACATCGATGTTAATTCAAGTGCACGGGCTTCTGTAAGGCTGAGAGCTTCATGTGAGAAACTGAAGAAAGTTTTGAGTGCTAACCCAGAGGCAATTTTATTAATATTGAGTGTTTGATGGATGAGAAAGATGTGAATGGATACATCAAGAGAGATGAGTTTGAGAAACTGGCATCTGCCTTACTGGAAAGTATTAGCATTCCATGTCGCAAGGCCTTGCTCGATTCTGGTCTGACTGTTGAGAAGATTCACACTGTTGAACTAGTTGGATCAGGCTCTCGAATACCTGCCATTACTAAGATGTTGAGTTCACTTTTTAGGAAAGATCCCAGCCGTACTCTGAATGCAAGTGAATGTGTGGCTCGTGGCTGTTCCCTTCAGTGTGCAATGCTTAGCCCCATATTCCGAGTGAGAGAGTATGAGGTTTGTTTTCAGTGTTACTTATTATTCAAATATCCAAATTTATATATTCTTTAGAAACACTTTAATCCTTGCCGCAGATCCCAATAGTAATGATATACAACCACAATTATGATAATAATAACATTTATTGAAATTTTAATTGCTGACGGAACGCATATTTGTAATCTTTCATCTTCTAAACCTTTAAATTATTTATGTTGTGAATAGTTATGGATTTGAAGATCTGTATGCAAGGAAATATTCAGCTCTGCTGCTGCTCTTATAGGCAGCTTGCAAAGAGATATATTTCATTTGAAGTCATCTTAGGGATTTCGTCGCCTCAGTTCTTTGAACTTTCTTTTTAAGTTCCTTTTAAGAAGGCACTCTTTTCCCCATTGGGTTTTTTCATTAATAGGTTTTAACGAGGCCTCTGTAGTCTATCCTTTGAACCAGATGTGGTTCCCCACCTTTTCTTCTAAATAAAAGCAACATATTTGTCATAATGTGAGATCATAATGTTGGGGCTTGACTAGTTAACAACTTAACAAGGGTCTGGTTGATAAGATTTGATCTAACAATTAGCTAGCATATGCTGAGAAATTCTAGTTGTTCGTTCGCATAATAACTTCTTTGGTGGGTGGTAAAAACATGGTGATCACTCATTGTTTGAGATGCAACTATCTTTGATTTTTCTTTCTTCGTCCTGTGCGTCATCTTGAAATCTTCACAATGATTGCTCTATGCTAACAATCATGTATGTATTTTTTCTTCCCACTCTTTTGGAATCCATTAGGGGTTAAAAATCTCAGTTAAATAGGTCAATTAATTGGGTTCCTTTCATGCTAAAAAGGCTTATCATCTTATTTGCAGGAGCCTAGTGCTTGAACTCTTTAATCAATAGTATTTGCAATTTAGAAAAGGATAAGAGTTCATGCAAATATCCATGCGCTGTACATACTATTGCAAATAATAATGAATCATGAAGTTTGCCTCTATATATTTTACACCTGCAAGATGTAGACATTCTAACTAAGTTCAGATGGTTTTGATTTTGTGATAGAATACTTGTAGTATATGTTAAAGTGAGTTTTCTGCTTTCTGTGATATGATTCTGAATATTGGCTCTTATTTGCAGGTGGAGGACAGCTTCCCATTCTCAATTGCCTTTGCATCAGATGAAGGGCCAATCCTCACGTTAGCAGACAGAGTGTTATTTCGTAAAGGCAGTTCTTTTCCAAGTACGAAGATTATTACTTTACACAGAAATGATATATTTAATCTGGAAGCTTACTATGCAAATCAAAATGAGCTGCCTTCTGGTGTCTCGACAAGAATAAGCTCTTTTAAGGTATACTCCTCATCAGATTATATATCTATTACAAGTATTTTGAGCCATTGTTCTTTGGAATATATAAGGTGCACAATTGTTCAAAGCAGGTGCTTGTAGTTTACCAATATGCAATTTGGATAGCAAAGATTGCATACAGGCCTACTCTAGCTTCTAGCTTCTCACTCTTGTTTTTGGCTTAACAACTGCCCCACTTCGCCACCCTAAAACCAAAAGAGAAATTTATTTTTTGACTTTTTCAAGCCAAAATCTCAATCACTTTTTTAAATATCTGCTCACACAACTCTAGAAAGCTGATTTCCTGGAAAGTGGAGTATTTTTTTTTTAATATTACGATCCTACTGTGTGATATGGTTTTGAAGAACCTATTGTTTTTGTTGAGGAATCAATGCTGACAGGGTGTAAGTTCTATTAACTGTTACGTGAAACATACAATTTTACCCCATCAGATTGAGTTTACCATTTGATCTATACTGCTGTGACACTATAGGTATGATTTCTGCACAACTTTAGACAGAAAACTTACACATATACGCAATGATTTGAATTTTGGGTTTGACTTTTACCACAGATGCAGGTGACTTAGCTTAACTGCACAGCATTTTGATAGAATTTTTTATTAGTCAAAGTAACTTCAGATTTATACGTTTTTAAGCAATGGCTCCCTGAGGAAAGAATTGAAAGGGGGAGATTTTGAATTACTAGCTCATTGTTTATTAGCCTGAAGCTTTTGAATTTAAAATCAGAGTAGATGACTATCTATATAGTTATGGATTTGAAGATGGTATATTTCAAAAGATTAAAATTGTTCCCCTCATTCTGCATCTTCATTCAGGTGTGAGCTTTCTGCTTGCCTCTTAATTATATACTTCTTTGAACACAATATGTTGAGAATGTTTTGCATCATAAACATCCTTATCCTAACTGCTCCCCTTTTCAGATTGGACCATTTAGAGTTTCTCATGTGGGGAAGACGAAGATAAAAATAAATATTCAGCTAAACCTCCACGGAACTGTTTCCATACCTTCTGCCTCCGTAAGTATGGACGTATCAGATTACGAGTTTTGACAGTGTGATTCAAAATTTTATTGGAAATACTGAACTCTCTCTGTGCAGCTCCTAGATGATCATGAGGATGATTCTTCTTCAAACAATGATAATGATACCCCTTCAGAAGATATGGAGCCTAGCAATTATGAGTCTCCCAACAAAGCAAATGGTCCTCCTGTAAGTCCAGTCAAATACATTTTGAAAGATTCTTTGCTGAACTGCAGATAATTATGTTCATGACATAACCTGAAAAATTTGATATAAATTGATTAAACTAAGGCTCGTTACTTTCCTGCATTATGCTTGGAAAGATTCCCTTTTTTTATATTTCACAATCTTAATTTCCTGAAGCTGTATGGTTGTCAAAACATTGCAGGGCCATGAAATGAGACGGCTAAAGGCTATCAGAAGGCAGGACATATTCATAGATGAAAATGTATATGGTGGAATGACTCAGGGGGATCTCTGTCAAGCTCAAGAAAAGGAGCTTCAGTTGACCCAGCAGGACATATTGATAGAGAGGACAAAAGAGGAGAAAAATGCATTGGAGGCTTATGTATATGAAACCCGGAATAAGGTGAACTCATGCTTATCTTTGTTGGTTGTCTCCTAGTCTGATATTGTTATCCGTCTATCATTCGATTTAATTGGCAAGTAAAAGTCAGCTTAGTAGGTCCAAACTTCTTGAGACATATGCATTTCTTTCAGATGAGATTCTAAGTAATATGTTATGTCTCTGGACTCTAGTCGTTCTGCCTTCGTCAGAATTTTTATATTTTCTGTTGGACTGATAAATATCTTAACAGCTTTTGGATACATATCGGAATTATGCCACTGATTCTGAAAAAGGAGGAATTTCCAATAACTTGCAACAAACCGAGGAGTGGCTCTATGAAGATGGAGATGATGAAACTGAATATGTTTATACCAAAAAATTAGAAAATTTGAAGAAGGTTCATTCAGTTCATTTGTTTCTTCTTGAATTCTTTGTTTCCGTTTATTCATTTTTCTAAGTGTATATCAGATTGTGGATCCAATCGAAAATCGATATAAAGATGAGGATGCCAGGGCAGTGGCAACCAGAAACCTATTAAATCGCATAGAGGAATGCCGGAGGGCAGTAGGATCACTTCCCTCAAGTAAAAGAGATGCAGTATGGTCCCCTCCAGCATAATAATGTGTATTTTATTTTTTAATGAAAATATGGCTGTTAAAATGATTCTTAAGAAATGTTACCACTATCTTGACTTTGATCTGTGAAGGTGATTGGAGAATGCGATAAAGCAGAGCAGTGGCTTATAGAAAAAACCCATCAGCAGGAATCACTACCTAAGAATGCAGATCCAATAATTTGGTCCAGCGAAATCACGAGGAAAGCTGAAACTCTGGATGAGTATGTCTCGAGACCCAAGTAGCCACTGTAAAATATATGGTTCATACTCTATCAATAAATGGTTGCTTATATGTGGAATGAAATGTTTTCTCTTTACGTTCCATCTGCCTGAGATTTTTATATGTGGAATGAAAATTTTCTCTTATGTTCCATCTGCCTCAGATTATGTTCTCTCTCTATCGATAAATTTTGATTTTTCAACATTAAAGATTGCACTATCTTCATAGTTAGGGGGGTATGTATAAGGCACTCGGTTTGGATTCATGATATTTAGTAGTATTTAACAATTTTTATCTCAGTTTATTCACTCTTAGGGAATGTGTTTCAGGCTGTACAACCATGCAGTAGCATCCAAGTCATCGCCTCACCAACCAGGCAGTGCCAAAGAATCAGACACGAGAGGTAAAAAAGACGATATGGAAGTTGATTGATGTGTTTTAAAGAGGGCTTTGATTTATGGAGCCAATTGCAAGAATGTTCTCAATTGATTCCCCACGTAATTAATGTGGATTTTTTGTTCCTATCTGCATTGCCTGCCATCTGTTTCACTCTATATCTGTAAGTTCTCTCTTTTATCTTCTGGGATGGAAATGACTTACTGATTGATATAAAACAGAAAACTGATAGTTATTTTTTCCATTTGCAGTATCTGTTTTTCTTGTGAATTCAAAAATATGAAAAAAGCGATGTAACGAAATCCAGTTCAAGTGATACCGTACCAATTTCTCATACAAGTGATCTGTTCTGTTCACAGCTGAATCCTTATGGTGCAACTATTTTATCTGGTAAAATTAAAAAAATTCAACCAGCCATTTATATTTATTTCCAGGTCAGTGAAAGGCACTTCAGGGATATAAAACAGAGGGCGCACAATAGGAAGGCTTCATATACTCGGTTCTTACACATCATTGTTTGAAATATACTCCATTACATTGTAATTGTATGCGACTAATGTGCCATAAATAGCAAGGTGTTTTTTCTTTTTCCTCCCTATGGCAACATCATTATGTAGTTTATTATGCTGCATCTTTATTATATATATGCTAGGTTCTCGGTGAATGAATTATACGCATGTTTCTTGACTTCTTGTATGGGTATAATATATTTTACTACAAATGGAGTGAGTGCTTTTGGAGTTCTTGGTGAAAAAGTTATGATTTGGTATTTAAAACCGCAGGGCATTATTATTTGTTAGCAAGAAATTGTAGTCCGATTTGTAATTTTTTTTTTTTTGAATAGGATATTTAATGTGTATTTGGTTATGTTTGAAAAAAGGAATTGAGAAAGAACTTATTCTCAAAAATGTATGACTGGATTGGAACGACAAAGTACAAACCCCTCTAGATTTAGGGTCTCTTGCGGGTAGGTATGAACCGTATGATTCAGTTATATAAGAAATACTGTATCATATTATATACCATACCAATGTTTTTGGCATTTGAAAAATCATACCGACACCATAATTAGAATTTTCATATACTGGAAATCCGTATATTGAAATATCGTTATATTAGAGATGCATAGTGTTTTATATCAAAAATTAGAATAACTAAATTTTCAATATATATCTTTTCATTTAGAAATATATGTATTTTTAGTCAATGTTGAAATTTTGTCGCACCTTTTGATCAATTCCATTCATTTGCACAATTTTTATGTTGCAAGATATATTTTGCTTTTTTTTTTTATAAGGAAGAGATGAGAAACTCTCCAATCCGTGTTGTTGGCCCCTCAGTCGGACTAGTTGTAAACTTAAGAATGCGCCCAAGTAGTAAACACAATTGTCCCAAAGACAAACCCCTGTAATATTTGAAAGAACGTGTCATTAATCTATACTATAAAATACACAGTGGAATACTATTTTTTTACACAAATTATATCATTTGCTGTTTGATGCCACAGTCATCGTCAAACCCATCCAAGACGCAACCTTAAAAATGAGAAAGGAATGGAATAAGTATAAACTCCTCAACGCATGTTGAGCACAATAGAATAGAGTATCCTTGATCCCATAGTAATAAGTGTGACAATTGACAAGACAAGGACGTGAGCGACAGAATACCTACTAAAATTTTGATGCAAATTACTAATAGATACAAATGAGATTGCATATATAGTCAAAGTTATATGCGAAGTATAAATACATCTATGTATATGCAATCATTTCGTACCTATTAATAAGTTATAATTCTTAAATGTATCTATCAATAAGTCTTCTGTGAGCAACTAGCTATAGACAAAATAAATATTATTCGGTGATAGCCTGCTCAACTTTGGTGTAAACCAAAAAAAAAAAAAAAAACGAGGGGGGTTTAATTTGTCGACTCTCTTTCATCATAAATTCTTGGAGTTTTATCAATTCAGGGCCTGAAAGATGATAAAACTATCAATTTAAGGCCTGAAAGATTTTTTCTATCGATTCAAGACCTAAAAGATAAAAAACTATCAATTCAGGGCCTAAAAGATAGAAACTATCAATTCGAGGCTTATAAATTTTTAGGTAATGTTTGGCACTAAAACCCTAAACCCTGAACACTAAACCCTAAACCCTAAACGATGAACTCTAAACCTTGAACCATGAACCATGAACCCCCTGAACCGTAAACCTTGAACCATAAACCCTAAAATATAAAATAAAAATAAGAACATGAAATAAGGATATGAAATATAAGTGTCAAACATGACCTTAAAATGTGTGAGCCTCAAATTGATAGTTTTTATCTTTCAGGCCTTGAATCGATAGTTTTTTATCTTCCATGTTTTTAGAAATAAAAAATTGATACGAAAAAGTTTGCGTATACATAATCGAATTACATATGCAGTGCGACAAGGACAATTTCCTGAGAAAACATGGGCAAATTAAATAGCTTGTGGTGATATATTTATTGCCTTTTGATCTACATTAATGTACCAACGTTGATAAAATAACTATGTGAGACAGTATGAAACGGATATAATCTTAATACAACAACAATTCAGTTATATGCTTTGACACTAAACTCGTGATTGGGAGCCTATTGCTTTAATTATTTATATCTAACATTCTTCAAAAACTTTTAATCCATGCGTCATTTTAAAATTAATTTACATGATATATAATACATCTAATAAATACATATTATAGCCAACATTGACAGGAGTAAAACATGCCACAATACACTTATAAATCAACATGTAGCTAACGAAGATGCAAAAAAATTCAAATTTATATTAGACATGTTTAAATATTTTGGTAAAATAGAAAGCAATATCAATTAATTTATGCTTGGCCTACTTCAGAAGAGGCTCTTTTATTTCTTCCCACTTATCCAAACGTGTCTTTGCTTTCTCCACCTGCACGTCAACGTGTGTTATCAATTATCATTGTCGTATATCTATATGTATGATTTGTTAATTTGCATTTAAAAAAGAAAGAAAAAGAAATATCTATTACGTTACATATGATTATGAAACTGACTTTTTAACAATAGCATTTCGATATTACTACTATATTTTATTTTACTTTCGAGTTTCAGGTACAGAAAATGAGTAAATGAAACCACGTATATATACCTCTTTATTCCAGTCCGTACGAAATGTTACCCACAATAAAATGAAGGTTTGCATCATCGTTCCTCCAATCATGCCAGACCAAATTCCCTGGAAAATGTTTGTACTTTAATGAATTTTTTTGAGACCCAAAAAATCATGATTTTATACACTCATTTTTTGGTTTTATAATTTGATTGTACAAACAAGATAAAAAATATTGAACATATTAGGTGTATTAAGTAATATTTTAAGTGTGATGGATGTAGAATATTAATATTGTAGATATATGTAGATGTTTAATGTTACCTTTACACCGAAGTTGAATTTAAAGCCAAGAAGACATCCAATTGGAATTCCGACCAAGTAGTAACATCCTATATTAACGTACGCCACAAATGCTTGCCATCCGCACCCTACTGCCACTCCTACATTTTTATTTTTATTTTCCATTTAATAAGACGTCAAAATAAAAAGCCCATAATTGGAACTGAATAAAGCATAGATTTTTATAAGAGATGATTGTTTTTTTGTCACATGCGTATGCTCATATAAAAATGATGAAAAGTAACCTTAAATCTAACAAAAATCTCTCTTATTCATTCTTTTAAGTGTTTGTCGTATTATGAACTAAAAAGTTAAAGCGGCCGACGACTCTATCATCATGTGACATCCATCATCATCATGTATATATTCATGTTACGTCTAAGAATTCTCACCCGTCATTTCTTCTTCTTTTTATCTTCCATTAATTTAATTATTCAACTAGCAAACATGCACATTATAACTATATACTTAAGTACACAGTTAATTAAATTAACTATGAGCATGAGCCCGTCGCGGGTATAAAATTTATATCATTACACATTTATATTTATAAATTAATATAATAAAATTTATAATATTTATAATTGTAATAATATCAATTTATAAGTGTAGTGGTGCATGTTAATTTCGTAGTTTTTGATGAATTATTACCTGACAAGACTGGTTGGATGCCATTAAGGAGGAGGGTGACTGCTAAGAATGGACATAGATCCGCCACGGCGGCAGCCACCGTTTCACCTTGGGTGAATATGTAACTGATGACGTGTCGCTGCGATAACACCACCATAGCTTCAACCACCGCCACCATGAAAGAGGTCATATTCACCACCACCACTGAGAAAGCCGCCGCCTTAGGATGCCCTGCTCCGATCTCATTCCCTACTCTCACACTGTTCTTTTCCAACTTTATTTCAGCAACCACAAACTCATGCAAAATATACTCATTCTTACAAAATTTGACTTCAAATTATCTTATGTGAAATTAATTACATTAGCCCAGTTTAATGCGCCAAGTAAAGCAAAATTATACTCGCTCTCTTTTTAATAGATGTCATTCTGGAGTTTTTAAGACAAATTAAGGACATATTTTTTTTTTCAAAATTAACCTTAATTAATATTATTTAAATATTCTTAATAATAAACACTATTGGTTGAAAAATTAAACACACAACACATTTGTAGGAAATTTGAAATTTAAAATTACAATATTAAGGATAAATATGAGATAAAGGGAAATAAAATACCAAAACAACATCTATTTTACAAATAATTTAAAAAACTAAAACGACATGTAAATAAAAAAAGAGGAAGTACAGTAGAAAAAAAAAACTTTTAGGACACTATATTATGGGGTTTAAGGACACTGTTTTCGTAGGCTTGCAAAATTATGGCACTTTTTTAATCAAATTGAGCAAATTTAAACTAAATTTCACCGAATGCTGGCCAAAACATATATTGGATCACAACCCAATTAGAGCCCTCACGTGATATTTGGCCTACCTGCATTAATTTGCCCATTTTAAAAGAGTGTTCTAATTTTGTAAGCTCATAAAATTATGTCCTAACTTTTCTAACCCTATTAAATAATATACTAAAACTGGAAAAATCTCAAATACAATCGGACAAATATATGGAATACCAACCTAGCAGCAGCATTGAATCCAATAGAGACCATGAACACTAGCCCATTCACCGACATGCTGCACAAATTAAATTACTTATATTAATTAAAAAATGTTTGCATTCAGCAAATATACATATGTTCAAAGAAATACAAATATGTTTATTTTTTTTTTATCGAAAATGGTCTCAGATTTATTAAAAGGTCCGTAAATATATCATGTTGTTTCGATTTAGTTTAGTCCATTTTTCAATTTGTGCCGATTTAGTCCATAATAGCGGGGTCAAACTACCCAAAATCGACGTTGTTTTTTGGGCGTGTGATACACGCCCTAATTTTGGTCGAAATTTATCATAAAAATCGGCGTCGTTTTTTGGTAGTTTGACCGGTCTCCGCGATTTCGGGACTAAATCGCACAAATTGAAAACATACGGACTAAATTGAAACATGTGATATATACTTTTTACCTTTTCAATAAAAGGTGCAAAGTTACTTTTAATTATTTCGATTTAAATCCTGCTTATTTCTTTTATAAGTGCAATTTGCGGTCTTGATCCACTTTCTGAAAAGTATTAATTAATCTGATCACATTCTAAACTCCAGTAATACTTCTATCAGAAGAATATATATATAAATGCTATATATGCTTGCAGAATCTCTCTTTTTCCCCTTATTTTTTAGGTAGAATTTGATCCCATGACCAAAAAAAAAAGTATGATTTTAGAATATATATAAAAAACTTTTATCTCAGATAATTTGTGTGATTCCCACCACATACACTGATGCATTCATCAAGTTCTTAATTTTCATTTATGTAAATCTACTCATACATTGTAAAGAAAAATGATTGTATCAAGTGTGTTAGTTCAGGATCTCCGATTATACTGAATGATAATATAGATATAACAGAAAATGTGAGAGCGTAGTATAATATGATCATCGAAATCGATCGAGTTGGGTGGGACGTCTTATCACGTAATTATATTCCTAATTAATAGCATTTTATCCATAATAAGAAGAATCAAGGGCATTACCATACGGAAAGAGCATTGAGGGACAATTCAGGGTTTTCCAGCAATCCAGCGATCAAAACCAGGACCTGGAAATACCACGTCTCCAAACACAGCATAACCGCCGACGCAATCGACAATCTCACAAATTCCCAAACACCGGTCAACGCCTCCCACTTGAACCCCGTCCACGTGTCCTTACATCGTTGGGCCGTCACGATGTACACAAACTGCGCCGTCACGATAATCCACCACGACAGGCTCAATGACAGCGATGCCCCTACTAACCCCAGCCCGATTTTGTATACCGCCACCCAGGTTACCAGAAAATGCACACACAGCGTGGCGACTGAAATCAACGCGCTGGGCCCCACTATGCTCTGCGCCTGGAGAAATTTCTGAATCGGGAAATTGAAGGCGTAGGCGAACACCTGGGGATGAGGCCGTACACGAACACGGAGGCCAGCGCCGCCACCTCCTCCGGTTCGCCGATCAGGAGGAGAAGCTGCCGGGAAAACACGTAGACCGCCACGATTGGAAGGCAGAAGAGCATCAGCACCACGGTGGCGCGTTGGAGGTACACGCCCAGCATTTCGTACCGGTGCGCCCCGTACGCCTGCCCGCACAGCGTTTCCACCGCGCTCCCCATTCCTAGCTGCCACGTTACGATATAGTAATAAGTTAAGTGCATTTTTAAACACGCAACTTGTTTGACTAAAACATGCAACTTATTTACACTGATGCAACTTATTTAATTGCATGTGTCAGATAATGATAGATGTGAAGCAAAAAATGTATGTAGGTAGAGTTTTTCTGTCAGGACAGTACAGTGTTGTACCACATGCTTAATATGTTGTACATGAATAATGGGTTACTTACGAGAAGGCCGTAGGCGAATAATTGGATGCCGTTGTTGCCGAGACAGGCGGCGGCGAACTCAAGGTTGCTGAGGTGGCCGGAGAAGATGCGAGTGGACATGGACATGGCGTTGTTTAATAAGTACATGACCACGGCGGGTGCGGCGAGTTTGAAGAGGAGTTTTAACTCGATCCACGTGGCCTTCCTGTAACGCTTCACCCATGGAGAATTGTGGTCCGACAGCACCTTTTCCAGCTCCGAACTCGAATGACGTAATCCTGCCGCCGCCGGAGCAGATTCACATTCATTATACTCATCTCCACACTGCTCCATGCCTCTCTCTTTTACAGAGTGCCGAAGCAGTCCGTTTAAATTCAATATTTAATAAAAGAATTTACACAAAACTCTCAAAAGTGTTAAAATTTCAATGCTCAAATTATAATCTGCAAGTGTGTTTCAACAATTAATTATGAATTTATGATACAGGTGCTAGTAAATTGAAATTAAGGATATCGTGTGTTATGAAATTGATATTATTAATTACACTTATAATCACAGCTTACTCAATATATAATCTAAATGAGATGCGGAGTGAAGGGGTACTATAATCAAGAAGAATATTGGAATATTGTCAGCACCGAAAATGATTTGGCATCGCAATACCCAATTAATATTGTAGCTCGGAAATTTATTATTTTTAAAGCAATAGCTAGATAGGGACTTTTTACATCGTTTTTACTTTTTTTTTTTTTAATGCATGCATTTCCAGATTTTACAATACTCCCGAATTAGATCCATGAACAAATTGTATGCGCAAAGTAGAAAAGCTAACTGCAACTTGCAACTATATTGGGTATCTGGGCTGGTGAAGATATATTCAGATCTCAATTTTAAATATTTTTTTTCAAGTCATTAAATAAATTTCATTAACATAAACAAACAAACAAGATTAAGTTGAATGATTTTCAGTTTTGTTAGCTCGTGAATATGCTTATTAATAAGCTGGTGAAATGAATCGTATTTATTATACTCTATTCGATCCCCAAATAATTGATGTTTTTGGGTAGTGATTGGCTTGTTTCTAATTATTTGATGTTTAGGCATTTTTCACATTTTCTCCACTTTTGCACCTATCCTAATCCAATAATATCTCACATAATATTGAGTTTATCTTTATTGAATCATCTCTCCATAATTAAAGAGGATGTATTTGTCATTAGACTCTCCTTAATTCATTTCCTCAATAAATCATAAACATAATATTATGATAAATAAAAGAATATTGTAATTAGACTTAATTATGTAATTAAGTGAAATTACAGCATTTAATAGATATATATTTTATAGAAATACATACTTGACAAAAAACTCATATATGAGACGGTGCAAATGCGACGGAAAGACAACTTAAAGACAAATCACACTCATCTCTCCCAAAAGTGTTAAAAGACAATGCCTAACTTATATCCCGTTTTCACCATGAAAAACGTCTCATGCAAGTGTATATAAAAGATTAATTTTATAATTGATATTATTAATTAGTTTAGGATCGAGTAAGCTGGTGAACTAGTAATTTATACGATAAATAAGTTCAAGTTCGGTTAAAATATAAACCACTCAAGTTTAAACAATCTATGATTCAGTTTCACTTGGCTAATTAAGGCTGGTGAATCAATAATTTATTCAATAAAATTCGGCTAAAATATAAACAACTCAAGTTTAAATAACTATTTAAGATTCTGTTTCAGTTGGCTAGGTTGAATTACATTCCAAAAGATTAATAATTTCGTTACACTTTCCTTTTCGATTTGAGAAGGTGAATGCGATAATTAAAAGGTCTAATTATTTAAAGGAGGTAGACGAACTTTATATTTTCAATTTCAATGTACCGTTGGAACCTCATGCATTTCGCATCAACCACCTTTAGTGTTCCATACCCACATGGTAAAAAAACATTTTTCTCATGTTTCGTTATTCAATTCAATACTACAAATTATCAACCATCGTTAACTATATTTATTCATATTTTAATAAATTATTGACATATTCCCCCCTATTCCCCCAATTTCGTTGATATCTATTCTTTAAACTATGCATTAAAGAATATTTAGAATTATTATATTAAGATATACTCCCTCCATCGCTAATTAAAAATAGTCACGTTTTCTTAATTAAAAAAAAAAAAAAAATGTCAATTCAAGGTCGAAAGATTTACAAAAACTATCAATTTAAAAGGCAATTTTTTTTCTATCGATTCAAGGCCTAGAAAGATAAAAACTATCGATTCAGGCCTAAAAGATAAAAAACTATCAATTTAAAATACTCACATTTTAAGGTCATGTTTGACACTTATATTTCATATCTTTATTGCATGTTTTTATTTTTTGTTATTTTTTGGGGTTTACTGTTCAAGGTTCTGGTTCGAAGGGTTTAGGGTTCATGGTTCAAGATTTAGGGTTCATCATTTAGGGTTTAGGGTTTTAGTGTTTAGGGTTTAGGGTTTTTAGTGCCAATCATGGCCTTTAAAATTTATAAGCCTTGAATTGATAGTTTTATCTTTCGTGGTTCTGGATTGATAGTTTTATATCTTTCGGACACCTCGATTGATAGTTTTATATCTTCCGTGCCTTGAATCGATAGGAAAAATCTTTTCAGTTTTAAATTGATAGCTTTTACCATCTTTCGTTTTCTCAATTGATAAAACTCCTAAAAAAAAATCAATATATTAACCTTGAAATGTGAGCTATCAAAACTTTACTAAAGATTAAATAGATATATTAGCTAAACTTGACCAAATTTATTATTTTTTCTTAATTTGTTAACATAGTTACTCCTCTCATTTCCTAATATAACTCCATACAATAATTACAATAAAAGGTGTCACTTTTTTAATATTGTTATAAAAATAATTTTGTTTGTCTAATTTACTTTTTTAATTTTTTTTTTTTTAATTTTTGTAAAAATTCAAACAAATTTATATAACTAGGACGTATGAAAGTATATTTGAGGGATGGAGGGAGTAGTTGAAAGAAATGGAGATACAGAGATATGTTTTCCTTTTAACGCATCTATCTTTTAAAATATGATTTCACATGGTATTCATACAGTTAATATCACCACAATTTAAGTAGTATATAACACAATTTAAGTAGTATATAACAGTTTATCTTTCACGTCCAATAACTACTTAAATACACGATTTATATTAAATAAAATCATTAAAAAGAAAATAGAGTAGGTTTGTAATAAAAGAGTGTACCGATTTATCGTGTATGTAAATTACACCCTCCGTCCCATTTCAACTTCATTACACTTTTTTTTTTTATCGTGTTTTTAATGAAATGAATTGTTTATTAAGATTTGAAATGATAAAGAATTTTTAAAGAGGGCATGATAGATCTATCTCTCCTCTATTATATGTTTTTTTTAAAATACTTTATAATTTCAAATATTAATAAAAAACACGCTCTAAAAAACGGGTAAAACAAAATGTGCTAAGCTCAATAACAGACGGAGGAGTATGAGATTAGAGTACCCCCTCTACCCTTCTATGTTGCAGTGAAATTTCATATATATATATATATTTTTAAACGTGTACTTGTTGCTAAAGTGCAATTAATTGTTACCCAAATTAACGTGGCAATCTTTGATTTGCTTTATTAAAAAAGGTACTTTCATTTTATATATGGACCATCTATGACTTTTCATTCTACCCGCATCTTATCCCTTCATAAAGATATAGTCTTTGTCGCCATTAATGTCGAATATTCACACTTTCATAACGCAACTAACCATTTTCTATTATGTTATTAATTGCGTAGATTAACGAATGGTCAAAGACCCATTATAGTTTGTGTTTTAACGTTTCCCTAACCCTATTAAATTCAGTGGATCATTATTAAACCCATCTCACAACTCACCTATTGTATAGAAATAAGGTTAAGATAAATGTTAAATTTGTATAATTCATATATGACTATGACCTTTTACTACTTATTTTGCAATTAGTTTCGAGATTTTTTTTGAGTTTGTGAAGTCAAGTGATGTAGAAGTAAATCATCATGATCCTGAACATAGGAAAATCATCCTGAACGGGTTGTTATCAGCCTGAACGTCAGTCGCTCTATTGACCTTCAGGAAAGTTGTGTTCAGCTCAAAAGGAAAGTTCAGGGGAAAAGTTCAGACTGAAAGCTCAGAGGGAAAAGTCGCGCACATGCTGAAGCGGTTTTTTTGTTAGAACGGTTTTCAATTCTGTTAGGAGTTTACTACTATAAATTACGGGCTTTGCCAATCGTCTTCTTAATTAGAGTGTTAATTCTGGAGAGTTCATATCAATTGAGAAGTTAGAAGTTCTATAGGTTTTCCATAAGATCGTGTCTAAATCTAGATCGATAGAGGATTGTAACTGTTCTGGATTGTTCATTGTTGATAGTGAAGAGTGTTCTGATCCCGTGGACGTAGGTTTTATAATTGAACCACGTAAATCGTTGTGTGTGTTCTTATCTTGCGATTTTGATGTCATTTGTTCTTGTGTGTTTCGTTTTCTAAGCTTTGAATCTTGTGATTCAATTCGACATTGATTAACAAGTGGTGCCGTCTGTGGGAAGCTTGGGAGAAAATGGGATCACTAAAGTTTGATGTTGAGAAATTATATGGAAAGAATGATTTCGGGCTTTGGAAAATTAAGATGAAGGCCTTGTTGATTCAACACGGTTTGGCAAATTTAACGCATTGAAGCCCGGCCGATCAATGGCCAATGAACCTTCATCTATCGGGTGCATCTACTAAAGAAGCCAAGAAGACAAATTCGAGGAAGCTCACAAGGCTATAATTATATGTCTTGGTGATAAACCTCTGAGGGAAGTTTCTAAGGAGAAAACGGCCATAGATCTGTGGAAAAGATTGGAGGATCTTTATCAAACTAAGTCTGTGTCAAACAAGCTTTACATGAATCAGAAGCTTATTGGTTTCAAGATGTCAGAGGAGAAGAACTTGAGTGAGCAACTTGAAGAGTTCAACCGGTCTGTGGATGATCTTGAAAGTTTAGATATGAAGCTTGATGATGATGACAAGGCCCTCGATGTTACTTGAACTCATTGCCTAAATCCCTAGAAAACTTCAAAGATGCCTTGATGTTTGGGAAACAAGAACAACTGAAGTTTGATGAAGTGCAATCTGCAATCAAGACCAAGTTTATGCAGATTCAAACTGACAAGAAACCTTCAAAGGATGGTGAAAGCTTGAATGTGAAATTCAAGGGTGGCAAGAAGAAATTTCAGAAAAAGAAAGATGGGAAACCCACTAAACAAGATCAAAAGGGTTCTGATTTTGTGGAAAGAGAAAAGAATTGCCTAAAGAAGACAACACACATATTGAAACCCGGTCATCCAGACAAAGAAAGAATCGGCCCCAAATCTGCAATATTTAAATCCAATATAAAGAAAAATAAGACACAAGAACCTCCAAAAGCGTATGTTAATATCCAAATTTTAACCAAGTTGTTGTACAAGACTATGAAAGTGCAGAGGCCATGACTGTAAGTAACAACAAACTCTCTCATGAGTGGGTGCTTGATTCTGGTTGTTCATTTCATGTGTGTCCTATAGAGCATTGGTTTGTAGATTCAAAATTCTATGATGGAGGTCTTGTGTTATTGGGAAATAATGAAAGTTGTCAAGTTAAGGGTAGTGGATCTGTCAAAATCATGATGTTTGATGGAAAGATAAGAATATTGACAAATGTGAGATTTGTGCCTGATCTTAAGAGAAATCTGATTTCACTAGGCTCACTTAATGAACTTGGGTATGAATTCAACACAAATAGAGGCTTCATACAAGTCATTAAGTCTAGCAAATGCATTGAAGCCGATCAACATAGGTGATGATGAAGAGAGAAAAGACAAATGAACTATATACTCTAATTCAAGTAGGAAATCAAGTTTTCCATCGGTGCCTCCGATGCAACCGTTAGTAAAAATATTACTACTTTGTGGCATAAGAGACTTGCTCACATTGGTGAAAAGGGCTCTTCGATTCAATTCGACAAGAGTTGATAAAGAAAGGTGTTTTTGGGAGAAATAGTATATCAAAAAGTTTGAGTTCCGTGAATAAAGGTGTATTTGGGAAGTCAAAGAAGAAATCATTTCCAAAAAGGGCGTGCATTCCATCCCCGAGAAGTTTGAAACTATGTTCACTTTGATATTTGGGGCCATCTAGAGTAGAAACTCATGGTGGAGGCGATATTTTATTACCATTATTGATGATTTTTCAAGAAATGTCCGGGTGTTCATTTTGAAGCTAAAAATTGATGCATTTGGAAAGTTCAAGGAATGGCTTGCCTAAATTGATACGAGAATAAGCTTGGGAAGAAGCTTAAACACTTAAGAATGCATAATGGCTCGGAGTATCTCTCCTCAAGAGTTTCTTGAATGAAATTCACTTTTCCGCAGAGAGAAAAGGATCAAAGGAATGCATCAGCCCAATTAAGGCTAAATCCTCAAAGAAAATGGAGTTCATAGAGGGATGAAACCGTAACACACTACTTGAGAGAGAGTGAGATCGTGCATGAGATTCCCCATCGATGCAAAACTTCCAAGAATTTTTTCGGGAGAAGTTATACACGCTAGTTATCCGATAAACAAGTCTCCATTCAGTGTTATTGGGATGAAGACACCTGATGAAGTCTGGTATGGAAGGATCTCTGATTACTCAAAACTTAGAGTGTTTGAATGTATCGCTTACGCATTACATCAAACAGACAACCGAACCTAGAGCTCAAATGCATCTTTGTGGGCTATCCTAAGGGGGGGCTAAGGGATACAGATTATGGTGTTTGCAAAGATGGAATCGAAATGCATACGAAAGCGAGATATGACATTTCATGAAGAATGTATTCATGGGATATAAACATCGGAAAAGTACTCGGGATGTTGATGGAAACATTGCTTTAAGAGAACACTCCACTTCAAAGAGCTACGAGACGTAGATGAAGAAGAAAGGGCCATCGATGAACCACCCGCGGCGGTGAAAATAATGATGATGGTGCACATACGATTCATCAAGTCGATAATCAATGATTACAAAAGTTAGCAAAGAGATAGAGCGAGAAGAACCATAACACCTCCAAACTAGATTTGCTCATGATGATCTAGTTTCATATGTCTTGGTCATCGCAAAAAATGTGGAGTATCGTGAACCAAACGACTACAAAAGAAGCTATATCCAAGAATGACAATGTAAAATGGATATTGGCTATGCAGAAGAAGAGTTAAATTCTGATCGAGAAGAACCAGACTTGAAACTTGTAGAGAAACCTAAGAATCAAAAGCTACCAAGAATGACTAAATGGATCTTCAAGAGGAAAATTGAAACTGGGGTCACAAAAAAACAAATCGTGATTCAAGGCTAGATTGGTAGCTAGGGTTTTACACAGAGGGAAGGATAGATTACAATGAAGTATTCTCACCCCAGAAACACTGCTCCATAAGGCTCTTATTGGCAAAAGTTGTTCAAGATGATTTGAACTTCAACAGCTTAGATGTCAAGACAAAGATTCTTACATGGAGAACTTGAAGAAACCATCTACATGACACAACCAAAAGGTTTTATCTCTCATGGAAATGAGTAAGGTATGTCTCTTGAAGAAATCTCTATATGGCTTTGAAGCAAAGTCCTAGACAATGGTATAAGAAGTTTGACAGTTTTATGATATCTATTGATTCTCAAGATGCCCCTATGATAACCTGTTTTACTTAGAGAAAAGAAATTGATCCTGTTATCACCCTATCTATTGTTGTATGTTGATGATATGTTGCTTTTTGTAAGTAAGAGCACAACTAGGATCCGGTCATTAAGGAAAACTCAAAGAAAGCTTTTGAAATAAAAGATTTAGGTGAGGCAAAAGAGGATTCGGGATGGATATTATCGAATAAAGTCAGCAGAAAACTTGTTTTGACTCAAGCCGGGTATGTTCAGAAGGTTCTTAAGAGATTTTACATGCATCAAGTAAAATCAGTGAATACACCTATTGGTCAACATTTCAAGTTGTCAAAAACCACTCCATCTTGTGATAATGAAAGAAAGCAGATGAACAAAGGTGTCTTATGCAAATGGAGTTGGAAGCTTAATGTATGCTATGGTTCAGAAAGGTGCCCGATCTTGCTTTTTAAAAAAAAACGTGAGAGAGAAATTTTCAAAATAAGTCTTATTTTGAAGTTGTTTTTAAGTGTTTCAAAACACGCCACTATTTTTCCATTTTAGTGTGTACCAAATTATAGGTGAAGAATCAATGAGAAAATTGAAGAATTTATATCACAGCATAATATGAGGCAGAATTTGGTGCAGGTACATGTAAGAAATTTGCAAAATAATTCATCTCGTGTTTTATTATGCTAGTAGAAATCATATCAGTAAGTTGAACATTTCATGAAAAACCATTATTGATCTTGACATAACAGAATGCAGATTTCACTAAAGTGAAAGGGCAGTGAAATAAATTAATGAATAATGCAAGAAAATTCTTTTGCACCATCGTGTTCCAAACTAATTTACATGAAATTCCTAATCCATTACAAACTTTTTACTAAATTTCTTATTACACTACCACACAAGAAATATAAATTTTAACTGTAAGAAATTAAAACCTGAAATAACCTTCCGAGTCAATTTTTTCACTGAAGGATGCATGGTCCATACCTAAGTGGAGTCTTCATCCCCGGCTTGAATTCTACAAATTTTCTTCAACCTTGGTCAAGCAAATCAAATACGAGAGAATTATCGCCTCATGACAACTTTTGTACTACGATCTAGCTACATGAGAATCAAAGAGCAGCAGACACCATTAAAGACAGTATTGAGTTCAAGTTTGTGCACTGAAAACCTGAAATCAGAAAAAAGATTCCATGTCAACCTCTAGTAATGGGAAAACCAGTGGTCCATTCATGCTCAAATTTTTTAACACACGCTGTGTTGTAAATTGTAAATTGGTCTAGTATCTGCTGAGTGTTGGCGATTTTAGTCCCGCTGAATTGATTTTCTCAATTAATTAAGTCTCGGACTTTTAAAATGATGCAATTTAGTCCTATATTGATAAGGTCTCAGGATTTTTGCACATGCCACTGACGTGAGTTGTCGGAATCCCATGTAGCAACCTGACTAATGGCTTGATGTCCCTTAAGGCACAATGAGACCCTAACATGTTAATTATCATCTTAAAAACAAAATTGTATATGTAGGATTAAAGTTGCATCATTTTAAAAGTTATGAAACTTAATTGAGAAAATTAATTCATACATGAGTAAAATCGCAACATCTAATATATATGAGACCAATTTGTAATTTACTCACACAATGTGTGTGTAATAATGATATCACCTAATACATGTGATTTATGATAGTTGCCCTGAATGATGAGATGAAACATCATTTTGAACAAAGGATCTTGTGTGAGTGGTATGGGATAGTTGAGAAATATACTTACTGCTTTGCCCAGAAGCTGCTGCAGGAAGGGCAGGAATTTTGACCGCTGCAGTTAGAAAAAAAATATTATTTTTGTGAGTGGTTCTGGAAGAGGAACATTCTTAGTTGTATTCGTTAATTACTTAGGGCAATATCTTTATTAAAATAAAGTAAGAAACTTACTTTTGTTGCATGATGAAGTGGGCAACTGAGAAGTAGCTGGCCAAGGAGCTGGAATGTTATCATTCAAATCACAGGTGAAACTGATCCCTTCAGTTAGGTCAAATGTTACGTCTGATGGTTTGCTTGGCAAAAGGCATCCAGATTCTATCCAAATCAGGGAGAATTCAAATGAGAAATAGTTAACAAACAAGTAAACATCGGATGAATAAATGACATATTAATAACCTTGTTCCGATCATAGAGGTTCCAATTGAACTTTATGGGTTATGCAAAAGTAATTTATTCAAGTGCTGATTGAAATATAGAAGGAAAAATACAGAGATTTGAGAATTTCTTACGAGCAATATTAACTTTTTATTTTTTGGCAAGGTTCAAATTGCATATATCATGAGGTTGCAATTTCAATAGATAGAAATCCATTCTGATGTTAATTTTAACAGGGTATATCAATTCTCAAGAAAAAGTAAAATTAACAAAACCTAATCAATTTAATGTCACTGATAAGAAATATCAAAAGCAAAAGAAACAGAAATAGAAAATTTACCCTGAGTACCAACTGGAGAAGTCATGTGACCATTGCCCGATCAGATTAGAATGGCAAAAACAAAAAAAAAAAAACTTATCAGCATCTATAACAGGTTAATAACATGAAGGTAGTAGCACAAGACCAAACTAACCCTGGAGGGAGAAGTCTTTGAGGCTAATATGGCATTGGCTGTAAACATTCTTGGTAATGTTTGCTTTACGTAATCTCACCCAAGTGCTGCAGCACAATTTAAAGCTTGCAAGTTGGTGACAAAGCTCTGCCGCTGCAGATGAGACACGAGCTCTCAAGGAACTGCAACATGCTGTTTGGTTACTCACTCTCACCACACCCTTTGTACAATATGACTATCACTCGGAAATTTCAGAGGACATACTGAGAAGTAATCAAAGAAAAAGTTAAAACTTTCAAAAATAAATAATATAGCATTTACAAAAAATAATAAAAATGTGCAAATAAAACAGTAGCATAGAATAACTTGCTTTTCACATACAAATAGGTGGTGTTTTCAAACTCTTTTGAACATAAGGTCACTTTTTTTAAAGAAAAGTTGGGTCACACCTACTTCAAAAATGCACTTCTACACTGTTGAGTAGAAGTTGAAAACAGGCACATAGTCTACAATTACAACGAGGCCAAAGGCTTCCGAAATATAAGTGGAACTGAGAGACATGATGTGAAGCTAGAAGGGTAAAATCACCGAGAAGTTAGAAACTCAGAAATTTATATGGATCTAACAGACATTTCAGGTGCATGTGTGATGAAACCTCTATCCCGAGGAAAATATTCACTCAAAATTTTATTATTTCATTCCTCCATAATAAATTTGTACAAATCAAAGTATTAAATAAAAATCTGAAATCCTAAATCCTAAGCCCATGCGGCTGAAAATCTAACTAATTTAAACTTATGGAAATAAATCAAGAAAATCTAGGAATTATGTAAATAAATCATATCTACAAATCCTAAATCAATCAAATAAGTAAATAAATCTAACAAAATATTCAGTAAATCAAGTCAATTATTCTTTCTATCTTATGGGCCTGATTTCCCAAGATCTCATCAATGTGTATACTTGACAGAAACAACAAACATTCTATTTAGGACCACAGATGTGATAGTCACTGAAGATGAAAAAAGGCTTGTAAGGACATAAATGCCAAGGTAAAATTTTCCATGTTCTTATAACATAATGGTTCTCCACTTTCATGATGTATAGATTGAAGATAAAAGACACAGTGATACAGTGAGAGCTAAAAAAGGTAAAGAAATTAGGTAATGGTTGGCAGAATGAATGTCCAACTCAGAATTTGAGGCATCTTCTACTTAAATCCTTATATTCTAATAAATTATTCATTAAAGCAAAATTACATTCTATTCATAAATTCTGGTAGGAAGGAGTAGAAAGCAATTGTTAGAGAGCAAATATTAGGAGTAGAATGTTAAATAAATTATATTACTTTCATAATCACAATTCACCTTTGTTAATTCTGCAATTAGATAGCCCTCGAAGAACCTCTTTTGCACGAGAAGGCTCAAGTTTACTTCCAAGCCACCTCAGCACAATACTTTTACAGTCATTAATTCTAGTTGAATGATCAGACAACGCATGGGACTCATCCATGCTTTGAAGATTATAAGCTTTCTGAGCAAGCTTTCTGGCAGCATCCAGAATAGCATTTTGACAAACTTGCTCACAGCATTCTTTTACCCATTCGATCTTCCCACAGGCAGCAAGAAGGTTAGATGAATCTACTGTGCTCTCAAATTCAGAAACATCACTAACTGGGCAAGAACCTTCAGTAAGATTTGATGAATGAATGGAGCATATCTTAGATAGACTCTCATTAGCTCCCCAACCCACCAAAATCTTCTGAAAATCCGAAAGGCAGGGTGTAGCAATTGTGCCATTTAAAGCAAGGGAATTGGTGTGTTTACTAGATTGACCAATGAGAATTACCATTGTAGCTTCCACTTGTGGACAACACACTACATTAGCCAAAACGGGTGCAAATGCAGCCATACAATCAGTTGATGTCACCATCATCATGTCTGAGAGAGCAGTAAAGTTCAGTACACAAAGTCCTGTAAAGAAGCAAGCTGGTTTCAAATATGAACGGGCTTATATGGAATAAAATTATACATGTACTTTAATATCGGACAGTCAGAAAGACGAACAAACCAGATAATCTGGGGATTGTGCTGTTTGTAAATGGTGTCAACGGAGATGGTGCAATAAGCGGAAGATATGGCTGAGGATTTGCAGTTGGGGAAATTTCTAGGTAAAAGTAAATCATCTCTTCTAACTGCCAACGAGAACTTTTTGAATAACTCATAGTGATGCAAGACTCATATATACCTGTACAAGTAGAATTTACAAAAAAAAAATGAAGGTAAATGATGATATCTTGGAAAACAGAAAAGCACAGAACATATGCATTTAGTATAAGCAGACACAGGGTGGATAGATCAATTGTCCTAACTTTGTGTACATTTCTTTTCAAAAGTACATTGATAAACACAAGAAACCATAAGATATTGATAATGAAAATCATAGTTGCAGTTGACATCAGATAACAAGCTGCAAGCGCCTGCTTGATTTTTGGTTATAATACTGCAGAGATGAAAAGTTTTAGCACGCATAGATTTTAAATAATTAGAAAATCTTGACATTGTAAAAAAAGATATATGCTCAATTCTCAGAGCACCGAAGACGATGCTATTCTAAAATGTTCAACATTTACCTATACAATTAGAAACTAAGTTTATTTAACTATCATGAAAAATAGAAACTCACAAGAACTATACTCTATGGAATATTGATAATCAAGTTTAATACCAAACTTTAACACATGTTCATCAGTTTAGCTTAAAGGTGCTGGAATTAATTCAAATTCCTCATAGGCCACTAATTTCTCTAGGAAATACCTTAAATTAGCAATATTATGCATTCATAGAAATCCATTTAAAATTTGACCGAGAAACCAAAATCGCCAGTTAACTATATAAGCAGCAATTGAGTATGTATCTAGAAGTGTCCCAAAGAAGGCCGCCATTAAGTCGCCTCTGTCCCTTTCCTAATATTTGTGTTAAAATGAAGTCCGGATTACAGTTTTGAGGGTGATCTTCTCATTGTTGCACAGCTGAGTAAAGCTATAAGTAACACAACGATGTAGATACAATTTAACTTTCATTACAATATAGAATGTAATAATTACCCTGAGACTAAAAAAAAGAGACCAACTTAAAAAAGTGAAATAATTACCGTGAGATTAAAAAGAGGCTAATTTTGAAATATTTAACTCAAATCCCTAGTGGTTCTTTCCCAAATTATAAGCACATTACCAAATAAATGACAAGCTAGAGCTAATAGAAACACGGATGGAAGAAACGCATATATTGAACAATCATAGCGTCATTACATCAAATTCAACTGCAATTCAGGGTTGAGACAGCCAATGCAGGAACCACAATACTAAGACCAAAACCAAAGCTTAGCTAACACAAATTAACTTCAACCCCGAGCATTCCATATTCGAAAAATCAAATCTGATTTCAAAACCCCAATCAGATCACAATCCAACCCCAGTTACCTACTTTAAAAATCCAAAATTTGAAAAATTAAAGAAAGCACCGTAACCAACAGATCATTCAGAAACAAGCAAAACGCGCGAAGTAAATTCAAAAAAATAAAAATGCATAAATCCTCACAGAGAGCAAGTAGGAGCACAATTAAAGCATCAGGATTTATGAACCCAACATTCCTCCCCTCATTCCTGTACGCCGTTTCTGCCCAACTCAACCGCAAATAAATTTACAAAAACAAATGCTAAAATAAACTCAAACTAAAAAGGCTTTTGTATGAGCAGGAAAGAGGTGGAGGAGAATGAAGCAAAGATGGAAACAGAAAAGATTTGGGGGGAAATTGAGGGAGTAAAGAGAGGGGAGGGGTTGGGGCAGCCATGAATGAGCTGCTCAAGTGTGGGGACAAAGGCAGTAGGAAATCAACAATAGCTGTACATAAATTGTATAAGGGGACCCACATATGGAAATATTGGTGAAAAATCGTGATTTCAACCTATACATACATATATAGATACAGAATATGCCCCAACCACCTACTGTGGGCTAATGCCATGATGCATTAAAGTTCAGGAAATGCCTTTTTTTTTTTTTTTTCTCGCTGGGTGCTTCGCACGATTTTATAGCTCACATGCGCGGCACGTGACGAGCGTGTCTCTCGCTTCTTCTGATTGTGCTCTGCTTTCAGACTTGAGAACTCTACAAAACAGTGATGAATTTTAAATTATTGTGCTTTTTTATTCTTTAAATTAAAAGGGTTTGATGTACACCAAGAATACGCATTTTATAAACGATTTTAAAATTATTCAACTTAAATATACAATTTGTTTTATATATTAATAATTGTAGATACCTAAAAACAAAATACGATCCGCGATTCGAGATTCTGATACATTTAAGTAGAAATAAAATGCGATACATTTGAATATTTTTTTTAATTATACATAATAAAATATAATTTTATTTTTTAAATACAAAGATAAAAGAGATAAGACATTTCATTTCGGACAATTGCACCCCATGTACTCTCCCTCCGCCAATTGGTTCTAATTAAATAAATTGCATAATTTTTTTTGAACAATAAATCGTATATTTCTAAAATACACCCGCTTAAACGCACCAGACACTCGATATATACAAGACTTAGCCTTTTTAAAATTATTGAAACAAACTTATGGAAAGTATGTGTTGTTAGTCTTCTTACGTAGTTAAATATGATGTGGTTTGTGTACTACAACTAAACAAACAAAATATGATGTGTCGTTAACATTGCATACGCGGTTTGTTAACATGTGTGTTAGAAATGGAGAGCAAGTATAAGAGTTGTATGCGAAATTTTTGAACCCTTTATTCGACCTCAGAGTCTATTTATACAAATTTTGCAAGAAGGTGTTGTCTTGGCAAGACGAAATTTAATTTTCTTGTCTAACAAGTATACATGGGAACTAACACGATCTCATTGAGCTCCCCTCGTCGACATTTGTCTTTTCTACTTGTGAAGTCTTCAACTTTGTCGCCCGTGGTACTTGCTTAGGCGCGTGACTTGTCCCCGTGTTCGGACGAAAGTTACGCTCTCCCTATTTGGGGCGATGCTCTCGCTCGGTGGTCAGCATGCACCTGCACTTCTTGGTCTTGGGTCATCACGCCTTATGCTCGCCTGCAGGTAAAGAATTCGCCTTGCTGGAGAGAAGGATTGTGTTCGCCTGCAGCTTCAAATGACTTGGAGAAAAGTTCATTTCATATATCTTTGTTCTCGCATTTATATTCTTCCCTTGCTTGGTACATTCGTGTTTCGCTTCTAGGCCCCGGCCATTGTTCTTCGTTTCACCGATCCGGCGAAAGCACGCCAGATGTTGTTCTCGGCTGCACTTTATCGGCCCCGGGCGCTGGTCGGCCGGATGATAGGTGGATCGTGATCGCCTCGAGGTGGCGCAGCACGCAGCCGCCCGTGGTCTTATGGTGTGTTCGCCCACCGGGCGCAGCACTTTCTTGTCTAGCCGACACTCTTATACGACCATTGGTCCACGGTTTGATTGGCGAGTGTGGGGTATGTTGACTTACACCAGCTTGGTACGGGTACAACAATATGTATGAGGTGTTGGGGTGCAATTTAAACGATTTTAAATAGTAGTATTAATTTTTTTTTTTACTTGACAATGTGTTTTATATGAATTTTAATTAACTTGAATATATTATTCTTTTATTCACACTTTTTATGCAAATAGATAGACATACATGGGAGACCACGAAGGTATGTTTGATTTGGGATTCTTTATGGAAGGTATGTTTGATTTGGGATTTTGAGGATTTTGACATCTGAATCTTGAATTTTAGTAAATTTTTCAATATTAATAAACATTGAGACTTAAATTGATATTAACTTTATGTTAAATTAACGTATAAGAGTGTGATATTTTATTATAAAAGTAATATTATTGTTGATTATAATTATAATGATTGTATGATTATATAATAATTGGTGTCTTTAATTAGAAGTTACAGAATTTAGTAATAAGTTGTGTGAAAAAGTGATAATAAAATAAATGGAAATAAAAGAATCATAAAGTCATGAGGTGTAGATAAATTTTTATTTATAAGATTTATAGATATTTATATAAAGTACTGCGTGTTAGATTTATAAAAAATACAATTTAAAACTCAAAATAGAATCGAAATTTGATTTCAAAATCTGAAGTCAAATTTTAAATTCCAAATTAAACATCTTACAAGTATGAGCCCATGTAAAACACTACTAGTATAATTGGCGCGGGATTTAAACGTTTAAATCCTCATTAAATTATATGTTCATATTGATGTGTGACATGAGTTCACTACAATTATTTAGGTTTTTTATTAAGGTCAAATTAATGACAATAGACTTTTGTGTACTACAGAGTTCTCAAATTGGGTTTCTTGGCCCTATTTGTGTTACTCCAATTTACACCTAAATCAACTCAATACATTCTCTATGAATATTGATTGGTAAGTTGTTGGGTCTGAATTATGGTAGTTATTTAAGAAAGGAAATGCTTGACAAGATAATGCTTCGACTTTTAAGTCAACTTTTGAATGATTTCTGCCGCTTATCAACTGTATCGCATTCATGAATTGGATATAACCCATTAAATCCTTTTATTGCAGGTAAAATGGATAAAGACCTTTAATCTTTTACAAATATCTGTCTATCTCATTGAATTTAATAAACTCGGCCCCAATAATAAATGTTTATAAGTATGAGTAATGAGTATATAATACGTTTGAAAAACTGTCCAACACTAGTCCTGTAGTATAGTGGGTTTCTAGTTTCTACCCAACAAAATGAACTTATCCAGTGTAGATATGGCCCATAATATAGTACCTTAGTGGGCCTGCTATTTTATAACAATGGGAAATACTCATCGTTATGTCATTACTTCCATATAGGTATCGATTTATTTATTTGAATAGTGATATTATCGTTCGTCACATTAATATGGTGAATTTAATTATTTGAATTTTGAAGTCAAACAACTAATTATTGATAGTTTTATAGTTTAAATGAGGCATTCTTTTCATTGTTGAGGGTGGATTCTAGGGTCCATGCAATCGTTATTTGAATTCATTAAGATAGTGTTTCATTAAGTCTATGTATGTATAATGATAATCCAATTATCGTCCACAATACTTGAATAAATTTTATTTAAACATTCAAATTTCACTCAACCAACTTTGTGAGAAAACTCTTGTAATCCTTCGCTATTTTCACATATTAAATTATTTAGCACATCCATTATTTGGTCAAACTTGTTTTAAAAAGTAAACGTACGACTTTATATTCGAAAAATTATAGGATATAAAATTACTTGAGAGTATTTTTAGTCTAATAAGTTTGACCAAATTGACAAAGTGACGGGTGTACTGATTAATTTGGTTGGTGCAAATAGTGTCGCCCTCCCAGTATAAAATTGCAAGGGTTACTAGATGGGCCGGCCCGTTGGGCTCAAATATATGGTCCAGTAAGTTTGAAATGATAGTCGGATTTTGAGGTCCGTAATTTGGTTGGGCGTTTCCTGAAGCAAGAGGCATACCGTGGTGTTCCGTTATTGAAACATGCCCGACTTTCACTGCCCTTATTTACTCTTGAATTGATTCATCACACAAAAAAACAAAGAATGATAAATAAGTGGTTCCAACTTCCACGCCCAATTTAATTTTGTGGGCCAAGGATTATTTTCACCCTTATTAAATGCAATTCTTATTGTCAGACATTGATATAATGTAAACTGATAAAATTAAAATGAAACTATAATATATAAAATCAAGAGATTCATTTGCTAGTCATCTACTCATCTTAGTCACCATTGCTTGAATTTAAGATGGTGTTTTCAGGTAATTATCGGGTTTAGTTTAACATCGAATTATTATAAGGCTAAAAGAATTCTTCCTTCAAGGCCATATAAAGGCTCAATAATACTTTAATAAATTGGAATAAAAATTTATGTAAACTTAAATTCAAATAATTTATTTTCCACCAAATATTATTGTTATTTGTTCATATTTAGTATTATTATTTAAATTTTAAATATTTTTAAAAATAATAACACCGTATATACATAACTATAACAGTCGAAAAATTAAATTCAACCCTCATTCCCCACATGGCAATGAGTATTTAATTTATTTTATATTATATGATTTGAAGAAGTGTGTTGTCCTATAGTGGATTTGTAGATTTAAAAAAATAATAATATGAGGTAAGCAATGAGATAGTGAAAAGTGGACCCAAATAAATAAGAAAAAAGAAATAAATAGTGCAGAGAAATGGGAGGAGGAAATGAATGGAGGTGAGGTCAAAAAAATGGGGACTCACTCACTACATCCCTTTCTTGAAAAAGGTAAGCAAGAAGGTATCCAATTCTGAATATGTTTGGTTATTCCACTTTTCAATCAAAAATATATATAAATATTACTACAAAAATCATTTATTAACACACCATCGGCATCTCTCCACACTTGCTTCTCACCATCATCTATCACCTTCCAATAAAAGACTTGTAATTTTCCTTTTTTTTATTTAGTTATCAGTTTATCTTATTTTTTTGTGTGGTTTTTCCACAATCATTGGAGCTTAGGCTTCGGACCAATTGGGTATTATATCGTTATTTAATCCTAGAGTGCCCAAATTATAATTTTAGCTGGGTTTTTCTATATATACATAATACAATTTATTATTATTAGTATAGTGTTTGATATCCTCCAATGAGAAATAGAATTTTATCTCATGTTTCATCATATCATTGTATGATATGTCGCATTCTATGATGGAGCCACTAACAAAGTATACATAATTTTTAAGAAGCTCTCTGCACAGATTTATCACGTAATTCAATATATTTTAAATATACAACTTTATCAGATTAAAACGCTAATTTATTTATTTTTTTCAGACCAAAACATACAATTAGACACAAATAAAATGTTTCGATATTTTAACGAATAAATCAGATGCTCGAAAAATGATTTAAGTTTCTGCATTACATAATCCAAGATATATACAAGATCCTGCCAATTTTTAATGTCATTTTCCTTAATTTTTTGATTAATATTCACTTATTGAATATACATTTTTAAAAAATATGCTTGTGCACACTGCACACAAATGCATCAAGATTGGTATCTTTTTAAAAATAAAAAAGAAAATGTTGAATAAATTTGAGAGACATTTTTTTTGAAATGGAGAGTAATGATCACTTTCCCATATAAACATGGATCCGATGAGATTGTGAAGGGTAAGGTCCAATAATATAGGGCAAGTGAGGCTGTAGTACTATTTTTGTATGACAACTCAAGCGTTTTCATTTTTTCACATTTCATCGTAATTTTTATCAAAACATTCCTGAACTAAGATCTGCATCTCCAGGGTTAATTATATAGTGAAAAATGTGTGGATTTAATTTGAGGATTTGTTTGTGGGACCAAGATAATATAATATTGATCTTTAAACTTTTGTTGCAATCTCATATATGTTCACGATCCGCCACTAGATTGGTAGTCAGTGACAGCCAAAATTTCCACGAGTAATTGTGTTTCATTATAAAGTAATTTGGATATGAGTTCAGATAATTGTAATTAAACCTCAGTCAAATTAGTTCTGTTGGGACCTTAATTTAATTATATCAATTATCTAAAGAATTAATTTAAAATGGATCGAATTAATTTCACAGTTTCAACAGCCAAGATTGTAAAGAGAAAACGTACTTCAAAAACTTGATTAAAGAAAAAATAGGAAATCAATCTGATTCACGATTTGGGCTCTATCTCTTCCAAGTTCACTTACCTGGTCTGACCCATTGCCCACATTCATAAAATAACAATAAATACTGGCTAATAATAATTAACTAATTACATTACATTAAATACTTTTAATTAATTCCAATTATCCATCGAATCCGGTTTGGCTCCAGACCGCATCCTGAACCCGGCTCAGGTCCCGCCCCTTCAGCGTTCGGCCCAATTCTCAAAAACCGAATTAGCCGCCTTGTTCCGGCTACGCGCCAAGTACTCGTGTGGGGGTACAACCTCCGAGTCATCCAACCCGTCGTCCGAGTCATGTAACGACTCAACCGAGTCAACCTGGTATATCTTTGACCAATCAGAACGTTGAGCGGGTTGATGTCGCCACGTGTCGGACACGTGGGGCTCATCCTGTTGGCGCAATTGGTGGATAATCCTCTGCGACGAGGTGTTGCCGGAATCATTGAACGCCAACGACTGGCCGCCGAACTGGTGGTCCAGCGGCGGCGGGTGCCGGCTCCGGTAGCTGCCGAAGCCCGGTTGATCTCCGTGGAGGCGCATGAGACCCAGTCCCCGTGATCGTCGCCGTCGTCGACCACCGACCAGACGTCGTCTTCCTCAGCTCCGGCAAAGCGGCGGCGCTCGCCGTGATCCCGTGGCTTTGATTGTAACTTAAATTTCCGAGGAAGCGCCTGCTGCGACTGGTGGTTAATTTTCCACCCCGCCATTAATTACTAAAATAGGCCCTCGTGCAATTAATTCCCGAAATGGAGTTTTTACAATTTTAACGGCGAATTGCTCGCCGGAATCTGGATTTTGTAATTCAGCACAAACGGAATTTATGATCTGTACAAGTAAATTCCGGTACCTAATTAATTTTCCGGCGACTAGAAAAGAGAAATATAAAAAAAGAAAAAGAAAGAATAATTATATTTAATGATTACGTAAGTAAAAATGAAGGACCATTTGCAGAGACTCGAATTGATGGCTGCGGTTGTATATATAACGTTTTGTGTGGCATGAGGGGATGGCCCACGTTGCATTTCATTTGAATTTGGATTTCATTTTGTCTGAATTTAATAGATTATGCGGAAAGGACAAAGAGGCATGTTGGTGGATGGGAAGATGAGCACGAAACTGTAAAATCAGAAACTACTTCCATTTCCATGTCCTACTGTGTGACACTAGCGGGAGCGCGTGCAACGCACGTGCGTTTTACTGGAACTAAGGGAAGATATGTATGATGACGACATAAAAGAACAGAAAGCAATTACTATTATTATTCGAATTTTTATTATGATTAATTAAAATTAAAATATTTAAATACAACATAATAATAGGAATAGTTTTGAGTAATGTTAAGCGGAGCGATTCACCTCAAGGTGGAATGTACTTTCTGGATGAGTTGACTGCTTTGTCATTAATGAAAGGAACAAATGCCCCTTAATAGAGCAAACACTCATTAAAAAAATAAATTTAGACCCAAAAATAATTTACATTGGCCAAAATAGAAAAAGATAATGGCCCTACATCCCTAATAAAAAATATCATTATTATATTTATTGAATTGTAAATGTGAAGTCCTTAATAAAACAATTTCGCCTCATTTAAAAAATTTTTCCAGAGAAATATGCTAATTCAATCTTTTATTATTTTTTTTTAACACTCTTCCTCACTTCGCGACTAAATTATCTTACTCCATTATTAGGGCGCCTATGAAAAAAAAATTTACATCTCATCTAAAATTTCAAATTTATAAAGAAGTGCAGAAAAAATTTTTATTATTTTTCCCCAAACACTTAAAATTGATACCCCAAGTTATAGTTCTAAAGCATAATAATTTAAGAGGGTTCAATTTCATGTTCGTCTTTTTGTTTTTAAAGACAAATCTTGCGTATTTTTTAAAATATAAATTAGATTGGAATATTATAACCAAATTAAAGGAGTGAAAAAAAATCCAGTTTTACTTTTTACTGACATTGCTGAATAAAAGTGAAAATGCTCTATTCCATTGATTTAGTATAAGGATAACCCATGAAAGTGTATATCTTTTTTTTTTTAAAGTAGTTGAGTTACAAATTAAAGTACTGTTAATAACTTTATCTTAATAATAAGACTTCTCCGTCTCCAATTTTTGTTAGATTCGCTTTTATATTTTTACACTTGCTTTTCCTATTTTCTTAAAATGGAAATTTCTCCTTAATTTACCCCTTCACTTTTACTCTTTATTTACATCAACGCTACTCACTTAACCCAACTAAACATCCCACTTTATATCCCTAATTAATCTAACCGCCCATTTAATTAGTAACCCAACCCAAATCAAATTAAACACCCCCCCCCTCATTTCTTCCTCAGACCCATCCCATCCCAAACCCTAAATTCGCTATATTTTTTTTTCTTCTTGAAAATTTTCTGCCCATTGTTTGCTCAGATTTCTCTCTGTTCATCTACCATCAAGGTTTCTCTCAGAAATCCTTCTAGATCCTAAACCGCTTCCTCGAACTCTACACTCCTCATCTCTATATACATGGAACCAAAAACCCTAATTTCGACGCCGATTCATCTTCTTGGCCAAATACCGAAAGATTTTAAGAGGTTTGAAGTCGATCCAGCAGGATCGGGACATTAGGTGCGAGAACTGGGCTTTTGATTCTCAAACCCCTTGTCCAAGATGGGAAGAGGGCGAAGATGGAGGCAACGAGAAGATCGAAGATCGACGCGAGCATGACTATGGAAGTGATTCAGACGGGGGTTCCCGGATTATAGCGGATGGTTGTTCGTGATTCGCTATCCTCGATGTTTTGCCCGAGTAATGATTGCTTTACGATGCAATATCCTTGGTTGAGCGATGCCCGGACCACCGCTCTCTCGACAAAGAATATTGGTCGCATTTAGTTCAGGGTCGCTTGTTGAAATGTTAATTATCCTATGCCCTTCGGACAGAGAGTCGATATACGTGTTATGACGATCCTTGTTTACCGCCTTGTCAAATATGGTACGGATGTTCGGTGGATTAATTCGATGGGTTGCTGATATGGAAGTATGATATACATGTATAATTTGTTTTGCGGAATTGTTAATGCAATTTGCGAGTATTTCCTAGATTAGGACGCATAACCACAAGCCCTATGAATAAAATTATTTACGAGGGTTTACGAGCATTATTGTTGACGTGATTGCGGGAGATTTGTTATACATGCGCCGTTAATTCATTTTGTATTTGTTGATGCAACCTCCTGTGATAACCAACCCAGATTGGTGATGCTTAACTAAACTCTACATGATGTTATAACTGGTGTCCATTGAGATTTTCAAAAAATGAACCGTAAGTTTGTTTTTTGTGAATATCGGTCATTGGGTTTAATTAAATAAAGGACGATAAAACGGTGGGCTTAATTTTATTCGGGTCAGTTACTAATTAAATTCAGTAATAACTTGCAACCTTAGACGATGACCCCCCAGATTATATTTATGTGACATAACCCAAATGATGATGTTAAAATCAGGGGTTCTTTTGCCTAAGTTACTTACACATATCCAAATTCCATCCATTTCATTAGCAGAAATCAAATACAAATCATAAAAACATTGTTTAAACAATGTTTATCGCTTAAACAATTCATGCCCTACAAGTTTACGCAAAGAACATTTCACCAACTACAAAGAAAGGAGAATCAAAATATACAAAAGGATCCTAATACCCAACTAATACACTACTCATACTTAAATTCCTAATAAGATTGCCCAACTCATAGTGATTTCAACTCCATTATAAGGTCGACATTAGTGTTCTATGCATTCTCTTACCAAAGTCTCATCTACTTCAAGACAATCAAAGTAGAATCCTTGATAACTCAAAATAGTCTTAGCCCATGTGTGTGGTATTTGGAAATTGTTATCTCCTTTAGCCTTCAAAATCTATGCAACAACTCGCAAGCTAAGAAAAAACTTTATTAAGAGTAATTGGTGATAGTTCTTCAAATGACTTTGCCACATTATTTACTAGATCAACAACAGTTTGGCCTTCTTCTTCTATCAGAATGTCTCAATTGATTCAAAGTAACCCAAATCATTAATATTTATGTCCCAGAGAGTCGGTGGGTCAATGCTTTAATGTTGAACCCATCGCCAAAGCCACGGCTCAAATCTGATCATCGTTTGAGAGGTGTGGTTCGACACGCCTTGTCGATCCAAATTTTTTACTTGCATTTGTCGGGTCATTTCTCTTTAATTGATGGTATTATCTCAGAAAATAAAAGAGTAACCAATAAGGATTGGTGATACTTGCTCCATCGACTAACCCCAAATGCAAGAACCAATTTTTTTTAGGATACTCATCTTGACACTTAAATGATGAATATTTTCTCATGTTTTTAAGAATATATACACACTATGTACGCAAGTAACAATCTATTATAGTTTAGGATACTTGCAATGCGGATACTTAAATGATGAATATTTTCTCATGTGGTTTAAGAATATATACACACTATGTATGCAAGTAAACCATCTATTATAGGTTTTAGGATTCTTGCAATGCGACACTAAATGATGAATATTTTCCATGTGTTTAAGAATATATACACTATGTACGCAAGTAACCATCTATTATAGGTTTAGATACTTGCAATGTGACACTAAATGATGAATATTTTTCATGTGTTTAAGAATATATACACACTATGTACGCAAGTAACCATCTATTATAGGTTTAGATACTTTCGCATCTTAGACACTAAAATGATGAATATTTTCGGATGCGGTTAAGTAAAAAACAAAGAACCCGATTGACGAGGCAGCCTCTTCATTATTTCCCTTTGTTATGGATTCAATATTTTTTGTCTCCATAGTGCCCTTTCAAGTCGTTTGTTGTTCCTAATCGCTCAACTTTTTCAAGAAGGAAAACATCCTATCTTTCCATCAAATATGTTGTACCATCATTTGAATATGAGGTCTCCCACAAGAAAATAAACATTACTTTTGTGATAAAACCTCATTTTGCAGGTAAACTCCTACGCGCATGTTCTTCTCACGCAGTTTCGTGTAACCCGTGGATGTTTTAGTGATATAAAACCACTTTTCATCAATGCGATTATATCACAGATGCCGTTAAACTTGATGATGTTATCTTCCCTCGACAACATAAATAAGGACTAAACCCAATTGCACTTCAGCAAGTTTGTTGATGTTCCGTAGCAAGGGCTTATGGCATTTGTACGTGCCTTGATCAGCCTTCTTTTAATCCATCTTCCCACCGTGCTTTTTACTAACCTTCATTCTTTCCGCAGTTGGTCCTAATGGTAGACCTATCCGGGTCTAATGTATGCTTAGTATCTTCTTCATCCAAAGTCACTTTGCTTGTTTATATATGCTTTCCTTTCCGCTGACACTAAATGACCCGATTTTACCTTCAATCTTTGCTTCTTTTTGGGTACTTTCCAGATGTTCTCGACAAAATTCTATCACAGTAATCTCAAATAAAAAACCCCGCTTTCCAAATCCTGCTGGACGGGTACACCATTAACTCCACTTCCGCTTAATAAATGTTGCACAATTTATTTTTTTTTTGCTCCCATGTTAAATGTAGAACCATCTTTAACTAACAATCAATTTATTTTGTTGCGCAATTTATGGTTTTAAAGGGTTGTAAATGGAGTTGCAAAGATTTACGAAGGGTTTGTTGGCTTTAAAGTCGTAATAGGATTTGAAATGTGTAATAGGAGGGATATTTTGAGAATTAGCGGGAAATCAGACAGGAGGAAAACTTTTGAGGAACCGAATTTGGGAGTTTTTTAGAGATTTTATCGCTCATCGAAAGAAAAATCAAATTTTAAATCAGAATCCTGACATTATCAAGGAAATGTCAAGAATTTTAGATTGCCACACCATTTAATTAGCAGATTATTGCTGCTTTAATTAGCACCTTAATAAAGTTGTTTTTACTTTACAATAAAGTAGATTTCTATTTTACCCTTTACACTTTTAACACTTTATCATTTTTTTTTTTTTTCTTTCTTAAAACTCACGCACACGCAGAAATGCGAACACGGTAGACGTGGGACGGAATAATAAGTAACGAATATACGATATAAAATAAACTGCATTATATAAATATTGTTATAGTATAAGTATGTTATAAACGGCGCTAAGACTGATTAGAATCTTTGCAAATACCATCACATCATCGATCAAAGATAAGAAACATAAGATTATAATGATTTCTATAAGTTAGGTCGCTTATGATTAATTGACTGTTCAACTAACTAAAGAATCGATTCACATCACAACTAATAATGCAAAATTGACTTGAGTATAATGTCTTCATATGTTTTTATATCATTTTATGACATAATTAATAAGATTAATTTTGAACCACTGAAAGTTTTGAAAAAAATTGAGCAACTCTTTGACTTATAATTTTATGACAAGATATATAATTCATTCCTCCCCAATAAGCTTTCATAGGGTTCATCTTTCCAACAAATCTATGCTATTAATTCAATTATTTCGATCAATTTTATTTATTTTCAATATATTTTTTTAAAATTATTAAACTTATTCTTATTATATCCCTAGACGGTTTTAAACGCAGTGCTATATAAGACGAATCGTTTTATATTTTTGTTTTTATTATTTAATAATATTTACCTTTTACACATAAACTAAAAAATATAATAATATTTAATAATTTTTCAATTGCTTAGAGACAGAACAGATTGTATGAGCGTCACAAAAGGCTTTTTTTCGCCCATCCACGCAAGTAATTTGAACGTAAATGTAACAAATGACAATTTATAATTTTTTATACTCTTCATCTCGCAATTACGCCAAGATAATTTTTTTTTAGTTTGTTTCGCAATATGCTCACATTTCTTAAACGATAAAAAACTCAAAATTACCCACTTTATAATATTATTATAATTAATTAAAATAATACCAATAAAATAAGCTTTTTTAATTCTCGCCTGCATAAAAATACGCATTATTTCTTCGCATGCACGGGAGGTAGTATTCACTGCTTTTTTAAATGATACTAGAATTTAAAAATAAAATAGAAAAATCGTGATAATCCTTTCACAATCTGACACGTGGGTAGTGTTGTTTGGGCCCCACATATACAGGTCACCCTCTATGCCACGTCTGTTTGGCGGGTTGTTTGGAAAAAAGTTTGGGATGTGACTAGGATCTCCAATTATAAATTAATTGCTTAACTGGTTTTGGGATAATTAGTTTCACCAATTTATGCACTTTCACTGGTTGAAGAATATGGTTTAGCTTCATTCTTATTGGTTATTTTTTTCGTGAGCTAGAATTTTTATTTTATTCTCTACATATATATGTATATATTTTTATATTAGTCTACTATTTGTTGTCGATTTTGACAAATTTATAAATTTGCAGACAACAAAACACGTATTATTTTGGCGATGTGAATCTGCGTTTAGAATAATCAGTTGTACTTGTGTGTGTCGGAAGGATATTAAAAAAAAAAATTGAAGTATTCTAATTTTCATATATCGTTGATATATAAAGATTGCTGAATTGATTTTATTGGATTGTTCCTAATCTGGTGGTTACTCTTCATGGAAAAAAGTCATGGAGTCTCAGTCCAAAGAATAGTACTTCGGTGCACTTTTGAAAGGAAAGTGGTACAATTTTAATTTAATTTTGAGATAATTTTTTCCGTGTATACTAAAAAACACTAATACATTTTAGTATATAAGCTAATAATTTTTTATTTATATAAGCTAATTTCTTTTATATGAACTAAAATTTTTTTTTTTTTTTTTTTCCTGTAAGTCTGTGTCCAATTTAAAATGTATCAAATTTTGATTAAAGCTACCTGAATGGTGAGTAGAAATTTTGCTCAGTCCAAAGTGGATTCATTTTTATTGATAAGTTAGTATATATAGTATATATATATAGAGAGAGAGAGAATCTTAGATGTTCTATTCTAGTAGGAAAATGTATACTTACATGAAAATATTCATGAACATTGTGTTTGTAATTGAATTGGCCCCATTAATTCAACAAAGAACTGACTGCCGACTTGTATATATCAAAAAAAAAAAAAAAAACAATTTTTTTGTCAGTAAAAAGACAACTTTTCATTAGACAAAGAACTGGTTATGTGATAACATTTTATTTGTATAGAGGTTATATTTGACTTTTTTCTACATATTTTTTAAAGGAAGTACTATAACACTGGAATATCAAGGAATTGTTATTTGCATTAATTAGAATACAACATAGGAGGTGGTATAAATAATCAAATCTGAATGGAGAAATGAGTCGGACTTTCGGATCAAAGGGAAAGACATCTTCAATAACAAACAAACATTTGAAATGATGATAAATTATTTCTAATTTCTCTTTTCCAGGAAAATAAACGGGTTCAAAGTGAATTAGCATGAGTAATACCTTCTAGTAGTTCAGATTACACAGAATATAAAAAAACAAAAATTTAAGCCCAAGACTGTTATAAAATCAATTTAATCTGATTAAAAGATATTTGAAATAGTCCGTATAAATACATGTATCTAATTATTAAATTTGGTATCTACATAAATAATGTACATTTAAGTACTATGATAAATAACAAGTTCAGATGCTCAATTTGACTATAAACCAATTAGTTTATGTTGTGTCATAATATATAATAAAACAGCCTTTTATATTAATTAGTTGTTACTAAAAACCTATTATTAATTCGGCCAAGATTATTAATTTTCCTAACAATATTATTTATTTTTATTAAATAATATTAATATGACAAGCTAGGCATGAATCCCAAACTGATGAAGGGTTAATTATTCTTTATTAATAAATTATTGACTTTTAATTATATCTCAACTGATTAATTAATTAAAAAAAAATAAATGCGTGATATTGAGAGTAAAGCAAAATGTCCCTTACTTTTAACATAGACTATTAATGATGGTTAAAGCAGAGAGGATAAGAAATGATGATACATTAATCCATGCCCTAATTATGTGTTAAAAACAAAACACATACCGCTACTTAATTAAGTAATTAATTAAAGAAATCATAGGGTTTGATTTGGGTGCAGAAATATTAAAGAAGAGTCTCTTTCGAGAAGCATATTGGACGGCTGAAAATATGTTGGCGGGTCCAGAAAATAACTTGCCCTCTTCCCTAAATAATCAAAAACCTTATCACCATTTCACCATCACTAAACCTTCAAACCCACCAGGCCCCCAATTTACTCCAAAAATTCCAAAAATTAAATTATCTGAGATAGAGCTGTCAGTCCGACGAATTTCGTTTGATGGGTTTGGCCACACCCTGCTTCATTTAAAGGGTGAATTCTAATAAGCATTTGAAGGACGGGAATCGGCCTAAACGGGCCAATTCTGTTAAGGGTTTTTTTTTGGAGCAAAAATATTTAATTTAAATTATTATATTTTTGTATTCATATTTATTATTGTTTTTAATTTTTTTAAAGTTTCTAAATATAAATATAAATTAAATATATATACTCATTTATAAATTATAACGTTTACAACATTTTATTATGATTTTTATTTAAAGATTGATGCTTATTGTTGAGTTAAAACACTTAAAAAAGAAGAAGATAAGAATTACTTGTACAGTTTGTACATATTTTTAAATTTTAGTTTAATGGATTTTAACCAAAAAGAAGAAGAAAAATTGCAACGATTACAAGTTTCACATTTCTATTGTTAAATAAAGAGGGTGAGAGAAATTAGAAAAATTTAATTGAGAAAATAATTTATTATCAATTTGTTTTAAAAAAAAAATCACATCTCATCATCATTTTTAATAATACATTGAAATATACATACATTTATAAGCTTAAATAGTTACCCCCTGCCCCTAATTTCGATCATTCACTTTCCATAAATAACCGCCTTACCAAATGGGTGATTGAAATTAGTAATTATTATTTTAGATACATAAATTTATTTTTTTTACATAAATTTTTTTATAGATTTTTCGAAATTTGATGTACAAGTACAACTGTACTTTTGTTCCAAGTTAGCTCCGCCACCTACCAATCCTTGTTGTTGATACCGAAGAACACTGTTAGAGCAAGCGATAATTACTTTTTATTGTAAAAAAGAAGAATTAAATCGACACTACAATCGCCAAGACTCAAACACCCGACTTATTTTTTTATACGCGTGGAACACTTAACTCACTTTTTTGGGAGACACACACCTCACACCTTAATCCTTTCTATATTGTTCACTGCACGTGCTCATACTAGGAGCATCTAGTATTTATAAGCACAAATATCCACCGACATACCATTCCTAAATATGCTAGAATAATCTAGCTAAATCTATAATACTCATTTGCTCTACAAAATTTGACTTTAGACTAATCCTAAGTTGAAGTACCAGTCAAGATTTATCAGAGTAATCTAGTTACTACCATTTTCCCTTCCATATTCGCTTTATTTAAAAATTCTAGAAGACTCGACAGTCTTGTGGAAAACCCACGAAACGCTAATAATCATGAAACGAAATAAAAATAAAAAGTATGGAATTCGATTCCGATTTTTTATGCTTAATGCTCTGGGTGTGTTGTTGCTTATGATCGAATGCATATGACAAGATAAGAACATAAAGAAGAAAAGAACACAACAACGATATGGTTCGGAGACTCAAGCTCAGACATCCACTATCTCCGCTCCTAGAAATTCCTTCAAACGAGACTTATCACCTTCCAATGATTGCCTATAAGTTTTCTCGACCATCCAAGATAGTTTACTCACTTATTCTACTTTGGTTCTTCTCGACTACTGTAGTTTACTTACTCAAACCGACTTATCAATTCTCCTGCTCGCTTTCCGACTTATCGCCTCCTGCTCGCTTAGATGTTTAACGAGTTCACACTAATCGGACTTATCACCCTCTGATCGCTTTCTTAACAACTACCCCTTACCACTACCAGTTATCTCTTACGGTAAACGGTTTGGCTTTGTGTTGTTCCATTCACGTAGATTTTCCCTTACATTTGCTTTCAAATTTCAATGCTAAGGTTGGAAAATTTCTAAGCTTAGGGATACCGTGGGTTGCTTAGACGGGTTCTAACATTTTCAATATTTTTGTATATCTACAAACTTGTGTTCTATGCGGAAAGCTTGAGTATATGTTCTTAGCTCAGAAGCATCGCTTTGCTATCTTCCCGCACTTCAATAACGTGTACGAAGAATCTAGATGATATAATAATTTGAATGTTACCGCGGAGAGAACTCACATTCAAATTCATACTATTCTTTCTAAGTTCCTCACAGCCTTTTTTCAGTCAAGGTCTCTCATCGTCCACGCCACCGGATTCCAATACTATATTCCCTACCTTCAAGGCTTCTAACATCTCGATATATGCGAGCGATCCCGATGCATTACCGAAGTCTTCGCAATTCGTCAGGCCTTCCGGGCCTTCGGTATCTTCGCCTTCGAGTCTTCGCGTTCTTCGAAGTCTTCATACCGAAATCTTCGTTTCCATTCATCTTGAGTCTTGATTCTCGGGCCTCATAATCGAGTCTTGATTCTCGGTTCCTGCTTGGGTCTTCTAAACTTAGGTTTTATCAAAACTCGGTTTTTCAGATTCTTACTCGAGTCTTCGATTCTTAACATGTTCTATATCTCGCCGACTATACACGGCGGCATAATCATCCCTAAACACTTCTAAACCGGATCGACTGTCCTATCAAGATTATCCCTCGAACATGTCATACCGGGGTTTGGGATCTAATCAAAATCTTCTTTATTAAATTCATTTCCCAACATCCACAACTATGTGGCCTTCTAAATAATTTCTGAACCTTAGCAAGTTCAACGAACTTTCTTTCTTATCCTTTCTAGAAAATTCCAAATGTTTTCTGGTGTTATTTTCAATACCCCCTCAACACCACTTATTTCCGCCTCATGCTCGCCGTTTTCAGAATCTTCTTCGAGCAACCGCAAAATTAACGCATTTCTAGAATTTGCTGCGTTTCACTGATTTCCATCCTTTAGGGGACTATCGTCGTTGATCATCTACTACTCGTGATGAACTCCTGCTCACAGGACCGCGGATTTTCACCTTTTCCTCGTGATGTCTTCCTTCGCTTTGTTGTTGTTCATCATCTTCTTTACGCCTTCTTCCTGAGTAGAATGTACTTTTAATTGTTTTGCCTTCCATCTTTTCTCGTGAAGATATCTTCTACTTCTTAGAAACCGACAATACTTTTTTTTCTCGAGGTGACCACCACGACGTAGCCTTCATCGAAAAAACAACATTCCTGATGTATAACATTTTTCCGTCAGAGGGGTCGCAACATTTCCAATTCTTTCGTTGTCGACATCCCACGGGCATGCATCAATTGCCTTTTTATCGAACTTGCTTCAAGATGGGTTTGGCAAAAACACGAACAAACACAACCAAAAACTCAAATTTCTGATCGCGACGCTTGTTCCTGTCGCCTTCTCATAAGGGTGAATAATTTTAACTACTCGAGGAAGCCATTAATCACATTGCGGCCGCCGGGTCCCTCACGCCTCGCCCAAAATCTTCCCCGCACATTTCTCGACATGTAATTGCATTTCACATATCTCTCGCAAGATGTCGATTCTTTTCTCTCGCCACACCATTTTGTTGTGGTGTGTTTACACATGTATAATGATGGTGGTATACGACATTCGTGAGATACCGCGAATTCTAATCACGTAGTATTCGCCACCATTATTGACAGCTCAGCAGAGATTGACCTTCTTTTTCCAACTGCTTTACCGCTTCTTTTAAATTCTTTTTAATTCTGTAAAATGTTTTATTTTTTCTTCATAAAGTAAACTCACACGCATCGAGAGAAGTCATTAATAAACGTGACCATGTAGCGAGATATCCGCCGACGAAAGGTCGCTTTTTATCGTCCGAACACATCAGAGTGTATCAACTCTAATGGTTCTTTACTTTGAACTTCTAATCATTGTACGGAGTTGATGAGCTTTTTACCGATTGACAACAAAGATACGGTCTCTTTTCCTATTTTCTAGTTGAGGAAGACCTTTCAACATTGCCTTCGGCTATCATCACCTTTAACTTGTGGGTAATTTGACGTGTCCAAGCCTTTGGGTGACGCCACAAGTCTCTTGTTTTATTTTTTTCGCGGTTCTTATCCATTTACGCCGATTCTCACGACATCACGCAGACAGACTCTAATCGTTGGCCCTCCATTACCGGGTGTTCCGCAGATCTTAACATCTTGATATATTTTAACTTCACCGACCGGTATCACGCGGTGACCCGACGCCGTAAGTTAGCACGATAGTAAGTTTTTCTTCACCGTATATGATAAACATCTTGAGTGAAACTTCCTTCAACTAAACCGCTGCATCGAAGTTTGTTTTACAACGTGGGCATTGGTAATCTTGAATTATTTGTCACCCCACCACCGATTGCTTTTATACTCCGCCAAGTTCTCGTAATTCTCTTTATCTCCTATTCATATGGTTTGAAAGCGGCCCGGATCACTATCCAATCATTATTGTAGTCGATCAATTCCGGGACGATTCTTTCATAAAGCTTTCTTTCTTTTCCACAACGAAAGATGCTTCATGTCCCATTCATCATTACCAATGCGTCCCTGGATTGACATGGTTGCATTACCCTCCATATTTTTCTTTCTTTGACCAACAATTCTTAAGGCTATGGACCGCTCTTCCTCATAATTATAACCGTGCTATTGAATCTCTCCTATTCTATTGAGATTCATCGCCTCTCTGTTGTTCTTGTTGAGCTCCCCTCGATTCGGGCTCCTCCTCGATTAAAATTTGGATCATCGTCTCTTTTGATTCTTGTCATTATTCTTGTTGAGTGTTATACAGTTTTATTGCTATAGAGTGCTTCTTCATCATTCTTGACGAGGATCCCGATTTTGCTTTGAAGGCTTAACGCGTATAAATAAAGAAATTTTCTAACTCAATGTCGAAAAGTAGAGCTGACCTTGTATAAAGAAAGAATAAAACTTCTATATTCCTATCAATCCATGAATGATAATTCTTCTAATTGTTGAGTCCGGACATACCCGGCAGAAGAATCTAATGTAGAGATTTCCACTACGGAAACTTTACCTTGGCAGTATTGGTATATTGTCGTGGCTCAGGTAAGAGAAGTTCGCTCTCGCAGTTGCGGCCTAAACATCATTCTTTGCTGGAGAATAAGCGTAGCAAAAAGTTTCCCCATGGCGATCCTTGGGGTGTCTTGGCACCCATTGATGTGTTCCAACATTTCTCCCTCAATGGTGGTCTTGATCACAATAATGTCTTTCCGACTCACAATCTTCCATTTCTTAGAATGGCAGATTCATTACGGTGAAGGTGTGACATCACCGCCGTTCACTATCTCCCACGTGTCTTGGCCTTGAGATATTTACCCATGTACAAATCACTAATGCGGTTGTAATTTTGATTGTTAAGTTTATTGATTCCACCGACCAATTTGTAGGTCACCCATCATCGTGGGCTCAACCGAATGATAATGACGCATAAAGCTTGATTTTGAAGACAAGTCTGGGTTCGAAACCGCATAATTTAATCGCAAAGACTAAATTGCACAAACAAACAGTTAAGCTCGACCAACGATCTCAAATATCACCAAAATAACCCGCTCGAGATCACTTGTCGATACCGAGCAACACTCGTGTGTGATGTAATTGCTTTTTATTGCAGAAAAAGAGTAATTATAATTGACACTAAATAAGACTCAAACACCCGACTTATTTTTTATAATGGGAACACTCTAACTCACTTTTGAGACAATAATAATTCCTCACACCTTAATCATTTCTATATTGTTCACTAAGATGTTCATACTTTGGAAGCATCTAGTATTTATAGGACAAATATCCAATCCATATACATCTTCCTAAATATGCCAGAATAATCTAGCTAAATCTATAATACTCATTTGCCTACAAAATCCGACTTAGACTAATCCTCGAAAGTTGGAAGTACTAGCCAAGATTTACTAGAAAGAATTTAGTACTACCATTTTCCCTTTCATATTTGCTTTATGAAAATTCTAGAAGACTCCACAACTACGTGGCTTTCTAAATAATTTGTAACCCAAGCAGTTTCCCAAGAACTTTATTTTCTTATCCTTTCTAAAATTCCAAATGTTTCTGCCATTATTTTCAATACTTGGTTCCGCCTACTATGCCCGATCGATCGCGGTGAATTGCAAGTAACCACCCATCCCGCTAATCTATTTTGACAGTCTTTCCCAGAGTAGGAGTTGTCTTACATGTTAAAATTTTAACGCATGAAATTGACCTCTTGTAACCACAATTAAAAAGCAAAGTTCGTAATTGTAATTTGTGATCCGTAAAAATGCATCCCACAATTTAATTTTTACCACATCAATGCTTCAAGAACAATTAGATTCATGTTGCATTAATTATTGTTTTTTACGGAATTATTGCTTATATAAATTGGTTAACTTATTCTTAATACAGATTTCATAAGCAGGCTCTATTTTGAGACCTGACTTGATTGGACCCGATTTAATTACTGTACTCTCCACTTGATCCTGGCTTTATCCCAATTTATTATCTATATTCCTAATTTTACGGGAAATGATGTTTGTATTACGGTATCAAGTACATTTTTGGAATAATATCATAAATAATTTTAAAGTACATATGCTTCTTCTTTCTTTATTTTCAGTAAGTTTTTCGCTTCATAATAAACTAAAAATGTAAATTATACTACTAAATTAAAATTAAGTTTTTTTGTTTTTGTTTTTGTATACGACATGATTTAATCGTTATTTTTTAAACCCGCTTACTCCAAATAATAACAAAGTGTAATTACAATACATGTTTTAAAATTGATCGAGGTTGTTTCGTGTGTGCGTCGGAGATTATTTTATGCATAAATTAAAATACTGTTTTATTTTAATATATTTATTTTCATTTGTGACAGATGACTGGACAGTTGGTGATATGTCTCATGCATATAAGAACATCTCGTATTAATACCTCATTTTAAATAATCTACATCTCATATTAGTATTAGTGTTATATTGATCGAGAGTACCAACTTACATTTTATGTGAAGCCGCTCTTCTCACAAAAATAAATAAGTATATTGTGAAATATAGTGCCTTTAATGATATAGCGTTTTAGTAAAGTGACCAAAAAATAATTATATAATATTCGTCTCTATTTTTATTATTCGCCACTGCAGTATTAACGAGACAAGAAAAAGAGGGTGATAATAAGATTAAACGACAGAAAGTTTTCAGAAATGATTTGTGAAGGAAAATAATGAAGATAAATCTAAAGGTGAATCATTTGACGGAGATAAATACTAATATTAAATAAGTATTAAAAGTTATTTTATTTCTTTTAAACGATCAAATAAAATTGTGACGATTATTTACGAAAAGTCGATAATTAAATTGTAGAGAAGTATAATTTAAAAGTTACAACTAATAGTGGTTGTTTTCCTCTATATCAGCGCAATAAAATAAAAAATGTGCATAAGAAAAGAGGTAGGAGTCAGAAGTGAGTTGCAATATATATGGACATGTAAGGATAAAAGAATTAGCAGTATAATTGAGGAGGAGTTGTGAATATTGATGAGTACAGAAAAACAGATATTCATTCACACCTAACTGTCAAGTACTTGAAGATACTCTCTTGCTTCTCTTCTTCTGGCTAATAAATCACACACCTACACACACTCTTTCCACACACACACACTAATATAATATATTGTATCGGAAAATGGATATCAATAAACAAACCACACTTCAACTTTCCTTATTTTGGATGTTTGCAAAGGAGCACTCATCATTTCTTAATTTTTTATGACTTTCCATGCCGGTTATTAATTAATTATTTATTTATTTATACATATTCTTCAATATTAATGCACGGAAGATTCCTATTACGAATTCATACGCAAATTATTAAGATATATATATTTATAAATGCATTTACGAAGTTCCATTGATCAACACTCATTTACTCTGGAAATTCAACTACCTAGGAAATTATTATATAATATTAAGTATGATTTGTAAAAGATGAAAAATGATATTTTGAGTTCTCGAGTATTTTCAGCTACCTATTATTTATTTTTATTTTTATTTTTATTTTAAATTTACTGCAACCCTTGGATTCATATATATATAATTGAATGAGGAGGCGACACCACATTACAAAATCCTTACAAAATCATCCAGTTCATATTATTAAACCCTAGGTTAGATATTTAGATACGTACTGTCCAATCACAATATGACTTCAAAAACGACATACATGCTTGATGCTTCATCAATTTTTCTTTTTTTTCACTATATATTTTTTTAAACTTTTATTGTAATTACCACTATTTTGGATTGATTTGTTAGATTTTTTCGCATTAACATTATGATGTTTCATTCAACTTAACAAAACGCCAAATTTGTAAGGATAAACTCAATCATAAATTTCAAAATTTAAATCATATAAGAACTTTACAAAAACATCGGTGTCATGTAAGTTTTGAGCAAGAAAATGCATGAGTCTCTTATAAAAGTAAACTCTACTATGCCTATAGTAAATAAAACGTAGTCTTAATTTTAAATAGTTACTACAAGGCACATGAAAGTTTTCACTTATATATGAGATCATGTCTCATTTACTGTATTAAGGGGATTTACGAGCTTATAATATCAGTTCAATGTTTGTAAAAAGAAAATGATCCAAATATTAAAATAGAGTTATATCTCATTTATTCTCGGCACAAAACTCCTAAAAGACTAATCAATTAATATTTTATGCTTGTTACTCACATTTTCAGAGTTCGATAAAAAATTCAAATCTATTTTTAACATATTATATATCCGCAAATATTGTAAATATAAAA